>CM072545.1:29232787-29620700 GCA_036898215.1 Platycarya strobilacea | reverse complement strand
TAGTTATGTGATCATCCACTCGTATGCCCTGTCTTTGGTCCCTGCTGTCACACCATGCACATTTGAACAAGTAGAAATAATGCCATCCCATGTAGTGTAACTCCACAACATCATGGAGTACACCATAAAAGTCTCCCGCATAGGAGTGCTGATTACCAGTTATAAATACACCTAAATTCACGGTTTGCCATTGTAGTTCTCGCTCCTTTGTATGGAACCATTTTTTATTAACAATGCAAGCCGCATATGATGCAACCCAACATTCAGGACCACAAGCTAGCACATATAGATCACCGGACACAACACCAGGGTTGTTTGTACGTTGTGCTTTGACCTAGCAACGAATGAGTTTATTCAAAATCAGTGAAAATAGCTGCCTTTGTAATAGAATGAATAGCCACTGGTGTGAATTTTAAGCATTTATAGTTTTAAAAGAGTAAAATGACTTGCACGTTGCTTGAACTATGTTGGAAACTCGTGCTGGTGTGTATGAACAATTGAACTTGGATTTGATCGGCTACATTGTTCATAGTGCTCTCTACATAGCAAACATTAATGCGAACACAGTAAAGGAGTGAAATCAACCCTTGTAAAAGTTTCTTTATTGAATTTCTTTACAAAATCTAGTTTATAAGAAGCAACGGGTTGAGAAGAGTAGGATACATACTCTATGTAGGACCCAATGTTCGTGCAATTGTTAAGGACATACTAGCGGGCACTAATGAAGATTTTATCATCTAGTTGCACCTTAGTGGTAGCTCTAAGTGGGCAAACTTTTTGATTAAATACTGAGAATCCATCAGTAGTCTCCTCTTCGACAACGTCAACATTGCAGTCAACCGGATTGAGCCTTATCTCGACATCTTCGAGGTACATTGAGTAAAATGTCAGACATTCCAGGTGAATGTAGGCTTCCACAATTGAGCCTTATGGGCGTGCTTTATTCTTGATATACCTATTGAATTTGCCGAGATATCTCTCAAATGGGTATATCCACCTATACTGAATTGAACCCTCCAATATGGCCTCACGGGGTAAGTGTACAATGAGGTGGATCGTGACATCAAAGAATGAAGGCGGAAATATCGTCTCTAACTTGAATAGAATAATTACAATATCATTTTGAAGCCGGGCAATGCAATTTATATCCAATGTACGTGCACACAATTCTTTAAAAAAAGTGCTAAGTTCAGTCAACGCGCAAGCAATGTTGTTTCTTAAGAAGCCCCCCACTGCAATTGGAAGTAGGCGTTGCAAGAACACGTGGTTATTATAGCTTTTCAACCTAGATATTTTACATCGGCAAACAAAAACATACATACTAATATTGGCTGCAAATCCATATAAAAATTTAACATCTGTCAGCCACTCACAAAATTTAGTTATCTCATCTCTGTGTAATGTATATGATGCATAGGGCATGGTAAACCGCTCACCTTCCCACTTCAAATGTAATTCCTCCGTATACCCAAGATCTCCAAGTCACGACATGCGTTGACATTGTCCTTTATTTTTCTAGAAATCTACATTAAAGTGCCGAAGATGTTATCCGTAATGTTTTTCTCAATATGCATGACATCTAGATTGTGTCGCAACATAAGTCCCGACCAGTTAAGCTCTTTGGCGCCGTGTTTCCTCTTCTATTAAGTTTTACCAAAAGGCACATTCACAACCATATGTAGTTGGCTTAGCACATCTGAGCTAGTTAATAGATTTGGCGGTCCTCGATGATCTTCTTTTATGTTAAACAGACCCTTTCTTATTCTCCTAATATGGCTAGATAGTAAACAGTGGCAGTGTCCCATATAGCTATGTCTTCACCCATACTTTAGCCAAAGTGAGTCACTCTCAATGCACACTAAACATGCAAGTTTGCCTTTAGTTGACCACCCTAACTGTCGACGTCCCAATTCATGCTTGGGATCGCACGTGAATAGAAACGTCGGGGATGAGCGACACAAGAAAATTCACCCCTCATCATATCATGTGGGTACTTGTTTTTTTTTAAACATTAAAGAAAGACTTTCAAAATGGAAAAAGGTCAAGCCTTCTACATCATACATCACATGGTTTCGCTACTAATCCCAAAATAAACATCATACATATCCAAAGTAAATTTTCTTAACATGTCCAGATTCACAAAAGAGCACTTCCCAAAAAGCAGGAAGGCTTTCAAAATATAAGCTATGAAGGCTTTAGAAAATAAAGTGGACAATTCCCACTGCCCATTAAGTTTAGCATTTAGGCTCCTTCTTTATCTCCATAAAATTCAGTCCCGATCAAACACAGTCCGAGTCCAAGTTAGGCCCTACTTCACAAATCATCCTAGAGGGCAACTCAAACAGGCATCACAAGTGAAAGGACTCATCTACTCCTGTGACAACCCGAGATTTCGAGTCCTTAATATTAAACTGAATTATATGGTAATAATAATAATAATATGGATAAGTAAAATGGGTGAGGGAAGGCTTGGGCTTAGGAAGATTAACTTAGGAATGGTTGAGAGGCCCAAGGGCACACTAGGAAAGCCCCCAAAGGCCATAGATAGAGCCCACAAGTCAACAAGCCCATGCTTGTGGACACTTGTCAAGCTAGGAGAGTTTTAAGAAGTCTTCCAAGACTAGTAGTTAGAAAGTTGGAAATTGCTGGTAGTTGAGACCTAGTTTCTTGAAAGGAGAAGAAGTAAGGAGCTAGGATGGGATTTCCTCATCATTGAGGAGCAAGTAGGTGTGTAAGGCTATAGGGACTTCTCAAAGAAGTCTTTACTTGATAACATCAAGGTTAAGTCAAAGGAGGAGAAGAAGGAAAAGGAAAGAAAAGAAATAAAGGGGTGGGCAGTTTTGGAGGGATTGCCGTGCACTTTGTGGAGGATCCTAGGAAATCTTCTTAAGATCTAGGTGAATGGATCAAGTGTGATGAGTGACATGTTAATGGACAATTGATAGATGGAATTGGAGGCATTGGGAAGAGGAAGAAGAAGAGAACAATCAAATGGGGGATACGACTAAGGAAGAAGTTGTGGGCTTCATTTGGAGATTGTAGCAAATCCAAGCGCAAGGCTCTAAGAGATCTCACTGGAGAACAAGTACAAGTGTAAGGTAAAGTGAGACAAGTGATGACTTGATTGATTGGAGGATAGGAGAAGGGAAATGATGCATGCCTTGGAGGATAGGTTTCGGTATGCAATGGGAGGGCATAACCGAACCCGTCCATGCTCTTCATCCAAGAATTAAATCATGAGATCCATTAAGTGATATGTGAGGTGATGTGGGAGTGTGTGAAGAGTGATGTGAGGTATTGAGTGGACATAGACACCCAAGGGGGGCGCCGGCCATCCAAGAAGAAAGGGGAAGGAAGATTCCACTCAAGTGTTGCGTAGATTAGGATCTAATCATGCCCTAGAGATGGAAGTCCAAATCATATCTTTCAATCCCTCAAGAGTCACACCATTACATAGGGAATAGAGTGACAAGGCTTAGGGAAAACCCCATGGCCGAATTGCCTCTTGCTCTCCCTTTCCATTTTGCACACCCCCCCCCCCCCCCCACACTTGCACCTCTCGGCATTCTCAAGCTTTCACCACTCACATCCTTGCTTCACTTCTTTTTACCCCTAACACCAAAGAATATTGAGCCTTTTGGAGATAGGATCAAGCAAACTTTGAAGAAAAATTTCTTAGAAGGAGGTAAGGCATGCCTTGATTCAATCCAAAGTTAAGAACACTCAAAAGAGAACATACACCATTTAACTTAGGATTTGAAACTTAGCAAACCTTTTCTTTTTAATCTCAATACGATAACAAGTCTAATATAATATTTTATTTACAGTTTGGATTTCTAAAACTACTAAAAGAAAGTTGTAAGTGTACCTTCATTTTACTCTTACATCTCTTGAATATAAATGGTTGATCATGGTTGTTTGGTTGCTACTGGTATTGTTATATCATGGTATATTGATTTTATAGAGATTATTTGGCATGAAACGATCGTGTAAATATACTTAGTAATATAGTATTTAGACTTGATAAAGTTTGGATGGATGATTTAGTAAGCAAGATATTAGAAACTAAAGAGTGGAAAGCATAATAGAGGAATAATCAAAAATGTAGTATTGTATGCATGATCACTAAGGTATGTTGTGATGGTGGAAAGGTTTTCTCTTTTAAGTTGATAAAGCTTGAGCATGTGGTGATTTGCTTGAAAGATTATATTCTTTAGGTTTAATTTTATGTCACATTAAGGACTTGATCTAACTCGGATAGATAAGCATTTAATATAGAAAGGCAATATGAAATAAAGTAGTGATGCTTGTGTGTTTGGTAGAAATATCATCATGTTGAAGAAATGTGTTGTTTAGTGATATCAAATCTATGGATATTCTTTTGAGTCGGTGAGTCTAAAATGCAACATTTGAGTGTTATTAGTATGTCTAATTAGAGGATGATTCATTTAGATAGGTTTGGTGCTATGAAATGAAAAGGATCAAATCAATGTTTATTTAACATATGAAGTTAGATATAAGAGATTAATTTAAAGAAAGAGATATGATGGTTAATAGGGTGGAAGGTCCGGTTTCTACCTAAAGGAAAGAGGACATCATTGGGTTTAACTAGGAATAAAAAAAAAGAAAAAAAATAGGAATAGGGCTCGGCCCAAACCCTAAATGGGAGAGGCCGAATAACCTACCCTACATGCAAGTCCATCATGGGTGAAAGCATGTGGGGAGGGACTAGAAATCAAGATCTTTGGTTAGTGAGTGGAAGTATTTGGATGTACACTCGAGTTCGTCTCGAGTATTGTTCGTGAAATTGCATTATAGTTGCATAATCATGCATATGTCACGAAAACTCTATTTTGAGTCAAAAATATTTTAAAACAAAAGAGAATGAGTTTAAATGAACCCCAAAAACTGGGATGGGGTAGTGTCCCAGTAAACTCCCTATTCACTCAGAAGTGAGTAAAGTCGAGTGAAACGCCTGGGTCGATGAAGAACTGTCAACAGACTATGTATGGCTCCCTTAGAGATTCCGGAGCGTGGTCGTACCTAAAACTAGTGGGTACATATGGGCGGTGTAGGTCTCGGCCTCACCAGTAAAAGAATATGGAATATAGTCACTCGGTGGACAACGGTCACAGAGCGACGAAGAGCGGAAATGCGTAACGTAACAGCTTGGGTTGATACGGTCGTCGGGCGCTTCGGTAACTAGCGGAGAATACACGGTACGTAGGGGAACCATGAGGTGTCAAAATGTTAAAAGTCATGACAAGAGGGGTTTTCAAGCCAACACAAAACAGAACAGTATATGGAAAGTGGCACCTAAGATAAAAGGCATAAAAGGTATAAATAAAAGAAGAAGAGTTGCTTTTTATGAATTGTGACGGAAATGACGTTTTCCAAATATGAATATGCGAACAGAAACAAAATGACAATTGGATTTTTAAAGAATGTTTGCATGAGCATGTGCATGAGTCAAGTGTCGTCTACATAAGCATATGGATGTTTATGGTTCATTTACTTAGATGCCTGAGATGTTTTTAGTTGAAATGTTTGTTTACTTACTGAGATTTCCCCCGAAATCTCACCCCTTTTACTTCCTTACTATCATTGTGTTTGGGACGATAGAAGTGGTTGTAGGTGATGGATCCAACGACGAGCCTGACATTAGGGACGAGTCCCCAGATCACTAGTGATCTGGTGACTCCCGCCTTTTGATGTGGTGACCCCAGAGGTATATGCCCAGTTTATAGCCGATATGAGGCACACGATTGTGGTCGAGACGGCGGGCCACCCGTATATAGGAAACTGCCAGTGTACAGGTTGTTGCCTGACTATGGGTATAGATAGATCCTTGTTTCTGGATCGCATTTATACTTTGCCCGAGTTGGGACCCGGTCTTCTACGTGTTGGAAGAATGGGTCTAGGGCGATTTTTGTATGGTCAAAGAGCGAAGGAGGTAAAGGATGAGCCTCAGATTTGAGGACAGGCATTGGAGGTTATCACTAGTATATGTTTATCTTTTGATTATCTAATTTGGTCCCCGTTGTTTTGGGAAAATGCTTTTATTAAGAACTCGAAACAATGCGTGTATGGTTGACTAAGTATTAATGATGGGTTGTATAGTTTTAAGAAAAAAAAAATATATGTATTTATATATCTATATAATTCCATGTGACTCGAGGTGAAAATTCCTAATTTTTGCCTAGCATAGTACGACTTGAATTTAACCGCTGCGAAAGAAAAGAAAATTTTCAAATCCGTATTTTTTAAGCGAACTCATAACTCAATAAGAACATGTGAACGAAGGGTAAATGTCCCTGCAATGTTTATCCTCGACGCCTCGGTTTGCATCCGATCCCAAGCGTGGGTGGGGGCGTCGACAGTGGTAGTATCAGAGCAAAAGTTTTTGTCTCTGGGTAAAAACCACAAGTCCTAGGAAAAGGAATCACATGGTACCCAACTAGGCAATGGTCTTAAAGGTGGACTTAAGTCTTAGGATAACTCACAAGAAGGATTTTGCACATTTCAAGATAGATATTTATGGCTAGAGGGAAAAGACGTGCTCTAACCCTGAGGGCCCCAATATCGCCCATAGGGAATGTTCAAAGTCCCAACCCTGCTAACGAGGGAGAAGCACCGTTTATAACTCCTCCAAGAGCTGCAACAAGGGATGCTCCAATGGATGGTGGACAGCCAATAACGGAAGCCATCCGCCAGATGACGGAGTTAATTAAAAATCAAATGGAGTAGAGTCGTGGTCCTCAGAACACTGGAGGAGGGACATCAAGATGTCCTTATGAAAAGTTCTTAGTCTACCGATATCCAAGCTTCATGGGGACGGAAGGAGCCATGAAGGCAGATCGATGGATAATGGACCTAGAACGAACTTTTGAGATCAGAGGGTGCATAGAAGTCCAGAAAGTACAGTATGCTGGCCATTTAGTACAAGGAGAGGCCGGGCTATAGTGGGATACCAAAAGGAAGCTCCTGAAGCAAGAACTGGGGGAAGACGTGACTCCCACTTGGGAGAGATTTAAACAAGAGTTTGATAACCGCTTCTTCCCAGAATTGGTAAAACAGCGAAAGGCGATGGAGTTCGCTGCCTTGATACAAGAGAACTCGACGGTGGAACAGTACACCGCGCGATTTATGGAACTATCTCGCTTTGCCCCACACTTGATCTCAACTGAAAAGATGCGAGCCCAAAAGTTTCAAGATGGATTGCAGCCGAGGATCCGCAATCAAGTAACTTGTATGAGAATAGATAACTTCCAAGAACTGGTGAATGTGGCTGCCATTGCGAAAGCGGAGTAGAAGAGTTTGATCAGCTAGGTCTAGATGAATAAGAAACAGAATTTTCCCTATTCATCAAGTAGAGATGCAGGCAAGAAAAGGAATTTTCATCCGATGGATAAAGAAAAGGGAAAAATAAGTAGCCAGGGAGCATCAAACGCAACACCCCCATGCCGAACCTGCCGGAAGCCGCATAAAGGGGAGTGTCGAGTGGCAATGGGAGCTTGTTTCCGGTGCAGTCAAGTAGGACATTTGATGCGGGAGTGCCCTCAGATGGCTACAAGTGGAACTGCTAGACCCGTAGGAAAAACAAAAACTCCTACCAAGGCAAAGGTGCATGCAATTGCACCTGGTGAAGTAGATGTGGAAGACGAGGAAGCCATTAACGCAGGCATCATCACTAGTACTAATATTTAATTCTGCTTTACTTTAATTAGAATAAAGATCTCTAAGAATTAATGATAGGAAAAATTTTATAGGTGAAATTGTTTTGAGGTGTAATGTGGTGTATGCTTTGTTTGATTCTAGAGCCATGAAGTCTTTTATTTCTTATGATTGTATGACCCGATGTGAGCTAGATGAGGAATCGTTACCTCAGAAGGTAGTGGTATCACTTCCTGACGGGACGATGATTGGATGCCACCAAATAGTGAAGGACTGTCCTTTACAAATCGCAGGCTTGCGACTAAACGCCGACCTGATAGTATTTCATCTGCTAGGATTCGATGTGATATTGGGTATGGATTGGCTCTCCGAGCATTATGCTAAGATTGACTGTCGTAAGAAGGAAATTATCTTCGACATACCTGCTGAAGAGAAATTGCGTTATGAGGGGGAAATAGTTAACTCTATTCCTTTAATTGTGACGGCAAAAAGGATGACAAAAGTTTAAGAGGAGGAGCGGAGGTCTTCTTGATACAATCTCTAAATACAATGGAATGCGCGAAGGACGTAAAAGGCATCCCAATAGTAGGATTTTCCACAAGTATTTTTGGACGACTTGCCTGGATTACCACCAAACAGAGAGACCGAGTTTGCAATTGAACTGGAACCGGCTATAGCCCCAGTTCACAAAGCGCCGTATAGGATGGCACCAACAGAGTTAAAAGAATTGAAGGCACAAATCGAGGGATTACTAGAGAAAGGGTTTATATGGCCTAGTTTGTCGCCGTGGGGATCCCGTCCTGTTTGTGAAAAAGAAGGATGAGACAATGCGGATATGCATCGATTACAGAGAACTTAATAAGGTTACTGTCAAGAACAAGTATCCTCTGTCCCGAATAAATGATCTGCTGGATCAACTACAAGGAGCAACGGTCTTTTCAAAGATAGATCTATGGTCGGGGTATCATCAACTAAAAATTAAGGAACCAAATGTACCTAAAACCCCCCTCCGAACTCGATACGAGCATTTCGAGTTTTTAGTGATGCCTTTCGGATTGACAAATGCTCCAACAACTTTCATGGACCTGATGAATTGGATCCTCCGACAATACCTTGACAGCTTTGTGGTGGTTTTTATTGATGACATCTTGGTATATTCTAGGAGTGATGAAGAGCACAGGGAACATTTGAGAATTGTTCTAGGTATTTTGCAGGAACATCAACTATACGCTAAGCTCAGTAAATGTAAGTTTTGGCTCCGAGAAGTAAAATTTTTGGACCACATAATTTCGAGTGAAGAAGTTGCGGTGGACCCAGCAAAAATAGAAGCGGTGACGGAATGGCAAAAACCCATAAGTGTCCGAGAAATACGAAGTTTCCTTGGATTGGCAGGATATTTATTATAGGAGATTCGTGGAAGGATTCTCTAAGTTATCAGGCCCTCTAACGACCTTAACTAAGAAAAATTCCAAGTATTCTGGAGCGACCAATGTGAGCAGAGCTTTCAGGAACTCAAAAAGAGGTTAACGTCAGCTCTAGTACTGGTGCTGCCACAACCCCGTAAACCGTATGTAGTGTACAGCGACGCTTCAAAAATGGGTTTGGGATGTGTCTTAATGCAAAAAGGCCGAGTAGTTGCATATGCTTCTCGACAATTTAAAAATCACAAATGGAACTACCCTACCCACGATCTGGAGTTAGCTGCCATGGTATTTGCCTTAAAGATTTAGAGACACTATTTGTACGGGGAAAAATGTGAGGTGTATACTGACCACAAGAGCCTCAAATATTTGTTCAGCCAAAAAAATTTGAACATAAGACAGAGGAGGTGGATAGAAACCATAAACGACTTCCAATGTGAAATTAAGTATCACCCGGGTAAAGTCAATGTGGTAGCAGATGCGCTAAGCCGCAAGGATCAAGGGTCAAGGAGAAGAACCATCAATACTGGTATCCTTGCGAAATATGTTAGTCAAGAACCTGCCCCAAGAAGTGAGATTGACCATGGTGCAAGAAATCGTCTCGTTAACTGAAGACGAAATCAGAGAAGAACAACAACAAAAGGATGAGAAGTTAGAAAAGATCAAACAGAAACTACTAGAAGGACAAGGATCGCCTGATTTCGCGATCTCAGAGATGGGACGTTGTATTTTGGAAAATGGGTGGTGATACTAGACAATGCAGAATTAAAGGAGAGACTTATGAAAGAAGCTCATTGCACACTGTACACAGCTCATCCTAGCAGTACAAAAATGTACCGGGATCTGAAGGAAAAATTCTGGTGGGAAGGCATTAAGAAAGACATAGCAGTGTTCGTAACTAAGTACTCTATATGCCAAATGGTGAAAGCAGAACATCAACACCCAGCCGGAATGTTACAGCACCTACCAATCCCAGAGTGGAAATGGGAAGACATATTTATGGATTTTGTAGTGAGATTTTCAAAAACGTCAGCAGGGCAAGAATACAATCTGGGTTATAGTAGATAGACTGACTAAGAATGCACATTTCTTGCCAATAGCCAACACGGACATAATGGAGAAATTAGCCTGAGTCTATGTGAAGGAAATAGTCCGACTACATGGGATACCCAAAACAATTATTTTAGATCGGGATCCCAAATTCACCTCTCATTTTTGGCAAAGCTTACAGAAAATGTTGGGCACCAACTTGAGGTTCAGTAGTGCCTACCACCCACAGACAGATGGCCAAACTGAAAGGATTATTCAGACTCTATAAGATATGTTGAGAGCCTGTGTGTTGGATTCATGTGGTGATTGGAAAGGACTATTGCCACTAAATTGAATTTGCCAACAATAATAGCTTCCAAGTGACTATTCAAATGGCACCCTATGAGGCATTATATGGGCCAAAATGTAGATCTTCCTTGTACTGGGACGAAGTTGACAAAAGTAGGATACTCGGACCTGAGTATTTGCAGGAAGTCCGAACACAAGTGGAGATGATACGAGAATGGATGAAAACCGCATAGAGCAGACAAAAGAGCTATGCAGATCGGTGTAAAAGATCGTTAGAATTTATGATAGGTGACTGGGTCTATCTAAAAATCTCGTCTATGAAGGGCGTATCTCGATTTGGTAAGAAGGGAAAGTTAAGTCCCCAATTTATTGGACCCTATGAGATACTGGAGAAAGTAGGGCACGTGGCGTATCGCCTAGACTTGCCAGGGAACTTACAAGGAATTCATAACGTGTTTCATTTATCCTCGTTAAAGAAGAGTCTTGGCGAGAGACCAACATAATAATGGATCCTAGCAAAATTGAATTACGTCCGAATTTGACTTATGAGGAATGGCCAACTCGAATTGAAGATCGTAAGGAGCAACAGATGAGGAACAAAAATATTTCGCTAGTTAAAGTACTCTAGAACAACCCTGCTTTCCAGGAAGCAACTTGGGAGTGGGAAGATTTTATGAGGATTAGTTATCCACACTTATTTAAATAATTGTAGTTTTTGAATGAATTGTTGGTTGACTGTATGTATGAACATGTTTTAAGGAAATGTGTATGGGTTCCTTGCGATTTTGTGACTATAGAAACTGTTTAATTATTTTAATGCCCTATTAACCTAAAAAAAATTTAATCAGGAAATGACTAGAAATAGGAACAACCCCGCATGACTCTAGCAATAGTAGCTCAATTAAGAGAGCGGGGAGAAAACAGACAAAGAATACTACGTAGAAGACGCGAAAGAATGAGAGAGCAAAGACTGAGGTATCTGGACTGGCACGAGAGACACCGCACTTATATAATGGACATAGACTATAGAGAAACACCATTCTTTCGCCGAGCTGGACCAATTGAGGAGAGACAACCTCCTAATAGGTGGTTGAAAACAGTGAGAAACAACTGTGTGCATTAATACGAGGAGAGGTGAGTGAACCCAGCATAAAACCCCTGAATTTTTCAAACACCTCGGATGATCATATTAGGCAAAGGGTTAAAGGGGTACCACGAATAGATATAGAAAAAGAAATTATGCATAGGCTAAACGAGATAAGAACCAATATGTATATGATCCCGACGTAGATACAGTATTCGACTTTTCCCAGGATTCAATTACAGAGGAAGGAAAATGTACCCTACTCTTCGCCAGAGGAATTCACTGCCACCAGCACCAGAGGTATAATAATGTTGCCTTTAAATTTTGTTTATCATGTCATTCTGATTTCAAGGACGAAATCATTTTTTTAGTGGGGGAGAATGTGACAACCCAAGATTTCGAGTCCTTAATATTAAATTGAATTATATGGTAATAATAATAATAATAATAAAATGGATAAGTCAAATGAGTGAGGGAAGGCTTAGACTTAGGAAGATTAACTTAAGAATGGTTGAGAGGCCCAAGGGCATACTAGGAAAGCCCCCAAAGGCCCATAGATAGAGCCCACAAGTCTTCCAAGAAGTCTTGCAAGACTAGAAGTTAGAAAGTTGGAAATTTCTAGTAGTTGAAACCTTGACTAGTAGTTTCTTGAAAGGAGAAAAAGTAAGGAGCTAGGATGGGATTTCCTCATCGTTGAGGAGAAAGTAGGTGTGTAAGGCTATAGGGACTTCTCAAAGAAGTCCTCACTTGATCACATCAAACTCAAGTCAAAGGAGGAGAAGAAGGAAAAGAAAAGAAAAGAAACAAAGGGGTGGGCAGTTTTGGAGGGATTGCCGTGCACTTTGAGGAGCATCCTAGGAGATCTTCTTAAGATCTAGGTGAATGGATCAAGTGTGATGAATGACATGTTGATGGACAATTGATAGATGGAAGTGGAGGCATTAGGAATAGGAAGAAGAAGAGAACAATCAAATGGGGGATACGGCTAAGGAAGAAGCCGTGGGCTTCATTTAAAGATTGTAGCAAATCCAAGCACAAGTCTGTAGGAGATCTCACTTGAGAACAAGTACAAGTGTAAGGTGAAGCGAGACAAGTGATGACTTGATTGATTGGAGGATAGGAGAAGGGAAATGATGCATGCCTTGGAGGATAGGTTTCGGTATGCAATGGGAGGGCATAACCGAACCCCTCTATGCTCTTCCTCCAAGAATTAGATCATGAGATCCATTGAGTGATATGTCAGGTGATGCGGGAGTGTGTGAAGAGTGATGTGAGGTATTAAGTGGACTTAGACACCCAAGGGGGACGCCAGCGATCCAAGAAAAAAGGGGAAGGAAGACCCCACTCAAGTGTTGCCTAGATTAGGATCTAATCATGCCCTAGAGATGGAAGTCCAAATCATATCTTTCAATCCCTCAAGAGTCACACCATTGCATAGGGAATAGAGTGAGAAAGTTTAGGGAAAACCCCATGCCCGAATGGCCTCTTGCTCTCCCTTTCCATTTTGCACACACACACCCCCCTCCACACTTGCAACTATCGGCATTCTCAAGCTCTCACCACTCTCATCCTTGCTTCACTTCTTTTTACCCCTAACACCAAAGAATATCGAGCCTTTTGTAGATAGGATCAAGCAAACTTTGAAGAAAATTTTCTTAGAAGGAGGTAAGGCATTCCTTGATTTAATCCAAAGTTAAGAACACTCAAAGAGAACACACACCACTTAACTTAGGATGAAACTTAGCAAATCTTTCCTTTTTAATCTCAATACGATAACAAGTCTAATATAATATTTTATTTACATTTTCAGATTTCTAAAACTACTAAAAGGAAGTTGTAAGTGTACCTTCATTTTACTCTTACATCTCTTGAATATAAATAGATGATCATGGTTGTTTGGTTGCTACTTGTATTGTTATATCATGGTATGTTGATTTTATAGAGATTATTTGGCATGAAATGATTGTGTAAATAAACTTAGTAATATAGTATTTAGACTTGATAAAGTTTGGAATGGATGATTTAGTAAGCAAGATATTAGAAACTGAAGAGTGGATAGCATAATAGAGGAATAATCAAAAATGTAGTATTGTATGCATGATCACTAAGGTATGTTGTGATGGTGGAAAGGTTTTCTCTTTTAAGTTGATAAAGCTTGAGCATGTGGTGATTTGCTTGAAAGATTATATTCTTTAGATTTAATTTTATGTCACATTAAGGACTTGATCTAACTCGGATAGATAAGCATGAAATATAGAAAGGCAATATGAAATAAAGTAGTGATGCTTGTGTGTTTGGTGGAAATATCATCATGTTGAAGAAATGTGTTGTTTAGTGATATCAAATCTATGGATATTCTTTTGAGTCGGTAAGTCTAAAATACAACATTTGAGTGTTATTAGTATGTCTAATTAGACAATGATTCGTTTAGATAGGTTTGGTGCTATGAAATGATGCGTGTATGATTGACTAAGTATTAATGATGGGTTGTATAGTTTTAAGAAAAATATATATATGTATCTATATATCTATATAATTCCATGTGAATCAAGGTGAAAATTCCTAATTTTTGCTTAGCATAGTACGGCTCGAATTTAATCGCTACGAAAAAAAAGAAAATTTTCAAATCCATATTTTTTAAGCGAACTCATAACTCAATAAGAACATGTGAACGAAGGGTAAATGTCCCTACGATGTTTATCCTCGACGCCTCGGTTTGCATCCGATCCTAAGCATGGGCAGGGGCATCGACAACTCCTAATACCAGACAACACCCCGTAGGGCTTAGGCCATCAAAACACTATTTCACCATTGTCAGTGACTCCTCCGCCCATCGGCCCAGTAGATCCAGAGTCACTGCCCCCATAAAGGTGGACTCAATCGGGCCCCTAGGGGTTTAAGGTATCATCCTGGGAGTCATACTTCGTTGATTCGTCATTACCTGTAATTACTTTTATCATTCCCAAAGGGGAGAGATAGTAAAGACATAGAGAGAAATGACATTTTGGAGGAAATTTCAGTAAGTACATCAGTATTTCAACGAAAGCATTTCAGACATACTATTAAGCGAATAACAAGCAAATGCCTACATGTTAGGCAATATGATACTCATGATGGGTTCAATGCACATGCTCGTGATGAAATTCATCTTCCTTGTCTTTTCTCAAATTTCTATTATATAAAATCATATAGCAAAATTTTCTTGACTCATATTTTCCAAAAAGACCTTTTATTCATAAACTTTTTGTCTTTTCTTATCTTAGGCGCCACTTATCATATACATATCATTTTTGTAGCTCGAAAGCCTTTTTTTTTCGTCATGCTTCTTATGTTGGACATCTCACGGTTTCCCTATGCACTGTGTGTTCCCCGCTAGTTATCGTTAGACCCAGCGACCGGGTCAAACCTGAGTGAATATATTTCGCGCTTTTCTTGCTCTTCGTCACTCGGAGATTGCTCCCCGAATAACTACAAACTTCTTATATGGTGAGGCTGAAACTAACACCGTTCTTAGGGCACCCACTAGCATTAGGTGCGACCACTCTCCGGACATCTTTTGGAACCATACATGGTCTGCCGACTGTTATTCGTCGACCCAAGGGTTTCACTCAACTTTAACCACTCCTAAGTGAACAAGGAGTTCCACTGGGGCACTACCCCGTCCCAGCCTTTGTGGTTCTTCTAAAACTTTAAATTCTTTTTTGTTTCTTTTGAAAACACGCTTGACTCAAAAATATGGTGTTACCCAGATGACTAATATAAAAGGTGGGTGAATTAGGTTATATTATAAAAATTAACACTTATAAATCAAATATGTAATATAAAATATAAACAGAATATAAAACAGCAATAAATATAAAGAGTAGGGTACAAAAAAGCAAACTCAATATTTTTACGAAATTCAGCCCCACTGCCTACGTCCTCACCTCAAGCTACCCCTTGATGATCCCAAATTCACTAGTCAATCTCCTTTAGGTGGAGATAAAAACTTATTACACCTTTGAGCAACACTGCTCTAAAGAATCCGTATAGAACACCCTTTACACTACCAATCACCTCACACTTGGTGATTCAACTATTCCCTGTATAAAACACCTTTTACACACACAAGGGTTATACTCACCCTCTTACTGATACAAGAGTTGATAGTGGGTAGACTATCAAAGTACACTCCTCAATGAGTGAGATAGAAACAATACAGCGCAACCTATATCTCTCTCAAAAAGAACAAGAATTAAGACTCAAAACTTTGGAAAAAAGAAAATGAGAGTTTTGAAAAAATGATACAAAACTTAGCAATAGATGTGTAAGCTCTTTTTGTGATTTTTACAAAACTCAAGTGAGTTACTTATAGGCAAATGAGTTTTCAATTTCAAATTTAAAAAGATTTACATGTCAAATAAGAGTACTATTCACTTTTCAAAAAATTCAAATAAAAATATTTCTTTTTTGCATTTGTCAAAAACAACTCCATTCATTTTTTAAAAAAATCAAATCAATTTTTTTTTTCATACATGACAAAATGAGCATGATTTATTTTTCAAACCAAATCATCTTCTTTCTGCATATGTCAAAAAAACACACAACTACCCTTTAAGATTTTCAAACAAAATTATCTATCTTTTGCATTTGTTAAAAAAGCACACAACCACCCTTCAAGACATTCAAACAAAATCTGCACATGTTAAATATGATAATCAATCATCTTACAAATTCAAATTTTTATATAAAAAAATATAATTTTCGAAATTATATTGTTTGATGATGTTATGCACATATGAAAAACATAATTTTCAAAATTAAGATATTTAAATATGTCTTGCATATGTAAAAAAAATAATTTGATGTTTTATGAAAAAAAAAGTAATTTGGATCTTTAATCCAATTTTGAATTTTATTAAGAGATGTACAAATAATCTATGAGTTTCATTTGTATACTTATTCTTTTATACTTGATGTGCGCTTCGCTCCATTGCGTAAATAATTTGAGCTTGAGAATTGAATTTATTTGTTATCATCAAAATCTACACATAGATACGAAATTTGAAATCTTGAATTCAACAATCTCTCCCTTTTTGATGATGACAAATACTTAATAGAATTTTGAGACTTGCAGTAATGCTTAAGCTCCTCCTAAGAATATACGTTAGTTTATCAAGCAATAGATAAATATAATTCCAGCATATATAACAGAAATAAAAATCTAAATATTTACATCTAAAACTTCTCCCCTTTTTAGCATCATTAAAAAGGAATCATAATTAGTTCAATAAGACGACTTCCTACAATAACCAATAGACAAATAAAACAGTGCATTAGTAGAATCTGTAGAGAATTTGGTGCGGAGCCACGCATGTCCGACAAAACCTGCAAACGTTGGAGGTCTAGCTCTAGCAATCGGTGCGGAAGCAGATTCAAATCCGCGTGATGTTGTTGAGAAATGAAATATTATCGAGATTTGAAAGTTGTTGTTTAAAAGACCATTTTCACCTGTCGGATACTCAAATAAACTCTCACATCACTCATTGATCTAGTTTCTTTTTATTCAAAATGATAGAATGGCTGAGAAAATTTCTTCCACTAATCTTCCAAATTTGAATCAACAATCGTCTCAACCAGTTATTTTGTCTCCTGACGTTGTCAATACCATGATAGAAGCAGAGATGCATTTTTCTGGTAAGACTGATTCTAAGGTTATTGCAAGATCAAGAACTCTTAGTGCTCAATATGCTGCCTCTGTTACAAGCATGTCTCAAAGGTTACTAGCGAGGGCGAATATAGTTGATCAACTTAACAATCAAATATCTGAGTTGCATCAAAAACTTGCAAATAAAGGTAGAAAGAATAAGAGGCTAAAGCAAGAAAATAAAAATTTGACGGAATTAGCTTGTGTTCTAAAATTTCGAATAGAGGAATCGAAACGAGTGAGAGTGCAAGTATAGAGTCTACATCAGCAGATAATGGCAACATTTCACGAGAGAAATAGGGACAATTGTAATTAATTTTGCTGGCTTAGTTCGGTAACTTTTGACAATATGCATTCGGCATATCTTGTAAGCTTGACTAAGTAAGATTTGAAGAGATGACAGTTTGTCTTGTACTTATTTTCATCTTTATAAAAGCAATCCTTAGTTTTATCTAATTCGCATCAAATATTCTTCTCATCTCTGTAGTTCATCTTCATTCTCACTCTACAAAATTTCAATGGCTCATCAATTTTCTTTCAGTGCTTCTCGTGATCAAGATATGAGGTATTCTACCTCAAACTATTTCTGCATCTGTTGTAGGCGCCATGAAGCAACAAAACGCTGATTTGGCTAATAAATCAGATCATGATGCTATTTACGAGCTTGTGAGTCTTGAAACTCAATACTCATCGTCCATTATCGCTTTTTCCACTCAGTTACAGTCCAAAACCCATGAGATAGAGAAGTTTAATGAGAAGATTGATGTTCTTCAACGACTTATTCAAGAGTCTAACAGAAAAATAGTAGACTTAAAGCAACAGAATAAGGATTTAAAATCCTTACTTACCTCTACATTTCGATTGCCTAATCCTTTAAATAAGAATGGTATGTATCATAAAGAGCAAAAGTATTTGAATAATGAGATTAAACGTCTCAAATTTCTGTAAGTCATTTGAGATAATAAAATAAAAGTATCTAGTAGATATTCATAGTATGCATCATTCCTATTTATCTTCTAATCATGCATAGTCTATCTTCTGGTAAGGATTTTGTGAAAATGTCTGTCAATTGATCATGTGTACTAGTGAATTCTAATACAATATCGCCCTTCTGCACATGATCTCTAAGAAAATGATATCTAATTTCAATATGGTTGGTCCTAGAATGTTGTATTGGATTCTTTGAAAGATTTATAGCACTAATATTATCACATTTAATAGGAATATGATTGTACATAAGTTTAAAATTCTCAAGTTGTTACTTCATGTAAAGAACTTGAGTACAACAACTGCCCGCAACAAAATATATTGCCTCAGCAGTAGATAATACAATAGAATTTTATTTTTTACTAAACTATGAAATAAGTGCATGACCTAAAAAATGACTAATAAAATCAAAAAAAGTGTGCTTAAGATACCATAACCCTAGGTCAATGGTACTGGCAAGATATCTAAAATACGCTTGATTGCAATCAAATGAGATTGCTTTGGAGATGATTGAAAACATGCACATAAGCATACACTGAATATAATATTAGGTCTATTAGCTGTCAAATATAATAAACTACCAATCATACCTTGATATACCTTTGAGTTAACTGACTTACCGTTTTCATCTTTATCAAGTTTGGTGGTTGGACTCATTGGTGTTCCAATTACCTTCGTACCTTCCATCTCAAACTTTTTGAGTAACTCTTTGATATATTTTGACTGATTAATGAATGTTCCACTTTTTGTTTGCTTGAATTGCAATCCAAGAAAGAAATTAAGTTCTCCTATCATGCTCATTTCAAATTCTTTCTGTATGCTCTTAGCAAAATCTTGACACATATTTTCATTAGTAGCACCAAATATTATATCATCAACATAAATTTGAACTAGAACAATATCATCATATTCATATTTGATGAAAATAGTTGTATCGATCTTTTCTCTTGAAAAACCTTTTTCAATCAAGAAACCACTAAGCCTCTCATACCAAAGTCTAGAAACTTATTTGAGTCCATATAATGCTTTTGCGACCTTAAAAACATGATTAGGAGAAACATAATTTTCAAAACCTGGAGGTTACTTAATATATATCTCTTCATTTATAAAACAATTTAAGAAATCACTTTTAACATCCATTTGAAAAAATTTGAAATTTTTATAACATGCATATGTAAGTAACATTCGAATAGTTTCTAATCTTGCGACACGTGCATACGTTTCATCATAATCGATTCATTCCTCTTGATTGAAACATTGGGCTACAAGTCGAGTTTGTCTCTAGTGATGATTCCAGATTCGTCTTTTTTATTTCTAAAAACTCATTTTGTTCCAATAACAGCATGATTTTTGGGTCTAGGAACAAGTGTCCATACATTATTTCTTTCAAATTGATTTAGCTCTTCTTGCATAGCTAGAATCTATGATTCATCAATAAGTGCTTTATTAATATTTTTGGGTTCAATTTGAGATTAAAAAAAAAAGCAGTGTGATTATAAATATTTCTAAGAGATGATCGAGTACTTACACCTCATAAAGGTTCTCCTAAAATTTGTTCCATTGGATAATCTTTCACATGTTTCCATTGTTTGGTTGCATCTTATACCAAATCTTGATGATTTTTTCTGATGTCTCCATGTTGGACTTCTTCCATTGTATTTTCTTTATTGAGATTGAAACTATTTGTACTTTCTGATTCTTCATCAATAGATTTCTTGGAGAGTAGAGGGTTAGATTCATCAAATACTACATACATAGATTCTTGTACAGTCAAAATCTTTTTATTAAATACTCTATAAGTTTTACTACTTGTTGAATATCCAAGAAAGATACATTCATCAGATTTTGTATCATACTTTCCTAAATTATCTCTATCATTGAGTATAAAACATTTGCATCTAAATAAATGAAAGTAACCAATGTTGGACTTTTTCTCATTTCAAAACTCATAAGGAGTTTATTTAATTTAGATCTTAATATAATTCTATTTATAACATAACATGCAGTACTTACCGCTTCGACCCAAAAATAACTAGGTAAACTATTTTCATTAAAAATTGTTTTTACCATTTATTGAAGAGATCTATTCTTCTTTTCTACTACCTAATTTTATTGAGGAGTTCGAGGAGTAGAGAAATTATGCAAAAAACCATTTTCATCACAAAAAGACTCAATATCTTTATTGACAAACTCTTTCCCCCTGTCACTTCGGATGTTTGAAATAGTATAGCCCTTTTCATTTTGAATTCTCTTGCATAGTTTGGTAAAAGCATTATGTACCTCATCTTTATGAGCGAGAAAGATAACCCAAGTATATCTAGAGAAATCATCAATAATAACAAATGCATAATATTTTTCTTCTAAACTCACAATTTTGTTTGGTCTAAAAAGGTCCATGTGTATTAGTTGTAAAGGTCTAGTAGTGAAAATATGTTTCTTGATTTTAAAAGATATTTTTGTTTGTTTACCAAACTGGCACGCATTATAGATTTTGTGTTTAAAAAAGTTTACTTTTGGCAAACCTCTCATAAGATCATTTTTTGAAAGTTTGGAAATAAGTTCTATATTTGCATGACCTAACCTTCTATGTCATAACCAACTATTTTCATGTTGAGCTGATAAACAAATAGTATCTTGTGAAGCAATTTCTTCAAATTCAATTGTATAAACATTATTATTTCTAAGAGTAATAAAATAAACATTGCAATCATGATTATTCAAAATAATGCACTTATCCTTTTTGAAGATAACTATAAATCGTTTATCACATAATTGACTTATACTTAAAAGATTAAGTTTTAGACCTTCAACAAATAGAACATCTCCAATTATGAGAGAAGACTTATTACCAACTTTACCTATTCTCATGATCTTCCATTTTGAATTGTCTTCAAATATCACGTGTCTTTCTTCTTTAGCGGTGAGATCAATGAATTTAGTTTTATCTCCTGTCATGTGTCTTGAGCATCCGCTATCTAAAAACCATCTTGTTTTACTTATGAAAGACTTCATACATATCTACAAAAATAGTTAAAACAATTTTCCTTGGTACTCATGTTCTTTAGGTCTTTTATTTATTACTATTAGAAGAAATAAGATTCTTCGGTATATGGCCCAATAGTCATTGTATGTTTTCTTCTAATAGGACAAGCATAAAAGTTATGACCATTTCTATTGCAAAAATTACAAATAACATGTAACATACTTGAAGAACTTGAATGATCATAATAATGTCTTTCTTTGAAAAATCTATTTTTAAGAAAAGAATTTTGAAAGTTAGGTTTTGATTTAATGGGTTTATCAAAGAAATTTTTATAGGGTTTGAGTTTTTCTTTTAACATGTATCACAAGCCTACCTTATCAAAAACACATCTTTGATTACCAAGAAATTTTTTGAAATTTCTTTTTCTATTTCTGAAATTTTCAACCATTTTTCCTAAATCAGTTACTTTCTTTTTCAGTTCATCATTGTCATCTTTTGAAACTATATTTTCTTTTCTTAAAACATCAATTTTATTTATTAAAGAAGAATTTTTCTTTTTCAAAACGGTATACATAATACCCAATTTTTTAAATTCATCATATATCTCTTCCAAAACATTTTGCAACTCTTCATAAGAAGGATTTTCAATATTTTTAGAATTTGTTACCTCAAGATCATCTTTAGCCATAAGACAAAAATTTGCATTTCTTTATTGCTTGCATCGCTGTCTGAGCTACTTGAATCATCATCCCATATAGCTTTCATTGCTTTCTTACCTTTGTATCGACCTTTCTTTAGTAGGGGACAATCTGCTTTGATATGTCCAGACTTTTTACATTTATAACAAATTAATGAATCATTTTTACCTGTATCTTTGTTGGAAGATTTTTTGAAAGATTTCCTTGGAAGAGATTTATTTTTCAAGAATCTCTTAAATCTTCTTGTGATCATTGCAATCTCTTCGTCATCGCTTTCTTCATTTTTATCGCTTTCACTTTCATGAGGAACGGCTTTGAATGCCAAGCTCTTCTTTTGCTGTCCTTCTTCTTCTCCTCTTTTTTATATGTACTCATGGGTAATAAGTGACCCAATGAGTTCATTTATTTCGATTTTTTTAAGATCTCTAGCTTCAAAAATTGCTGTTACTTTTGATTCCCAATGTTTTGGCAAGAAATTGAGAATTTTTCTTACTATCTCCAAGCTGGAATTTTTATAATATTAGTAAAACGAGTATACATAGAAGAGATAGATTCATTATCATTCATTTTGAACATTTCATATTCATGCGTAAGAACATAAATTTTTTATTTTTTGACTTGCGAAGTTCCTTCATAAGTTACTTCCAAGTTATCCCAAATTTCCTTTGATGTCCTGCAAGTCATTATTCTATTAAATTCATTACCAGTAAGAGTATTATATAGAAAATTCAGAGTCATTACATTCATAGTCTAAAGTCTATCGTCTTCATAATCAAACTCTTCCTCTTTCTTTTTGACCTTTACTCCATCAACAGTTTTTGTTGGAATATAAGGCTCATTTACAATACATTTCCAGATTTTTTGAGTTTGAGATTGAAGAAATATTCTCATTTTAGTTTTCCAGAAAGTATAATTATCTCCACCAAATAGCGGAGGTCGACTACTGGATTGACCTTCAGCGAAAGTAGCTGCAATATTAGCCATATGATCTTAACTCAACAGATAGTTAATCTTATAACAGAGCCTTTATTCTGATATCAACTGTTGCCCAGATGACTAACACAAGAGAGAATGTGAATTGAGTTATATTATAAAAATTAACACTTATAAATCAAATACACAATATAAAATATAAACAGAATATAAAGCAGCAAGAAATGTAAAAAGTAGGGTACAAAAAAGCAAACTCCGTATTTTTACGAGGTTCAACCCCACTGGCTACGTCCTCACCTCAAGCTACCTCTTGAGGATCCCAAATTCACTAGTCAATCTCATTTAGGTAGAGATAGAAACCTATTACACCTTTGAGCAGCACCACTCAAAAGAATCCGTGTAGAACACCCTCTACACTTCCAATCATCTCATACTTGGTGATTCAAATATTCCCTATATAGAACACCTTCTACACATACAAGGGTTATATTCACCCTCTTACTGATACAAGAGTTAATAGTGGGTAGACTATTAAAGTACACTCCTCAATGAGTGAGATAGAAACAATACAGTGCAACCTACATAAGCTCTTGTTGTGATTTTTACAAAACTCAAGTGAACTATTTATAGGCAAATAAGTTTTCAATTTCAAATTTGAAAAGATTCACATGTCAAATAAGAGTACTATTCACTTTTCAAAAAATGCAAATAAAAACATTTACTTTTCGCATTTGTCAAAAATAATTCCATTCATTTTTCAAAGAAATCAAACCTAATCTTTTGTTTTTCATACATGACAAAATGAATATGATTTATTTTTTAAACCAAATCATCTTCTTTTTGCATATGTAAAAAAAAACACACAACCACCATTTAATATTTTCAAACAAAATCATCTATTTTTTGTATTTGTCAAAGAAACACACAACCGCCATTCAAAACTTTCAAACAAAATATACACATGTCAAATATGATAATCAATCATCTTACAAATTCAAATTTTTATATAAAAATATATAATTTTTAAAATTATATGATTTGATGATGTTATGCACAGGTGAAAAACATAATTTTCAAAACTAAGACATTTAAAGATGTCTTGCATATGTGAAAAAAGTAATTTTATGTTTTATGAAAAAAAAGAGTAATTTGGAGTCTTAATCCAATTTTGAATTTTATTAAGAGATGTACAAAATAATATATGAGCTTCATTTGTAGACTTGTTCTTTTATACTTGATGTGTGTTTCGCTTCATTGCGTAAATAATTTGAACTTGAGATTTGAATTTGTTTGTTATCATCAAAATCTATACGTATATACGAAACTTGAAACCTAGGATTCAACAAATGGTTTTCGTACTTTATGCATGTGACATGCAACTCTTACTACTTGACAAGCAAATCTCAAGACCAACCCGAATACACACTTGGTCATTTTTCACACAAACCCCACATCATCCGATTCATCATTCATGCACAAGCACTTAGTTGGTTCTAATGGGTTAAGTGAGATGCTCGATTTCCACCCCTAAAGGTTAGGCCGAGACCCTCCAAGTTACCATTTGGAGTCCTCTTCCTTCCTTCATCTTCCTTTCATTCTCCAGGTTTTAGTTCTATGTTTGAAACAAATTTTTTTAACCTTATAAGAAGGGCAATCCGAAACCCTATAGCTCTTAGATTAAATATTTTATACCTTATTTCCTCCAAGCGAGTATCATACTTGAACACCTAAGTGGAAACCGAAAATATACATGGGGTCTCTCCTACTTGTGTGCTTCTAAATTGTTCAAAATTTTAAAACTCAAATAGTTCATAAAAAGGGAAACTAAATTATAAAAGTTTAGACTCCAAGAGCTCTACAAACAGAAAACTCTATAGGCATGTTCTCTCTCCCTCTTTTCTTTTTTTCAAGTTTCAAACTTTTATTTTATCAAGCATGCATTTCTTTGCCATCCACCATATCAAGAATAATAATAATATCATCCCAAGAACAAGATAACTAGATCCACCATTATTTTATAAATATTCATCCTAGCATAGCATTTCAATAAACAAGGTATTTGCTACTAAATAATCAAGCTGCTTCTTCAAATGATCTATCCAACATTACCTAATATTCAGCAAGTTTAAACATAGTCATGCTTACATGTATCATAGTAATCTCCCCTCAACAAAATCTACTAAAATCATCTACATATTATAACTTTCAACTGAAAAGCAACATAGGTTCTAAGCATGGGTTTGCATCTAACTAAAAATAAAATTTCTACCAAAAAGTTTCATCATGGCATACCAAGCAAGAAATTGAGCAATACAAGCATATTCACTCAAAAATATACTAGAGATGCTAGAGGCAAAATAAGAATATACTTACAATACTCCTAGCTAGTTTAGATGAATTCTCTTCTAAGACTCTTCCTCTCAAGACCACATACTTCTTCTTCCTCTAGGCTTAAAGTATTTTGATGCTTAGGCGATAGGATGAAATGAAGCAAAAAGAGTGGAGTGGGAGGATGAATTGCCATGAGGTGTAGTGGGAGATGTGTGTGTGTGTTGGTGACCGAATAAGGCAACCAAAAAGAAGGTGAATAAGGTCATTCGGCTATGAGGCTTTCCTAAACTCTAGGTTACTCATTTATCCTAAACTTGGAGTGACACTTGATGGGTTTGAAAGGCACTTGAGTGACTCCCATCACTTGATCACATCATACCTAATCTAGATCATCTTAGGTTGAAGAAATGGTTTCCTTTCTTTCCACATATGGTCGGCCTCTCTCAAAGGGTTCTAAGCCTTCCCATCACCTCACATCACCTTCTTGTCTCCTAATCATCATTTCATATGTCAATCCAAGAGATTAGAATATCTCATTTTTGGGAGAAAACAAAAGTAGGGTTCGGCTATCCCTTGCCCTTTTTGCTCCATCCGAAACCCTCCCCCTTTCCCTTCTAAATTTCTCTCTTCTCAAGCAACCATCTTCATGTCGAATCACCTCTTCTCCTTACACATGTACTTCCCACTCTTGCACTACCTCCTCATGTCCTTTCATCTAGATATGGTCAAAATTTCTTGGAAAGGCTCAAGGTGAAGCTCTCGGCTAGGCATCACCCGAACCTCCCTTGGATCTTCTCCTATTGCCCTCTCCTCTCTCTAATGATATAACTCCTCACTTGTCCATCACCTTGTTAACTCATCCATACAAGATCTACCTTTGGCCCTTTACTTAAGATTGTAAAAGATTTTGTAGAAAACACCCCCCAATGGTTCGCCACCATTTCTAGCTGACCATGCTCTTTTTTTTTTCATTCTTCTTCCTCATCTTAAGCCACTTGTCATCCTCTTGAGTAAGATGACTCCATAGGGATAACAAAGTGAGAATCCCTTTGTACCTTCTAAGATTCTAATGATGAGGAAATCCCTTCTTGGTTCTCCCACTTCTTCTCTCAAGATAACCACTAGTCAACTACCCAACCACTAGTATTTTCTCTCTTTCACCTACTAGTCTTGGTTAACTTACAAAACTTTTCCTAGCTTGACATGTGTCCTCATGCATGGACTTGGGTTAACTATTGGTATTCATTTCATGGCCTATGGGCTTGTCATCTCCACTTGGGCCCAAAGCCGTGATTATGGTTTTAAGACCTTCTACTTCTAAGCCTACCTTTTAGGGCTTTATCCACTAAATTACTCGAATCACCTTTGCACTATTTATAAAATTAAATAAAAATATAGTAGGAAAATTCAGGGTTGTCACATCCTCCCCCACTAAAGAGAAGATTTCATCCTTGAAATTGTTAAAGTATGCACAAGAAGATAATTAGAGTCGTATTCATACCTTTAGTGTTAGTAGTAGTGGATTCTTTTGATGATAAATATGTGGGTATGTCATCCTCCTCAGTCACACAGAGTCCTGGGAGTGGTAGAACACGGCGTCTACGCCTGAGTCATAGTACATATTCGCTCTTAGCTCGTTCAACCTATGCATAATTTCTTCTTCTGTTTCTATTCGAGGTACTCCCTCTTCCCTTTGTCTAATATGGTCCTCAGAGGTATTTGAAAAATTTAGGGGCTCTATATTTGGTTCACCCACCTCGCCTCGCCTCGCCTCGTATTATCCTATGCAATTATTCTCTCTCTGCTTTTAACCAACTTTGAAGCGGTTGTCACTCTTCGTGAGGCATAGCTCGACGAGGAACAAGCACTCCTCTACGATTTACATCCATGATATGGGTATGATGCCTCTCATACCGATCCAAACGTTTTAGTCCTTGTGCAAGAACTCTCTCACGCCTTTTGCGTATTATTTTTTGTCTATTTTCCCTCATTTCCCTCAACTGAGCTACCATTGCCACTGACATGCGAGGATTTCTCCTATTTCGGGCCATGTCCTGATTAAAGTTTCACACGTCACTATGATTCTAAGAAATAGTCGAGTAATAACAGACATAAGACAACAAAACACTCAAACAGTCACACACACACACATATATATATCATCATCATCATCATTCGAAAGACACAATGAGGTTCAAACAAAAGGACTACAAGTACATCATTTATCTACAAACAAATGAGGATATTTGGCCCTCATAATATCTTCACGCTCCCACGTTGTTTCTTGAAAATCTGGGTTGTTTCATAACACTTTGACCATCAAAATCTTACGATTCCTTAGTTCTTACTCCTTATAATCTTCAATTTGCGTTGGCCATTCTTGAAGTTAGGTTAGGGCGCAACTCAATACTATCTGAGTCCATAACTATCCCCGGTCCTTCACCCATGCTTTTCTTTAATGACGATACATGAAATACATTGTGAACTCCTTGTAAACTCGCAGGTAAGTCCAAACGGTAAGCCATCGGTCTGACTTTCTCAATAATTTCCTAAGGACCCACATAACAAGGACTCAACTTTCCCTTCTTACCAAATCGAGTTACTCCCTTCATAGATGAAATCTTAATATATACCCAATCACCGATTTCGAAATCCAAGGTCTTTGACATCGATCCACGTAGCTCTTTTGTTTGCTCTGGGCAGTCTTCATTCTTTCTCGTATCAATTCCACTTGAGTTCGGACCTCTTGTAAATATTCAGGCCCTAGTACTCGACTTTCATCCACCTCATCCTAGTATAAGGGTGACCTGCACTTTCTTCCATATAGGGTTTCATAGGGTGTCATTTGAATAGTAGCTTGGAAGCTATTATTATAGGCAAACTCTACCAAGGGTAAAAGACCTTTACAGTCGCCACTCGAGTCTAGCACGCATGCTTGCAACATGTCTTCTAGGGTCTGGATAGTCTGTTCCGTTTGACCATCAGTTTGTGGGTGATAGACACTGCTGAACTTTAAGCTAGATCCCATCATCTTCTGTAAACTTTGCCAGAAACGGGACGTGAATCTGAGGTCTCGATCCAAAACAATTGTTTTGGGCACGCCATGTAGGCACACTATTTCTCTCACATAGACTCGTGCCATCTTTTCCATGGAATCCGTATTGGCTATTGGCAAGAAATGCGCACTCTTGGTCAATATGTCGATTATTACCCAAATTGTATTCTTTCTCGCCGACGTTCTCGAGAATCCCACTACAAAATCCATAGATACATCCTCCCATTTCCATTCCAGGATTGGTAAGGATTGCAACATTCCAGCCAGGCATTGATGCTCAGCTTTAACCAGTTGGCATATCGGACATTTGGCTACGAGCATAGCCACATTTTAATGCCCCTCCCTCATAAGCTTCTTCCTTAGCTCTGGATCGTCCGGTATTACTATCGTTTTTTCGAAGTACAGTATTCCATCATCTGATATTGTAAAATGAGGCGATCCTTACCCTTCTAGCAATTTCTATCGGATTCGTTCCAATTTGGCATCTTTTCGCTGACCTTCTTGAATTTCATCTTCAGTCAGAGATATGGTTTCCTGTGCTGCCAGTAGTAGCACTTCTCAAGGCACATTCATAACTAGCATGTCCCGCATGACTGTCAATATTGGTGATTCCTCTATTCGCGTCTTTCAACTTAACGCTTCAGCCACTACATTAGTTTTTCTTGGGTGGTACTTATTCTCACACTGAAAATCATTGATTGTCTCCACCCATATTCTTTGTCTCATATTCAAATTCTTCTGACTGAACAGGTACTTTAAGCTCTTGTGATCGGTGTATATCTCACACATTTCCCCATACAAGTAGTATCTCCAAATCTTTAATGCAAACACAACTACTACCAATTCCAGGTCATGGATAGGGTAATTTCGTTCATGATCCTTAAGCTGTCGGGATGCATAGGCAACTACTCATCCCTCCTGCATCAGGACACATGCCAAACCCATCGTCCAAGCATCGCTAAATATCACATATGGTTTGTGAGGTTATGGCAGAGCTAATACCGATGCTGACGTTATCCTTTTCTTGAGCTCTTGGAAACTTTATTCGCACTGGTCACTCCAGACATACTTGGCATTTTTCTTAGTCAAAGCCGTCAGAGGACTAGACAGCTTAGAAAACCGTTCTACAAACCTACTATAGTATCCTGCTAGACCGAGGAAACTACGTATTTCATGAGCGCTTGTCGGCCTCTGCCATTCTGTTATTGCCTCTATTTTAGCTGGGTCCACAGCCACTCCTTTACTGGAAATAACGTGACCCAGAAACTTAACATCTCGAAGCCAAAACTCACATTTACTAAGTTTGGCATATAGTCGATGCTCCTGCAAGGTACTTAGCACGGTCTTCAGATGCTCCTGGTGCTCCTCATCACTTCGGAAGTATATTAAGATCTCATCGATAAACACCACGATGAAACTATCCAAATACTGTCGAAAAATTCGGTTCATTAGATCCATGAATGCTGCCAGGGCATTCGTCAGTCCAAAAGGCATAACCAAGAACTCGAAATATCCATAACGAGTTTGAAAAGCAGTCTTGGGTACATCCAACTCTTTGATCTTAAGTTGATGGTATTCTAATCTGAGATCAATTTTTGAGAACACCGTCGCTCCTTGTAGTTGATCTAGCAGGTCATCTATTCGTGGTAACAAATACTTGTTCTTGATGATAACCTTATTGAGGTCCCTATAATCGATGCACATCCGTATCGTCCCTTCCTTCTTCTTTACAAATAATACTGGGGCTCCCTACGGCAACGAGTTAGGCCATATGAGTCCCTTTGCTAATAATTATTCTATCTGCATTTTCAATTCCTTCAATTCCGTTGGTGCCATCCGATATGGTGCCTTATGAACTAGAGCCATGGTAGGTTCCAATTCGATGGTAAATTCAGTCTCTCGGTCTAGAGGTAGTCCAGGCAGATCCTCTAAGAATACTCGAGGAAAATCTTGTACCACGGGAATTTTTTCAATACTCTTAGTATCCTCTATTGCATTGGAGGACATCAGCAAGAATGCTTTCACCTCTCCTTTCAGGCTCTTCACTACCCTCCTTACCGTCACCATAGAAGGAATCGAACTAACCATCTCTCCCTCGTAACGCAGCTCTTCTTCTTCTAGTAGCTCAAAGGTTATCTCCTTTTTGTGACAATCAATCTTGGCGTAATGCTTGGATAGCCAATCCATTCTTAGTATTACGTCAAATCCCAACAAGTGAAAAACTATCAAGTTGGCATTTAATCTAACGCCAGCAATCTCCAATGGACAATTCCTTGCCATCCGCTGGCAGCCTATCGTTCTTCCATCAGGGAGTGCTACCAACACCTTCTGATCTAATGATTCTATTTCTAACTTACACTTTCGCATGCAATCATAGGAGATGAAGGATCTTGTCACTCTAAAGTCAAACAATGCATATACTATTTACGCATCAAAATAATTTCCCCTATAAAAATTTCCTACTATTACCAAGTTAGAAAAATCATTTCGTAATTTAATTTAAGGTAATGTCCGATTCATTACCAGTAATGATGTCTGCATTGATGGCTTCCTCATCTTCCATGTCTACCTCTCCGGGAGTAATGGCATATACTTTGGCTTTCACGGGAGTTATCGCTTTTCCTCTTGGTAACGTAGTCCCGCTAGTGATCATTTGAGGGCACTCACAGATTTTATGGCCTGTCTGACCACATTGGAAACAGGCTCCTGTCGCCACCTGACACTCACCTGGATGCGGTCACCCACATGTTTTGCAGGGCAGTGAGGATGTTGGTACTCTAGGCCTACTTAACTTGCCTTTCCCTTTATCCGCAGGGAAGACACTTCTTCTTTTGCCTACGTCCTTTTCGGAAGAGTATGGAAAAGTTCTCTTTTTATGCATTTGCACTTGGTTAATCAAACTCTTCTGCTCTGCCTCAGCGATCGCTGCCACATTCACTAGTTCCTGAAATTTTCAATTCGCAGGCAGGCTACTTGGTTACGAATTCTTGGTTGCAAACCATCTTGGAATTTCTTCGCTCGCATTTTCTCGGTGGATACCAAATGAGGAGCGAATCCTGCCATTTCTATGAATTTTGCAGCGTACTAATTCACCGTCATGCCCCCTTGTACCAATATGGCGAATTCCATAGCCTTTTGCTATTTGATGGATTTAGGGAAGAAGTAGTCATCAAATTCCGTCTTAAATCGTTTCTAGGTGGGATCCACGTTTTCGCCGAGTTCCTTTTTTAGTAGCTTCCTTTTGAAATCCCACCATAGTCCAGCCTCTCCTTGCAGCAGGTGTCCAGCATATATTGTACCTTCTGGGTTTTCGTACACCCGCTAATTTCAAAGGTACGTTCCAGGTCCATAATCCATCGATCCGCTTTCATGGCTCCCTCCATTCCTATAAAGTTCGGGTACCGGTAGACTAGAAACTTTTCATAGGGACAACCCGACATTCCTCCGTCGGTGTTTGGATGGCATCTGCCTTATTCCATTTGGGTTTTTACCAATTCGGTCATCTGACAGATAGCCTCAGCTATGGCCTGCCCTCCATCCATTGGGGTATTCTGCGCTTCCCTTTCTCCGGCTCTAGGGGGAGTAATCAATGGCACATTTCTATTCTGATTACCACAGCAACTATCATCATCTTCAACTAGTCCTCTGAAATATTTTAAGACTAATACAAAAGGTCATAACCTATACCATGTGATTTCTTTTCCTAAGATTTGTGGTTTCCACCCAAAGTCTTAACTACTCTGATACCGCCGCTGTTGACACCCCAATCCATGCTTGGAATCGCACGTGAATAGAAACGTCGGGGATGAGCGACACAAGGAAATTCACCCCTCGTCATATCATGTGGGTACGCTTTTTTTTTAAACGTCAAAGAAAGATTCTCGCAACGAAAAAAAGTCAAGCCTTCTACATCATCATACATCACATGGTTTCACTACTAATCCCGAAAATAAACATCATATATATCCAAAGTAAATATTTCTTAACATGTCCAGATTCACAAAAGTGCACTTCCCAAAAAGCGGGAAGGCTTGCAAAATATAAGCTATGAAGGCTTTACAAAATAAAGTGGACTATTCCCACTACCCATTAAGTTTTGCATAAAGGCTCCTTCTTTATCTCCTTAAAACTTAGTCCCTAGCGAAGACGGTCCAGGTCCAAGCTAGACCCTACTTTCACAAATCACCCTAAAGGACGACTCAAATAGGCGTCCCCAGTGAAGGGCCTCATCTACTCCTAACACCAAACAACACCCCGTAGGGCGTAGGTCATCAAAACAGTACGTCGCCATTGTCAGTGACTCCTCCGCCCATCGGCCCAGTTGATCCAGAGTCACTGCCCCCATAAAGGTGGACTCAATCAGGCCCCTAGGGGTCTAAGGTGTCGTCCCGAGAGTCATACTCTGTTGATCTGTCATTACCTACAACTACTTCTATCATTCCCAAATGGGAGAGATAGTAAAGACATAAAGAGGGGTGAGATTTCGGGGGAAATCTCAGTAAGTACATCAGTATTTCAACGAAAGCATTTCAGGCATACTTTTAAGCGAATAACAAGCAAATGCATACAGTTACGCAATATGATACTCATGATGGGTTCAATGCACATGCTCGTGACAAAATTCATCTTCCTTATCTTTTCTCAAATTTCTATTATATGAAATCATATAGCAAAATTTTCTTGACTCATATTTTCCAAAAAGACCTTTTATTCATAAACTTTTCGTCTTTTCTTATCTTTAGACGCCACTTATCATATACATATCATTCTTGTGACTCGAAAACCCTTTTTCTTTTCATCATGACTTTTTATGTTGGACACCTCATGGTTTCCCTATGTATTGTGTGTTCTCCGCTAATTACCGTTACACCTAGCGACCGTGTCAAACTTGAGTGAATACATTTCGCACCTTTCGCGCTCTTCGTCACTTGGAGATTGCTCCCCGAATAACGACAAACTTCTTATATGGTGAGGTTGAAACCAACACCGTTCTTAGGGCACTCACTAGCACTAGGTGCAACCACGTTACGGATACCTTTTGGAGCCATACATGGTCTGCCAACTGTTCTTCGTCGACTTAGGGATTTCACTCAACTTTAACCACTCCTGAGTGAACAGAACTGGTCTTCCTCTCAAGACCACATGCTTCTTCTTCCTCTAGGCTTAGAGTATTTTGATGCTTAAGTGATAAGATGAAATGAAGCAAAAAGAGTGGAGTAGGAGGATGAATTGCCATGAGGTGTAGTGGGAGATGTGTGTGTGTGTGTTGGTGACCGAATAAGGCAATTAAAAAGAAGGTGAACAAGGCCATTCGGCCATGGGGCTTTCCTAGACTCTAGGTTACTCATTTCCCCTAAACTTGGAGTGACACTTGATGGGTTTGAAAGACACTTGAGTGACTCCCATCACTTGATCACATCACACCTATTCTAGATCATCGTAGGTTGAAGAAATGGTTTCCTTTCTCTCCCCATATGGTCGACCTCTCTCAAAGGATTCTAAACCCTCCCATCACCTTACATCACCTCCTTGTCTCCCAATCATCATCTCATATGCCAATCCAAGAGATTGGAAGATCTCATTTTTGGAAGAAAGCAAAAGTAGGATTCAGCTACCCCTTGCCCTTTTTGCTCCGTCCGAAACCCTTCCCCTTTCTCTTCTAAAATGCTCTCTTCTCAAGCAACCATCATCATGTCCAATCACCTCTTCTCCTTACACATGTATTTCCCACTCTTACACTACCTCCTCATGTCCTTTCATCTAGATATGGTCAAAATTTCTTGGAAGGGCTCAAGGTGAAGCTCTTGGCCAGGCACCACCTAAACCTCCCTTGGATCTTCTCTTATTGCCCTCTCCTCTCTCCAATGATACCACTCTTCACTTGTCCATCACCTTATCAACTCATCCAAACAAGATCTATTTTTGGCCATTTACGTAGATTGTGAAAGATTTCATAGAAAACACCCCACACTGGTTCGGAACCATCTCTAGCCAACCATGCTCTTTTTTTTTTCATTCTTCTTCCTCGTCTTAAGCCACTTGTCATCCTCTTGAGTAAGATGACTCCCTAGGGATAACAAAGTGAGAATCCCTTTGTACCTTCTAAGATTCTAATGATGAGAAAATCCCTCCTTGGTTCTTCTATTTCTTCTCTCAAGATAACCACAAGTCAACTACCCAACCACTAGTATTTTCTCTCTTTCACCTAACTAGTCTTGGTTAACTAACAAAAAGTTTCCTACCTTGACATGTGTCATCATGCATGGGCTTGGGTTGACTATTGAATTTCATTTTATGGCCTATGGGTTTGTCATCTCCACTTGGGCCCAAAGTCTTGGTTATGATTTTAAGGCCTTTTATTTCTAAACCCACCTGTTAGGGCTTTATCCACTAAATTACCCAAATCACCTTTGCACTATTTATTTAATTAAATAAAAATATAGTAGGGAAATTCGGGGTCGTCACACTAATAGATATCCATAGACTGAAAAGTCATTGATTGTCCACAACAAAGCAGCATGTAACATGAAATTTTTTGATGTTGAGGCATCATATGTCAATACCCCATGCTCCCAAAGTTCTGCCAATTCGTCAAGCAACGGTTGCAAATACACGTCAATGTCATTCCCTGGTGATTTTGGTCTAGGTATAATTAGGAAAGTCATAAAAAATTGGTCTTTCATACACATCCATGAAGGCAAGTTATACGGTACAAGTATCACTAGCTAGATGCTATAAGATTTAGCCATGTTGTTGAATGGATTAAAACCATCACTTGCTAAACCAAACCTAACATTACGAGCATCCCTCGCAAACCAGCTATTATCCTTATCAAATGTCTTTCGTGACTCTAAATCGGCTGGATGCCCCATAGTAGTGTCATCAGTCCGCTGCAATCGTGGCTTCAACAGGAAATTATGCGACACCTTCTGAGGGATAAGTCTAGTCCTACATGTATTTGGCATCCACCGTGAAGCCTTGCATTTATTTAGGGCACGAATTCTCATTGGCATTTTCCCTCCAAAACAGGATGCAGTCAATTAGGCATGAATTAATTTTGTGATACTTGAAGCCTAAACCTCACTCCCTGGACCTTGACAATGTTATATGATTGTGGCAATTTAGCATTAGGAAATGCAGACCGCAACAAATTAAGCAGCATATCGAATGACTTGACACTCCAATTACCAAGTGTCTTAATATGTAGCAACTTGACAACGAATGAGAGTTTAGAATATTTGGCACAACTCAGAAAAAGTGGACGTCGTGCATCCGCTAAGAGCTAGTTGAAAGATGAAATTCTGGTGGGCTTAGGTATGGATGTAGAAGAAGGTCGTGCAGTGTTGTCTTGGGGAATTTCAAAGGATGTGCCCACCCATATGTCGTCTAACAAACCTTCCATGTCGTCAATGTAATCGTCTGCATCATTAGACTCACTTTCGTCAGCTTCCTCTGTCTATGGATGTGTTTCCTTCTCCCCATGAAAGATCCATTATGATCAATTCCTCTTATGAAAAAAGGAGTCTCTATATCATGTATAGTGAGAAAGAGAGTGTTACAATAGACACGACATGGACAGCAAATGTGGTCTCGACCAGCCGCTTGGTTTCGGTTTAGGGTGAGGAATTGCTTAACCCCTTTAGCATATGCAGGTGATAGTAGTCTGTCTCCCAATTACATCCAATATTTGTCCATCTAGTAGGAATTAGAAGACAATGTCATGAGTCCAAGATAAGAAGGCTCACCAATTAGTTCCATAAGCATGCTAATAGTTTGCATATGAGCATGCATAACGTTTAAAACATAAGACAAAGATGTCACGAAAAATGAGTTGAAATGAATTTAGTATCCTCCAATTGCTTCATCATGACGCACACCAAAGTTTCACTTGCGATACACTATTGCGACTAGAGTCCAGGTTTGAGAATGAGTTTTAGTTAAAGAGATCAATAAACCCCTTGTCATCTAATCACAATTGGTTTGCAGGTGCCTTACTTAGTTTTTTACATGAGGTTATGCTAAAAGCACTAATGATTTCAATTCAATGATTTAGAAATCAGTGATGATTTGGGAGTATTATTATGTGGAGAAAGGTGGGTGAGGATGTGGGAGTTGAATATTAGAGGGAAAGTGATGATGTATCTATAGTATTGTGGACAAACTATCTTGGCAATGAGCCAAACTGTAGATTACATGCAGTGGTTAATGCATCTAGATTATGATGGTGGACTTCTACAAGTGATGTGTGGAGCGAGTACAAGGGCAGCATTTTATAAATGGAGCAATGAAAAAGATTAATTCCAAACAGATTTCATGGGTGAGATAATGCAGTTACAACAACAACCAATGGAGATAGTACCAAACTTATTCATGGCCTAGAGTTTAGGAGAAATCAATATGTCATTGCCAACATTTGAGAAAATCGTGGACAAGCTTTGCCTACAGTGGGGGTTTTGAAATGAGTGCTATTTTGTTAGCTCAAAGTGTGGGCATCGGGGAAAACAATTATAATAAATCTGTTGTGAGGCATCTAAGATGGAAGGAACCAAGGGTGGGTTAAGTGATGCATCAAATTGGGATACATTATTTAATCAGCAACAGAGAATAATGGGGATTAGGGCCCCGTTATAAGGGTGGGTTTGTTGAACCACTAGTGATTAATGTTTAATCGGAAGAAGTATGTGCAGTACCAACTACAGTAGAATGTATGGCTCTCTAAGGAGCTATGGAACTATATATGGTATTTACATTGGACATCTCAGATTTGTTTTTTATAGTGATGACCAAGCTATTCTGATTTTTAAACTAAAGAAAGTGAAGACTACCTAGATTTATGGGAAGCATATCAAAACGAGGCAGACGAGATGTTTTTATTATTTTTCCTGGGATTTGGCGCTATATATAATTTTTTTTATCAATAGGAATTCGGCACTATATATGCTCTCCTATGATTTTGAAAAGATTTGTAGTTTGATGCATGTCTACCCATCATCGATGGGGCCATCTACCAGGATTATGAACATAATTTATTGGAAAAGGTATTAAAAAAGCAATGTCCACAAGAAAAACCAAAGCATGATTGGAAGTATTATTAAAAAAAAAAAGTCAAACGTTGTTGGATTATAAGAGTGAATGCAGCTTTCTTGTTTTAAGCCATCAACAAAGTTTGGAATATGTAATGTTAGAACCACCTCTATCACTCAACAATCAGCACCTTTACAGGAAATATAAAGATCGGTGCTTAACAATGACATTGTGTATAAGGTATTGCTTTACTTCAATGGCAGATAGGGACTAAAAAAATCCAAGAAAAAAATACCTCACTTATCATTCAATCGTTATAATTTTTCCAGGAAGAGTCTATTTAGTGAATTCCCAAGAAAGCACAAAGAATAAGATACCATGATCGATGCAGAACAAAGGGCAATAAAAAAGGCTAGATTTCATGAAAAACTTATACAAGGACAATGCTCAAGTCGTGCGAACTCTAACTACATCTATCTTAGAAGAGAAGCAGTGGCTAAACTACCAAGTTAGGGTAGTAAACTAGTTAGTAAGATCTAGGGGAAACAAGTTCATACTTCACCAATTGCTTGCCAAGGACAAGACCCTATGTAACTTATTTATTACTTGACTTTCTATTGGTCATTATTAAGTAGAAATTCACGGGTAAGAAAATTAAAGATAATTATTCAGAATGCTATAGATCTTTATTTGTTTAACAAGAGAAGTATGAATTTCTATCCAACCAGGTGTGGATTAGACCGTAACTGCTCAAGTAATGGTTAACAATGTTTTCTCAAATCCTTGGAGAATTCAACAACATAATTAAGGGAATTAAGAAATCTTTATAATTGAGTTTTATCAATAACATCAAGAAATTTATCGATAAACTAAATGGCTGTATTGATGGAATGAATTTTTCCTTCTGAAATATCATAACCAAGGAAATGAACCTTAGTTTGGAATAGTTTAATTTTCTTAATAGAGATAATAGGACCATTCATTGATGATTTCTAGAAACGAATACAAGAATTTTCAATGTTCATCAATGTATTTAGAATAGATAAGAACATTATGTAAATAATATTAAAGTGATAGAACGAATTGAAACACTATTCATAATATTTTGAAATTCATTAGTGACATTCTTAAAACTAAAAGGCATTATATTCTATTCGTAATGACCAAAAATATGTTCATAAACATTCTAACACTTTGCTTAAGAGTTTGTCATTGATGACTAGGCGAGGGCATTCTTCTCTTAATTTTAACATTTATCTGAATATAGAAAGCAAAATATGACCAAGGTGACTTATTATATCTAATAATATTTTAGCAATCAAATCATAAATTTCTTTTTTGCAAAATTATAAAGCCTCACTATGCATTTGAATATGTTTTGCTTTGGTGTTAAAGATTTTTCAAATCAACAATATTTTATTTCCTATGCAAAAACCAACTGGAAGATCAAAACAGATATTAGTAGCAAGTGTTTTTTTTATTAAAAATGTCAATCTTTGACTCTCACAGTTATTGAGATTGTTCAACAATTTTTTTATATTTGATTTTCTACTTTAGGACACTCATATGTTTAGTCCTAACAAATATTAAAGCACTCAAACAATCACAAGTGTCAATATCAGAATTTAAAGCAAAATTGAATTTTACTTTCTGGACAAAAGAGTCAGCAGTAATATCATGATGTTCAGTAAGAAACATATATAAAACATAAATAAACGAAATATCAAGAAGGGTGATGATACACTTATAATTTGTTTACCACTAATTTATCATTATTAATACATTTATTTTTATGTTGTTTTATTTGAAATATTTTTAACATCCTTAAACATTAAGAAAAAATTTTAAAAATATGCAATTTCATTAATAATCACTTTCTTAACCCCTAAATAAAAAAATTAAAAATTAAAAAAGTAATAGATGGGTGGTAAATGAGTAGCAAGCCTATCATTATTCTATCAAAAATTACTTTATTAGTTATATTTTTAACTAGAATAGAATGAATTTTAAAATAAACCTTATCCTGAAAAATATCTGTGCATTATTAAACTCATATCCGATTCTCATTTAAAAATAATTAGCAAAGAATAGTCTTTCTAGAGACTTTTCATAGTAATCTTTCGTTTTATGACAAACAACAATAAAATGACAAACAATCTTATCTTTGAAAAACCACTTTGGAGGAATAAGACAACCAATTTTAAGTATAAGAAAAAGGTACTTGATGACTAGAGGTAGCACCATCATCTTGGTACTTGATGACTAGAGGTAGCACCATCATCTTGCTCATCATTGTCGGAATCATTATGTCAATTTTTAAAAATAATAACTTTTATTTAAGAAAGTTATTATCAATTTTGATTTTGTTCAATTCACTCTTGAATTCAACAACTTTTCTTTTAAACTAAACAATTTCATTCTGGAGATCACTAGCAAAAATTTCTATGGGATTTCTTCTCGCTAAGTTTTTCTAAAGCTTCTTCAAAGATAATTTCGGGTTTAACATTTTTCTCACTGTGCTCTTTCAACTTGGTTTTCTTGAATTTTTTAAGATATTCTTCTTTTAGCTCACTGTTGATGATTTGACCAATTTGGGTAATCAAGTTTTCTTATTCTTCACTTTTGGGTAAACATTTATTGTCCTGCAACCAATTTTAGATGATTTGCAACCAATTTTAGTAATTAGATATAAGATGGTTCACTAGCAAAGTTATCATCAGAATCACTTGAACTGAATCAATTGATCATCAGATGATTTGCAAGATCTTGATCATTCAAAAATACGAATCAGTTCTTCTTCAACATTGTTATCAAAATCTAACCGATTAATTTGTTTTTTCATCGTACTAGATTTTTACCATAGAGTCTTTACTAACATGTTCCTTTTACAGGGTTTTGAGTAAAATGTTTTTTCAAGACATTTTTGTAAAAATCACCACCTTTTTTCGATTGGTATTTCCTGGATTTATAAAACTTATCAAGAGTTTTTGTAAACAAGACTTTTTTTTTCCCTAGAAGGCGCAATAGAAGGTAAGCTAAATTGTTCACAAAAAATTTTCATTTCACATTTTGCTTTTTTAGTTTTCTTCAACTGTTGACGTAATATTTTTTTATTATTACAATACCCAATCTTTTAATAGTATTCATAATATCGCTGCAAGTAAAATTACCGTAATTAATCAAGCAAGTTATATTAGTAAACTCATCTTTTACCGTCAATGAACTTCTATTTTCAATAAGGTTTCAAACTATCTTCTCAAAGCATAACTCTGAAAATGAAAACATCTTGTTACCATTTATAATTAGACGTAGTATAACATCGTAAATTATTCAAATAATCACTAATATTTGTAGTGGCATTAAAATGAATACCAATAAAATGCTTAACAATAGTATATACCAAAATATTGAAACTATATAGATACCCAGAAGTAGTGTAAAAAATAAGCAGACCACCATCATCATTTTTAACAACATTTTTTATGATTTTTCTTGGATCATTAGTAAGATGTTTATCTCTTCAACAATGAAGAGTACCATAAAAACCAGTAGTTAATAGATCAACAATTCCAATATGACTAAGATTATAGTTATAAGTACTATAAGTATTAGCAAAAATAGACATTATTCATCTTACTGAAGATTTCTTGTTCAAATAATCTTTCTTCAAAGTGTACATCTGGAAGAGTATGTTTTTCTTAATAAAGGAGGACGGCATCTCTAGATTTTATTCAAAAACCTCACTTGTGTCCAAGGAATACCATGGAAACAAAAAATGAAACAAAACACTAAAATGAAAAAACAAAAACCACCCTCTAAAAACCTCATGCTCTAATGTGCGACTGTCCCAATTTGTCCATCCTAAGCATATCCTTTAAAGGACGGGGCAAGGAACCAAACTCAACATATCTTCTAGCAATACCTTCCACTCCCTAACGCTCAAGGTAGTCAGCCGACTTATTGCCTTCTCTATATTTATGAATTATGGTAAAATGAAAACCCCTAAGCAAAGAGGTCAGCTCATCTCAATAATCCCATAAATACCAATTCAAGCATCTGCTATCAGACAGCCAGTTAAATACCAGCATATGAATCACATTCAATCTCTATATACGTAAAATCCATAAAATCCATCTCCTTGCACATGCTCACACCAACTAGCAAGTCTCTCAACTCCACCATGTTGTTCGTACCATGGCCAAAGTGCAAGGAGAATGCTACTTTGAGATTTTCCAAGTGGTCAAGAACCACACCACCTCCACAATTGCACGGATTCCTCGAAAACTGCCGTCCACATTCATCTTTGCCCACCCATCGACTGGTTTGCGCTAGTATATTAAAGAAGGCCTATTGCTCTTACAAGGAATAAAAGGAATATCAAGGGCTTTAAGGATCTCTTTGTCTACGAACGAAAGAGATTTGCTTTTGATCACTAGAAGAGTCGAAAGCTGTAACGCCTCAGTCCCACAGGGGTCAGAAAGTTACTTCTTATCACTTACACTCACATTTGACAGTATAATTAAAGACTTAAAATTCTCCAATATTATATAAAACTTAATTTGAAAACCTAAGTGCATCATAAATTATAAAATGAGTCTTAAAACATTAACCATGCAAAATCTCCAATCTGACTTTCTATCGAACTCAAGAAAATTTAAAATCTAAACCTTAAATCATATCCAAATCAAGTCAACAGAATATACAAATCGAATCTTAGACCCCAAATTCCTAAAACCTTACTACATAAATTCTGCAGAATTTTAAACATTCGCTCTAATATCATCTGTAATGCCTCGATCTCGCATGGGTCGGAGAGTCACTTCTTATCACATACACTCACATTCGGCAGTATAATTAAAGACTTAAAATTATCCAATATTATATAAAACTTGATTTAAAAAACCCAAGTGCATCATAAATTCTGAAACGGGTCTTAAAACATTAACCATGCAAAATCTCCAATCTGGCTTTCTATCGAACTCAAGAAAATTTTAGAATCTAAATCTTAAATCATATATCCAAATCAAGTCAACAGAATACACCAATCAAATCTTAGACCCCAAATTCCTAAAACCTTAGTACATAAAGCCTGCAGAATCTTAAACTTGTCTCTAATACCAATTGTAGCATCCCATACCCCTAAGGGATTGGAGTAAACACTACTTACCTATATGAACCTATCTCCAACACAATATCATCTCTAAAGATTTCCTTAAGTCCATAAATGATTCTCATTTCCAAATCCAAACAATCCAAACATAAACATATCCACAAAGTTATAAATCATATAAGATACAGAGTATTTTTGCATAATAAAACTGAGTATCATCATCATATCAAAGTATAGCACCTTACAGAGTAAAGACCATATTTAACCCCCATGGTAGGGTTGTGCTAATCCCGGTGACCAAATCAGACAAAAACAAAGGTGAAACATTCCCTTAATCATTCTCAGAGTTCCGAGTGCGCACACAGAAAAGCCCACAATAAACTACCTTGTTTCTAAAGTGGGTGCACTCAGAGATAGAGAAATTTGTACCAATCCAAACAGAGCAGAGACAGAGCAGAGCAAAGACAGAGTCAAATACAAACTAATATACTAGGCCAAAAGTTTTCATAGCCACATCAAAATATTGTAGAGTTTCAAAGCATTTTCAGATCATTCTCACCAAATAAAATAGAGTTCAAAACATCTTTATAAAATTAAAACACAAATCTTTCAGATAAACAATATTGCTCTTTTTCACATTTCAAAAACGTATGATAAAAAACTAAGTTCATGTCTACATAATGCATGACAAAAATATTTTTCTTTCTTTTATATAAGTTTCATGAGTAATGCAAATAACTGACTGAAGTTGGTTTTTCACATGTTCTTATTTCATAACAAAACATGCAAAGTTTTTCAGAAAGTCAAACTTCAATCTCCGTTTAATATAAAACCAAGTATAAGAATCTCGCTTACCTGAACTTCTTAACCTTTCAAGAATTTTTTCAATCATGCCAAACACCAATATCAATCATCACCTATAAAATAGTCATGTAACTCCATAAATTTTCAAATGAACACCTATCTCAATAATTAATACATGAGATGCTAAAAAAAAACACTCTATTTTAATTCCTCCAAATCGTTAAAAATTCTCATAACTCTAATATATCACATTTCTCCAATGAATGCTTGATCAAATTCTATACTATAAAAAATATTCTAATAACTGACTATACTTATACTTTAGATCCGATAATAATCATTGCCCAAAATTCTACGTAGTCTATATTGAAGTCCAAAGATAACTTGTGCTTAAGACTTGCAAAAACTATAACTTAAGATTCGATTAAAGCGTATGAATTAAAATCCATAAAATAAAAAATTTTGAACTTGGTCAAAATGTTTTTGATTTCTGTAACCTTAAATAATAACATAGAGAACCTCAAACTTTAAATACCAACATAATCATCTCTTAGTCTTCAAATTTCAATACCTCAAATTTAAATTTACTTCCTAAACGTACCAATATCAAACACCATAAATATTATATTCTACAGAATTACAAATCTTAGATATCCATACAACTCATCTTTCTAGTCCTCACATTTCTAAAGCTTCTATCAAAATGTTATCACCTAAAACTCACATATATCCAGAATTACAAACCTTAGATATCCATACAACTCATCTTTCTAGTTCTCACATCTTTCAAATCTGAAAATGATTTTCATAAATCATTCTATATTCCAACATCTTATATATTATAGTATATATATATATATATATATCTTTTTGTTAGAGGTGAAACGAATTTGAATGAAAGAGGGTCTGAACACTTACAATGGGTCAACTTGAAATTAGAAAGACGGAAACTGAAGGCCCCGTTTGGATTCATAGATGAGATGAGTTTAGATTATTTTTTAATATTATTATTATTTTAGGATTTGAAAAGGGTGTGTTTGGGATTTGAAAAATGTGTATTGAGATTTGAAAAATGTATATAGAAATTTGTGTTTTATATAAAAAATTATAAAAATATAATAATGAAATGAAAATGAATTGAGATGAATTGAACTCATTTTACAATACAAACGGAGCCTTAAAGATAGCGATAATTAAAAAAAGTCCCGCAATAAAAAAGTTTTTAAAATAAGTTCCAACTCTATTTTCAATACGCGGTCTAAACACTTAAAAAAGGAATCAACTTGAAATTAAAAAGAAGAGAATTCAAAGGTAGCGAATGATTAGAAAGAGTCCGCAATAAAGAGGTTTTTAATACAGGCCTACCTACTCGTCTTCAGCCTCCGTCTTCAGCCTCCACACTCTGATCGTCAAAGTCTCCGCTTCCCGATTTGTCAGAGACGGTTAGGTGGGTTGTGTTTTGTCACGCGGGAGTTGGGATCTAACCCCAACAGAAGTTTAGATAGGAAAGGGCTTTGGTGGAAGGATAGTGCTTCTCTCTCTCAATTTGCTGTCTTTAATATAAATTGTATTTTATTATTTATTTTAAATGTTTTCAAAAAATTAAAAAATATCAATATACTAATAATTATTTTTTAATTATTAAACAAAAAATATTTAAAAATAAAATAAAATATCTAAAACAGTCAAATTAAGACCTTGTTTATTATCAGAAAAAAATTTTCAATTCTCCCATCTATTTATTATAATTTTTTTAAATTTTACATAAAATAATATAAATAATTTAACTTTATCAAATTTTAAAACAAAAATAATATTAAAAAAATATATTCTATCAATTTTTAATTTTTATTTCAATATATCTGATTTTATTTATAAAAATAAGTAAAATCTAAATAGACAAATTGAGAGAATATAATATTATTTTCCTTGATAATTAGGTGGGTTGGTCCCAATCTGCGGTCTACCAAACCATTGCTTATATCAATTATCTTTTGTCCCATTTTTTTTTTAATCTATGAAGAGCGATGCTGGGCACTGATTTTTCCGTAAAATTTAAAGGAAAAAAAAAAAAACATCCCAAGAAGATGCTTGGCCCCGATTCCACATGTTTCGGTCTTACCTAATTAGTTAGACCAAATCCTGGCTTGATTCCATCATTGATCGGAACAAACATATATTCTATAACTTAAGGAATAAATGTAATTGTGACGATTGACCCACCCAGATCAAAATAAATGAATGAATATTTATGTCTATAATAATTGTGTTTAAATAAAAAATATTGTTTTTAAATTAAACTTTCCTTAAAAGAAAAAAAATGAGATGCTCACAGTAAGTTGTCATTTACCCCTCCATCTTTGACCATTTGATTGAATTGCAACATTTTGTTTGTGAATAATATAAATTTGGATGATGTTAGGATGCCCTTCAAATATGTCTATAAAAAAATGTCTAATGTATTTTGATTTTTTTAATATTAAAAATACCTACACACAAATTTATTAGTGGTAACTTTTAAAAAAAAAATTAAAAAAACATATACTAAGGGCACTTTTGGGACACATTTAGAAGGCACCCAAGCATTTTCCTTTTAAGTTTTGTACCTATGAGTACTTGCTTAACATATACTAATATATGCATATAATTATAATTATTAGGTGTAGTTACTCTTTTATGGTTCATCACCTACCACTTATTTTGTTAATTTGAATAAAAAGATTTTGCCCTCTCCAATTTTTATTTTCCGCCATATAATACACATAAGATTGAGAACACGCGCTCTAGGTGTTTTGCTATACATATATATATATATAGAAAAATTATGGGGAGTATCCACACTCAGGATACTCCCCCTCACATGAACAGTATACGACACTGTTCATGTACTGTTCATGTGAGAGGGAGTATCCTGAGTGTGGATACTCCCTAGAATTGCTCATATATATATATATATATATATATATATATATATATATAACCACAGTCCAGTTCTCTCTCTCATTTGGTAGGCAAGCGTCTTAACAATTGGAAATTTAAATCCGAGTGTATCACGAGGGAGATGAATGTGATTTCCGTTAAAAGCTTTTTGGTTGACAGTGACACGTCAATTAACAATCAATCGAATCGATGTACAGAAATATTCAATACATATTAATTTTAGTAATAAAATAAAAATTCATTTAAATAACTCTTTCATAATCTAAGAATTTTAAAAGTATTCTTAATACAATAGTTATTTTTTTAAAAAAATAGTGTCAAAATTTTATTTTTTTTATTTTAACTATTTATTTTTACATTTTATCATCCATTAACCTCTCTATTTTTTCTTTATATCTTTTATAATATTCATATTTTATTTTAATAAGATTTATTTCACAAATTTAAAAAAAAAAATTTTGAAACAGCAAAAAATGACAAAACTAAAACTCATTGTTGCCAGCATTGTAGTTGCGTGTGGGAGGCGATGGTGAACTTACTAGAGCTGAGATTGTCGAAAGTTGATTGACAGCACGAGGAAATTCTGATGGATGGGCGATGTCGTCAGTAGTTGCTGATGGTGGGTCGAACGAAACCCATAAATGCTGAAACTCATTTTTGACTTTGGAGTCGCGCATGGGAGACGACGACTAACTTGCCGATGGTAGAATCATCTGGAGTTTGTCACCAGTGCAAGAATGCCGGTGATACTGGCGATGTGGCTCTAAGGTGGCCAGCAGTGGGTCAAACATGGGGATGCATTGCGGGCTTAAACATACTTGTAGTAAAGGAGAAAATTAATTATAAAAAAAAATAATTTGAAGATGGATAGTATTGTCTTACATGTAGCGCAATTACTGTTCATATTTTCATAATTTTTTCATTTTAAAGTGTCTAGTGATTTTTTTGACATTTTGAACTAAATTTTGAAAAAAAAATGTGATTTAACTACTCCCTTGGAAGTGGTAACGAATTCTTTAAATTTTTTTTTAAAATACATTATCAAAATTCACTTTTATCTATTTTACTTATTCATTTTTTACAATAAATCATTTATCAACTAATTTATTATTTTTCTATATCATCTATATAATCTTATTTTATTTCTTTTTATTCATTTAAATATTAATTTTAATAAACAAATCCTAAGAACAAACACAGCAAATCCACCCCATCGACTATCCCATCTGCCTATTCTCTCGCCAAAGCCCCGAAACAAGCAACAACGAATCACACCAAACACAGCAAACCCATCGTCTTTACCATCGACAAAAACACGGCATCGACGACAACCCACTATTGGCAACGACCCCAAATTTTTTTATGCATTTTCATTTGCCATTTTCTCAAGAAACAAATAGAGGCAATCGGCAAAACCCAACCAAAACCAGAGCAAATCCTAGACGAAACAAGCATCGGTGAAAATTCTCGAGAAACAAATAACGAATTTACCAACGAAAATTCCCAAGAAACGAACCACGAATTTCCAAAAAAAAAACAATGAAATAGAACTGAAAAATGTATACAGAAACGAAAAACAAAAAACAAAAACCCACCAAATCCTTTAATAACCAAAACCAGAAAAAGAAAAAAATGAAAAAAAAATATTTATCTTCATAAATAGTGACCCACTAGATGTAGCGGTTTCAAACTCAATCACTGTAGTATCCTCATTTTGTCGTGTGGAGTAGCTTCTCCGTTGGAGGTGGTTAAGGGGCGAAACCTTTAAATTTTACAAAAATAGGTATTTTAGCTATTCCATTGGGAGCACTGAGTTATCACCTAAAATTTATTATAAAAATTAAGTTCAGTTACAATTAATTTAAAAAGAAAAATATTTTAATTATAAATAGATTATACAAAAATACTTTCACAAATAAATATAATTTAATGTATTTTATTTAATTATAAAATTATCTTTATTATAAAATAAATTTAATAATTTACATAAAATCTTATTAATTTATAAATTATTTTTATATAATCTTTTTATTACTATAACATTCATCTTTCAAAAGTACATACAAATCCTTAAATTATTTAAATATAACTAGTCATGAGGACCCACTCAATCTCTGCATCTTGACCGTTTCAGATCTCAAATCTTTTTAGAGAAGAGAAAATCTATTCGGCTACCCGTTCATGAAACTTAAGCCCTGTTTGGCTTTGAAACTCACTTCAACTCATCTTTATTTCATTAATACATTTTTTTAATTTTTTATATAAAACACAAATTTCTATACACCTTTTTCAAATCTCAATACACATTTTTTAAATTCTAATATACATTTTTTAAATTCTAAAATAATAATAATATTAAAAAATAAACTAACTCATCTCAACTCAATTCATCTCATCTCTTAATCCAAACGAGACCTTAACAGCACACCTAACGTGTACTAGTTTGGTTTAATCCATGTCACAATTCAGTTCAACGAGTTTTTATCTGACCATTTTCTCATCTTCTTTCTATTCTCTCTCTTCCCTCAGAATAGACCCCTATGTAATTCTTTGACATTGCCGTCTCAACTCTCCCTCTCTCTCTCTCTCTATCTTTCTCTCTCCTCAGAACAGTTTCTATAATAACTCAAAATTTTTAAGATAAAGTTTTTACTTGAATTTCTTCTTAAAAGAAATTTATTGTAAATATTTCTTCTTAAAAAAAATTTATTGTAAATATATATTTTTACGAAAATAGAGTTGAAGACTTAAATGAAAATTATGAGTTAAGATAAGTGAAATCGTGCATTTTAGGAAATATTATGGTCTTACCTTTGAGACTTGGAACAAGGTATCAACTAAAGAAATTCAATTTAAACTTAGAAGGAGTTGAATTTTTAAAAATTAGGGTATAAATGCAAGAGAAAGTGATAGAACTAAAGATCAAACACTTGGTGTTTGGAATAGGCATTATCGGATTAGTTTGTCGAATTTTAGTGTAATGAGCATAAATTATTTATATGAGATCCAAATGAGGTGACTCTAATTTGTATAGAGTACTAAAAAACAAATATAAAACTTTTATGTTTTAAGTTTTTGAAGATTTGAACGGGATCAATAACTTATTTGGAAAATAAATAGATTGTTTTGGATTAAGCTCAAGTGAAACTCGAGTTAGATGAAATAGATTAAATTAAGGCATGTGACAAAATATGAAACTAGTTTTGAAGTTTTCAGGTATCTTGACATGTGTAAGAATAGTTGGCAAGTGATGAGGAGTTGATCTAGAAGTTTAATTAGCTTGTTTTGTGATGGAAATACAAGAAAACCAAAATCTGCTGATAGATGACTAAGTGAATCAAAATTAGATTCTATCTTAACTAAACCAAGAAGTAGCCTTCTAAAACATGTTAAATGGAGTTTTAGGAGGTTTATCATGTAACCAAATGGGTTAGGAGGAGGCTTTGGGGGGGAGAGGAGGTGGGGGGCAGTTGCATATCAGGAGAAGGCCGGAAAATGGTTGGTTCATCCATGGTTAGGTGAGATGCCATCTCATACCTTATCTTATCAGCTCCCTTCTCAACCATTGATCAAATTGGTTGCAAAAATATCTCAAATGTTAGTCATTGAATGATTATTTTAGCTGCAAGCCTAAGATATTGGAGGATTAAATTTAATCATGAGATTTTTGAGGATGAACACCTCATGCACCAATAGATAGCTGGTTACACCCATCACCCTTCATCTCTTTTTTCCTTCATGTGGGTCAACCCCGTCCTTATAAATAGGTATTGGAGAGCCTTCTAACTCTCTTTAGAAGCATAGTACACGTTCCATTTGAAGGAAGACTAAGAAAAACCCTCTTTAAGTCCCTAAACTTCCACACATCCCTTAAGTGAGCTAAGTGAGTGATCTTGAGGAGAAAACTTGTAATGATTGATTTGATCATTTCTAACAGGCTTTGGAGAACTTGTAAGTCCATATTCTACCTTAACTTTAACATGTAAATGGCTTATTTGAGTGGTTGAACTATGCATGCTAGTATTGGACCCTTAAAACCTTGTTTAAGTGACAAATTGGAATCTAAATATGTTAGGATTGGTTTTGTAATGGAAAGGTGTTAAATAAAATTAGAAGAACCTAAATTTATGTTTTAATAAGTAAAAGTAAGGTTTATGTGAAAGAATGGCATGATTTAAGTTGAAAAACCCTATGAACCGTGACCTCGCTCGACTCTCGCTCCACCTGTAGATCAAGCGAAGAACAAATAAAATCTTTCGCTTGACTCTCGCTCAATATCCTACTCGAGCGAGTGACAACCCAAGATTTTGCTTAACCCTCGCTCGGTATCCTATTCGAGCAAGTGACAACTCGAAACTTCGCTTGATTCTCGTTCGATACCTTACTCGAGCGAGATACTTTGTTGGCTTAAATTTAGGATTTTTCCTTGTATAAAGGTGGATGATTCAAGTAGGATGAGTATCTATGAAAAATATGTATAGTCTATATGATATATGTTTTATTGGATGTGCATACATTATAAAGTTTAATTATACATGCATGTCCTAGTATGTGATGGGTTTTAAGAAAGAGTAGCATGGCATGTATTTGTGAAACACTCATAAGAATAAGAAAGGAACAACTAAGAATAAGAACTATGAATAAGTTAGTCACATCGTGATGAGGACGGCGAGACGTAACGCTCGGATGACTGACATGCTGACAGGGACGACGATACGTAACGCCTATTGTATGAAACAAATGTTTATTGTTATCACATGGACGGCGATATGTAAAGTCCGCTATGCTAAGTATGTTTTGTGTCGAGACAGGGACGACGATACGTAATATCCGAAAGATTGACATGAAACTCATCACAACGGGGACGGCGAGACGTAACGTCCGGATGACTGATGAGTTATATGTGATGAGGACGACAATACGTAACATCCGTCAAAGATAAAAAGGTAAATAAGATTTTTTAATGAAATGGTGATAATTCCTCATAAGAATGCATACCTGTTTAAGTTAAGTAAAATATAAGTTATGCATAAGTCACATTGAATATATCTTGAGTTATGTCATTTTCTTTAGGAATATAAATGTTTGCCTATGTCTATACTCTTTTAAACTAATTGTGTACTTATTGAGATTTTTAAGGAAATCTCACTCTTTTGTGATTCTATATTTCTTTCTTGTGCATATAAACTATACACAGGGTGTGATGGCTAACAAAGAGAAAGCTCCAATGCTGCAGCGAGATTTTGGAATTTTGGAATATAGTCCTGAAGGATCCTCTAGTTATAGTCCCTATGTAGATTTCACTTTTACTTCCTTGTGACCTCCTATTTATGACCAGTCGATGGGATTTTGGAATCATGGTGCATCCGCTTTTTTCGAAGAGGAGCGACGTATGAGATTCTGCTAAAATTTAGGATTAGACGGTCCCCTGTCCATAGGTGGGGTTTACACGACACCTCAGAGACAATATCTCCAGCGAGATTTTTGTCTTAATTTAGATATGTTTCGCTATGGGAGGGAGTTTCTTAAAGTGAAGAAGGAACCTAAATGACTTTAAAGATGGTCTTTTGATATGGGATAAGTATTTTGTTAACTCTGATAACAATTTGGATTTGTATATATAATAGTAAAAATTTTTATAATGAATGAATGGTGTAGATGTTATAAGTATAATTTTCCCCATGTGATCTTTAGAAAGTTTTATATTTGAAACCTAATCTGCTGCGAATTATATGACATATGTTAGTGAGTGAGATGCATATACAAAATTCTTGTTACATACGAGAGTGAGTAGCCTAGTGTTACTTATTCTGACACCTTGGTTTACTTTAAATCCCAGACGTAAATTGGGAGCGTCACAGTGTTTCTAATGGTTTAATCCAACTTGGTCTTCTCTCTTGTGTTTGTAAACCAGATCTGCGAAGTGAAACCCACTAAGATGCAACAGCTAGACAAACTGTACAAGTCCTTCTTCATTCTCTAGCCTTTCTCTCTTGCGTTTGTACACCAAATCTCCTTCTTTTTTCTCTTTTGCACATCTATTTTTTTTGTTAATAAAAATTTAAGACATTTATTTTCTCTATTTGTGAAAGTAACGGCCAATTTTTCTTTCTTTCTACCTATTGGAGGGATATAATATTAGCAGGGTGATTTTTTTTCAATTTTCTAGAAGCCTAGTGTCCATTTACGTAGACCCTTGGATTTTTTTGGAAGTACTAATGCTTCAAAATCTATCAGATTTGATAAATAGTATAGGAAGAGTACTGAATGTTTCAAACATTATGATTTTCCAGTACACTGATTGTAGTTGATTAGGCGTGACTTAAGTCACTTAATTAATGCTTTGTCAAATTTGTTGTATGGAGGTTGTTTTGTGCTAATTTTTTCTTCAATTTTGAGTATTTTTCTATGCCCACCAACTATTTGATGAAATTACTAAACTAAAAAGATATAGTGTGCCCAAAATTGCAACTTGTGTGTGCCCACCAGCTATATGTTACACACACTGAATTCTCATTTTGATGGTTCAATATTTCTTCCCATTTGTTTTTGTTGTTTTTGGAATGATCTCTAAGCAAACTCTGTAAATTTTAAATATATCTTTTGGGATGTGCATGCTATGATAAGATTAAACACTGGATGTGTTTTGGAGTAGAGGACGAGATTGCTTTCTTGCAATGAGCTCATTTTATGAAAAAAAAAATAAGGTCACTTGTCACATGGTCCCAGAAAGATACTTATTGCTCTTTGATATTGAATGTCCTTTGAAATTGCATGTTTTTTTTTTTTTTTTAACATGAATTGGAGATTGATTTTTTGTTTTTCTTTATTTTGGTGGGGTTTTGGAATATGATTTTTAGATGGGATGTGAATGAAGTTGCGTCCATTACCAATTCTGGAACTCCCGAAAGTGCTACTTTGTATTGATAGGCTAAGATAGCAATTATACTTCTTTTAGTTGGAAGGTCCTCTTTCTTGATCAATTTTTGAATCTGTTTTCATAAGAACTAATTGTTTGTGTCAACAATAGGATCCTATGAAGTATTAAATCTCCCAGATTGTGATGCGTCAAATCTCTCCCCTTAAAAGAAAAAAAAAGCGTTAAACACTTATAATTTTTTATGAATATAGACTTCCCTTGAGAAAATAGTAAATAAATTCCTAAATTATGTCTACAGATTATGGTACTTCCCTGTCATCAACCATATGAAACACATAAATACTAATAACAAACAAGAACTTGGGATGATGGGCACAATTCTTATACAAACTAAACAGAAAGTTGGGATGATGGGCACAATCCCTGAACAAGTTTGTATTTTGGCAACTCAAGTTTGTGAGTGGTATGTTCTCTTAGTAAGAATTTCCATCCTATTTGCCTAGATTATTATTTATCACTTCAGGCAGGCAAGTAATCACTTGAAGCAGCCGACTTTTATGAATAGCAGTAGGGCAACTGATATATTTTTTCTATTGCTTCCGAATTTATGCATTACATGGTAAAGCCATTTCCTCGTATGAAATGTTCTTATTGTGTGCAAGGAGATGTGAGATGTGAACTTTTTGGATGGACGGATATACTTAATTTGATAAAGGAGAACATTCGAATAAGAGAGAATGCAATTTGAAAGAGGGAAGATGACGTATTGCAAAGAAGAGAAGATTATTATGTTTGTATTGGGCCGGGAATAAAAATGTGCAAATATTATTATGTTTGTAGTGGGTTGTATCAATTTTGACAATTTATGTACGGTTCAGATAAACTATAGAGCACATGTAAATAGGTGGATATTTTCTTTATTTTTGTATGAATAAAGTGTAATAATACTATGGAGGCTATGAAAATCTATTGTTTTGGGTCACTTTTTTTATTTACTGGACGATATGTGAACACAAATCTGCGCAAGCAATGTAGATTTTTTTCCAAACTCACTCACGCATGCACCGACAATAATCAGCTGAATTTACAATGAACTATGATTGATTTCATATACAAATATACAGGGTAAGCATTACAACAAGTACTCCCACTTCCTCATTGTGAATCAAAATCTATATATCTCCAATGTTTTTTCTCCACATCCCAAAATTCAAAAAAGTGTTGTACAACTGGACACAAAACTATCCACGCACATACCTGGACACAAATAGCATATATACAATCTATCCATGTTGATCCACACAAGCTGACAATATTTTATATCCACAAAAATACACGTATTTGGAAAGCGGCATGTACAAAAGCTTTCACAAAATAATTCTCAAGTCCAATTACAAGATACTGCCAAAAAATCTTCTCAAGCCTGTCTAGTCACACGACGCTGCGAAGAAATATTGGTAGGTCTAGTTAATAACATCGCACAATAATAAAATTGACCAGAGTACCAATAAGTAAAATTTTCATACATTGTTGGAATTAGATAACTATCCCCATGGACTTACATCGCATCAAAATGATCATGCACCTGAAACAACACAAATAATATTCATCACGCCGCTTTCAAATGATCACACACCTTATGAAAATGAAAGTAGAAACAATTAATCCAATAAGCAAACTCTCATACCTCCTCATTGCTCGATGGCATCGGTTGAGTGGCGGTATTAAATTGAGATTTCGTGAGGTCACATAATTGTGAATCACCATCAAATATTTTTCTACAAGTCTAAAATCCACTGAAAAATCTACATACATTAGAAATAAATATATACAATAAAAATCAATAAAAGTAGGTACCTGTTTTTGCTTTTTTTTCATTGCTCCTTTCTCCATGGCCGAAACCAATCTTTTCGCTGCCGGTCTCCCCTTCCCTCGTACAGCCTTGGGGCTTAATATTTTTTTACCCTTGTCTGAGAGAATATTTGATTTGACCTTCATTGAACCTGATACATTGACACGGTATGGGACGGAACCCTTCTTTTCATTGGCGATCTCAAACTCATCTAAAACACATAGGAAAGCATTGACATGCTCATCACTTGGGGATACATGGGTAGCTATTTTCAAACATCTCTTCACAACAAGCTCATATCATCGTGTGTTTGCATTGCTCTGCAAGTTATCATAACTACTTTTTATTAGCGTATATCTCCTCTTGATGTCTTTTCTCCATCGATCTAATATATTTTTTTTGGCATCACTGAAATGTTCTTCATATTACAAATCCTAAATGCATGCCTATAGAGAGTGCCTCTCGTCTCAAACAACTGACACGTGCATTTAATGTCACACTCATCTTCATTGTAGAAAATTGAGTATTTAAATGTTTTGACATGGTCATCGATGGAAACTTGATCTAAAGCATCAAATGTGGATATACATCCTTGCGTGCTGACGTGGGTGCAATTACACAATCATCCTCATAATTTCTTTTTGAACTTCCTTAAACTTAGCATTTGTATATTATGTTTGAAACTACTTCTCAATGTCGGTTGGGGATACACATGGAATTGTTTGGTTTAGAGATTTGAAATCAGTTGTCACCTCGACCTCAACCTTCTTTCTGAGTGCATTGTTAAATTGATCAACGAATTCCTTTAAAAACATACCGGGATGCACAAATCTATCGAAAAAGCATTTACGCTTTCAGAACGCTGTGTCGCGCTCATACTGGCCCAAAATACTCTCTTCAAATAAATCGGTACCCAGAAAGACCTCTCCTCATATAGCCCCTGCAACCATATGTTAGAACCAAGATTGTACACAAGAAGTAGTTGCCCCACTTTTCCTCAAATTCAAGACATGTCTGTGAGTCATATAATGCACTCTGAATGCTAGACTTCAACCCTGTGTTGTATTGGGGGTGGGATCCTAATTTCTCTGGGAGTTTTCGCATGATATGCCATAGATAATATCTATGACGAGTGTCTAGAAATACAGAGGCAATAACATTTTTCATTGCCTGATCTTGGTCAGTTATGATGGCTTTGGGCGCTATACCTTTCATGCATTTTAGCCATGTTCTGAACAACCATTCAAATGTATTTGTATCCTCGCTGGAAATCAAACCAACCCCAAACAAGATTGACTGCCCATGATGGTTTACACCAAAAAAGAGAGCAAAAGGCATATCATATTTATTTGTTAGGTATGTTATGTCAAATGTGATGACATCCCCAAAATACTTATATCCCACTCGACTTCGTGCGTCAGCCCAAAACACATTTCGTAGTCTTCCCTCGTCATTGACATCCATAACAGAAACAAAACCATCATTCATATCTCTCATTCTTTCAAAGTATTCGCTAAGTGCTTCAACCCCCCCTTTTACCCAGTCGTAAGTGCCTAGCTTTGTCAATAAAATTGCGACAATCTTTCTCTTAAAAGGGAAGTTTCTCAAACCCCCCCTACATCTACAACCAGTGCCCCGAAGCTTTTGTTCTGTCCAATACCTACCCTGTCATTCAAATCGAGCATTCTTTAACTATATTTATCCAAACACTTGTGAGATTTAAAAAATCTTGACTTCTTCAAACTGACTGTAGTATGATTATGGACATTCTCAATAATTGTCAAAACCCATACCTCATTTGCCAGCTTAGCATTGACCTTAGCACTACAACTAGTTTTAATTGTGGGTCGCAGCCTGGAGATGTTAATGTGGCTAAGCACGTATCTCCTGCCGCGCACACCCAATTGTCAAATACACTGCAGTTCCATCTACATCTCTCTTCGTCCTAAATGTCTTCACACCAAAACCTGCTTGCTTGGCATATCGTTTGTAATATGCAATAAGCTCTTTCTCAATGGTAAACTCCATACCAATTCTTGGTATTTCAACTCGTTCATCATCATCCAACACTTCTTTAGACCCCTCGACCTCTGTCTCCTTAATGACCTCAGATGAAGGTTCTAAATTGGAAAAAGCATGGTTTGGCTTAGCCTTTATATAATATATACAGGATGTCAATGCACACTAATCAAAATTCCATACCATAAGTCATTTCAAAGTCAACAACATTAGGCATAGTTGATGTCTCATTTACATGCTGGAAGGTCTTTTCGGTTGAATGCTACAATTAGGCAAGGCGTTAGAAACACTGAAAGGCAAAATGCGAGAAATATTTGTATGAAAAATATGAAAAATGTAAATAATTAAAAAGGACATGTACCTGACAAGTCTCTTGAAATCTTCTCAAATCTGAATTGCTCAACGGTGTGTCACAGTTGGTCCAATAGGTGGCATCATGATATATAGGACCATATGTTTGATGATTAAGTGATTTTGTAAATGAGTCAAATAAGGAGGCTACGGTTTAGACTCATTTGGAGGAGAAGAAATCTAATTTCATCAATACTTCAGTTTGCTTGTGAAACAAATAAACAAAAAGGCATAAGTGGCAAGTGATTATGTAAGTAAAATTTGGATTTTCTTATATGCGCATTGGATTAGACATATGCCTAACTTTGTCTTATTTTACATAGGATTTTATCCTTGAAAAGGGTGATACATGGCAATTGGGGGGAAGAGTTAAGCAACCAAAATTGGGATATTTTCTTGGTGAATTTCGGCCATGAGAGATTATAGTGAAAATATCCAAGTGGTTTAAGAACTAATGGATACACTTGGCTCAAGGTAGGCAAACATAGAACTAAGTTAGATAAAAAGTGATTTTTGACTTCATCCTTGAGAGAGAGCAACGAAAGTAGATGACAACTAAGGGAAGAACCGATTTAGACTTGCTTCTTTTAGGTTTTTCATGTAATGATTCTTTTTCTTGACAAATGTTGAGACAAGTGGCAATCAAGGGAAGATAAAAAACTAGATAAGTATTATCCTTTGATAAATTCTGGATGGGCTTATGTTTAACATTTTATTTTTTTCATATAAGAACACATATTTTGAGGGATGGTTGACAAGTGGAAATAGAGAGATATGTAAGTAAGATTTGATACCTTTTTTCCTTGTTTTATCTTATATGTGTAGTACTTCAAGATATGGATAGAAATTTGATGTTTGCCTAACTTTGTCATTTTTTATGTAAAGGAAATATGTGAATTTTGTATTTTCACGAAAACTCAAGCAAAAAAAGTTGAATTAGAAAGCCAATAGCATAAAATTTAAGTCAAACAAGCAAGGAATTTTAAAAGAATATTCTCACCCCATTTAAAAGCAACGGATTGGGGTATTTGAGGAGGATAACCGACTTACACAATTGTCCTTTTTGTTACTCTATTTTATTTTAGTTCTTTGGCAAGAAATTGGACAAATGACAAGTGCGTATTTGAAAACAAAACATAGGCTTTTTTCTTAGTTGAGTTTCGGCAGAAATATAGAATAAGATGGAAAATGAGTTAGCTGAATAGAATGTTGTCTTATCTTCTAGGAATTTCCAAATTTTGAATAAATATTTGGTCATGTCATGCCACCTAAGTCTAAGAAGGGTATGCGTGCTCTAAGACCCTAAGAGCACTAGCAGTGGATTGGCTATCGCCCACTGCAAATTCAAAATTTGGACTTAATCCTTAAAAACTGTCTACATTGGTCTGTCTATATAATAGAGACAATGGTGAGGAATAGAGACAATGCAAATTGACACCACCAGAGTCAAGCTCCCAATTGTAGAAGTAGGATTCTTGGCAAGTAATAAGCACTTATATAATACAATTTAAGTGTACCATCTTCTTTCACATTTTGAGGAAAAGGTAATTGTCAGCGCTCCCGCTTAAACTTGAGATCGTATGCAAACCGAGATGTCAGGGATGAGTATCACAGGGAAATTTACCCCTCATCGTATCATGTATATATATATATATTTTAAAGCAGTGAATAAAGGTTTTCGCAGCAGAAAAATGTCAAACATTTCAAAGTGTACATCACATGGCTCAACTAATTTAATATCCCAAAGTACTTCATTAATATTAATATAAATACAAAGATCATTCATAATTATTTTTTCTTCTAAAACAACTTAACCCCAAAATATAAATGAGTAAATACAAAAGTTTCATAGGCGATTCCCATTGCCCTCCCTTCTAATCCAATAACTCTTTCTTTACCTCTTTAAAATCAGGGCCATAGCGCAGATGGTCCAAATTTAAGGTAGACCCTACTTCACAACTCATCTCAGAGGATGACTCGTACAAACGCCCCAAATGGAGGGACTCGTCTACACCTAGGACCAAACAACACCCTATAGGGCGTAAGTCTTGCAAAATATATGTTGCTAATGGTAGTGACTTTGCCACCCACTGGTCTAATAAGTCGAGAGTCACCGGCTCAACCATAGTGGACTTAGTCGGGCCCTTGGGGGTTCGAGGTGTCGTCCCGAGAATTATACTTGGTTGGGTCGTCATCATCTACAACTACTTCTATCGTCCTGAAAAGAGGAGCGATAGTAGAGATATAAAAATGGGATGAGATTTCGGGAGAAATCTTAGTAAGTACATTAATATCTCAACAAAAACATTTCAAGCATACAGTTAAACGAATAACAAACAATTACATATGCATCATGCATTATAGGACTCATGACTTTACTTATGCACATGCTCATACTCATGTCACTTTCTTCAACTTGTTTTTCTTTAACTTCTTTCATGTGTTTGCTTATAAATTCATAAAACAAAATGCTTGAATTTCTTTTCAAATACTTTTCATCTTTTCTTATCTTAGGCGTCATTTACATATCATATCATGTGGCTCGAAAGTTTATCTTTTTCGTCATGACCTCTTATTTGGACACATCACGGCTCCTCTATCCACTGCGTGTTCCTTGCTAGCTACCATAGCACCTGACGACTGTATCAAACCTAAGTGGCTACGTTTCGCGCCCTCGCGCTCTTCATCTCGATGATTGATTACTGACCGAGCGACTACAAACATATTCATATATCGGTAAGGCAAAAGCCAACACATGGTCTGCCGACTGTTCTTCGTCGACACAAAGGTTTTCACTCGACTTTAATCACTCTTGAGTGAACAGGGAGTTCCACTAGGGCACTAACCCATCCCAGCCTTTGGAGTTCTTATAAAATTTTAATTTTTTTTCTTTTAAAAACATGTTTAACTCAAAAACATGGTTTTCATGCTTTATGCATGAGGCATCAACTCGTGACACTTAACATGCGATACATGAGACGAACACACGTGTACTATGTGTCATATTCTTTCATAAGTCAAGTACCATAGATTTCTACTTCTTTTCTATCTAAAAGCACACAATTGGGCCTTGCACACACTTAGGGGTGCTCGGCCTTCCCCAGGGTTGGGCCAAGTCCTATCCTCCTCCAAATACTCAAATCTAGCCTTACTAAAATAATCAAATATTTTTAACACCACAAGAATGCCTTAGCCGAAACCTAGGGTCCTTATGTTTAATATTTTTAATCACTTTCCTTCCATCGAGATAGCTCACTTAACCATTTATAAGAAAACCGAATGTCATGCTATTATATTACTCTAGTTCTCATACCTCTAATTTCTTCAAGTATTCAAGATTTAATCATATTGAAACATAATAGTAGAAAAGAAAGCTCAACTCAAAACTCTTTAAAAACCAAAACACCTATATGCACCAATCTAACCTTTCTCAACTCTAAGTTAAAGTTTAACATGCATACATGTCATCATCACCCATCAAAGTGATCGTGCTACATTCTTTCTTTGTATCAAAGTATCCAAATTCTCAATACAATATAATCTTTAATCTAAAAGGATACTTAGACTAAACATGTATTTTGCCACCAAATGAACAAAACATTTCTTTCAAGTAATGTAATCCACATTATCCAATATCCTACAAGTTAAATTTAATTATGCATGCATTCCTTCAATACACACATCATGTTCATTTTTTTAAAGTAAATTGATTAAATCTACCCATCATTTTATATTTTCAAATTTAAAAAAATTATAAACTTAAATATGGATTCATACCTAAATACGCATAGCATTTTCACTAAGGAGTTTCATTTTAGCATACACAAACAAGGATTTAAACAATGCAATCAAATTCTCTCAAAAGTATATTAAAATTGCTAAGGGTAAGATAAGAGTATTCTTACAATACTCCTAATAAGCTTAGTTTAAATCTGAATATATATATATATATATATATATATATATAATACCCCATTAGACTAACCATGAACATGGAGGCATGATGAGAAGATTCTTGAAATGAGAATATAGGTGTGGTATGTGTGTGTTCTACCTATGCTTAGATCAATTCAAGTCCTTACCTCTTCAACACTTTCTACTAAAAAATGTTTGCCTTAGCTCCCACTACACTTAGGATGTTCTTGTGTTTAAAGGATAGAAGAAAGTGAAACAAAAGAAAATAGAGTGGGAGGGAGTGTTGGCCGAGAGGTAGAGAAAGTGAGAGGGAGTGTGTGTGCTTTGAGACCAAATGAAACAAGCAAGGGAAGAGATCGTGCCTAAGGCCATTCAGCCAAGTCTCTCCATAGGGTACTAGTTACTCATTTTACTAGTCTTAGGTGTGACATTTGAGGGGTTGAATGACTCTTTGATTGACTTCCATCTCATGACCACTCCAAGACCAAATCTAGCCCATACCTAGGTTAATTTTGTCCCCCCCCCCAAATTTCCATCTATGGCCGGCGCCCTCCATAGACTTTTTGGCTTCCTATTCCCTTCACATCACTCTTCCATCTCCCCTCCATCACTCCATGTGTCAATCCAAAAGATTACAAGATCAAACTTTTGGAAAATGGGCAAGCATGGTTCAACCATGCCACTTTTGGTTTCACCCGAAACGTTCTCTTTTTCTCCCATGGTTTTCTCTCTTTTCAATCATCTATCAATCCACTTGTCACTCATTCTTACACTCTTACACATTGTACTTCACACTCTTACACCAATCCCACAAATCCCTTCACCTAGATTTGGCAACACTCTAGGAAGACCCCAAATGAGGCTCACGACAAGGCTACCCAAAGCCCCCCATGGTTCTTTCTTTTGCTTCTCTCCAATGATGCCACACCTCACTTGGAATTAGATTACATAGAAAATACCCCAAAAGGGGTTCGGCTATATGCCTCCACCGAAGCTCTCTTTTTCTCTTTTCTTCTATTTCCAATTCCAACCACATGTGTCACCAATCTAGATATGATATATTCCTAGGAAGACTAAAATAGAAGATTTCTTTGAACTTCCCAAGATATCCCAATGATGAGAAAATCTCATCATGAGATTTCACACTCCATTCTACAAGGCAACCCACTAGTCAACTCTCAACTACCAGCACTTTCTACTTTTTATCTACTTGTCTTCGATGACTCACTAGGGTTCCTCTAGAGACATGTGTCTAATGGGCTTGTGGGCTTGGTGGATCATGGGCCAAACTCATGGGCATGTGGGCTTGTCATTCCTCACTTGGCCCACTAACTTAAATTATGCTTTCAAGGCTTCAATTCTAAGCCCAAGCCTTCATCCTCACTCTTCTAAATTACCAATATTATTATTAAAATAATTACTCAATTAAAATAGTAAGAAACAAAAATATTGGGTTGTCACAGTAATTGTATGTAGCTCATATAGAGTGAGAAACTATTTCTCCTCATTTGGTGCCCAGAAAATCAAGGGTGCCCCAATCCTTGTCTTGATTCCAAGAATGGTCTTGATCGTTGGTCTCCTTTTTCGGCCATGGTTTGAGTTTTGATAAGTACAATCATTGAAAGGAAATGAAGATCTAGAAGTTCAACTTATGTGGATGCTACCTATTCATACATCGATTAGACTTCCACTTTCTCTTTTTACATTTACTGCATATTCTTCATCTTCTTGCATTGTACAAACTTGGTCTTACAATTGATTAAAGGTTTCCATAAAATTATTCAAGAATCCTTTTAAATGTTGTTGGAATCCATTGAGATTTTGTTACGTTTGTTCTAATAAATTTCTTGACTTTGTTGATTAATACAATATTTTATTCCATAGATTGACAACATAGAGACATGTATCCTTCTGATACTAATTTGTATCCCACTGTAGTAAGAAAAGTCACAGAGAAAGTTGCTCTCTTAGAGGGGAGCTCCTCCAAAGAAGAAAAAAGAGACTGTGAGAGAAAATTTAAGTCTATAACACTCCAAAATAATTCTTACAAACAACTATCTTGTGACGATTCAAAATTTTCGCTTGTGATCGAACAGATATCTGAAGCGTCAAGGCATACAATACAAGTTTACCTGCCCCCATTCATAATGTATAAGATTCACAGTTTTTTTTTCTTTAGTAATATTATGCACCAAATTGAAAATATCCCAAATACTTAAAATATACTTTATACAAAAAGACATACTAAACAACTAAAATCATAACATTAATCCAAAATGGCTATGATAAAAAAAAGTACTGGAGATGCAACTCCATAATACTAGTAATTAAGTTAATTACTATATTAACATTGACGCCGCACCGTCTCTCAGTCGACAGTGTCCAGTTGGTCAAATCTCAATTCACATTCAGGTCATGCAATAAGATCTACAATTCGGGGGGAATGGTAGTTGAGACTACTATAATGAGATTTGAATACAAATCTCTACAAGTTAATAGAAAACTCCCACATAAGTTAATGATGTATGTGTGATAGTAAAAGCATGAATGCATAATTAAAGTCATAAGTAATCATAGCATAACTTGACATACAACACAACATAATTGATATAACTAAATTGAAATGTGAATTGAACTTGACTTTCTTAAATTGAACTGGACTTGACTTGACATAACTTGATCTGAAACTTTACTTAACATGGACTTGGATTCGAATTGAAACTTAAATTTACATGAACTTGAACTGTCTTCTTCACTTAACTTGAACTTAGACTTGAATTCAAACACTCAAAATGATTTTGCCAATTGTCTCGTCAAGAATAGTGAACAATCAGAATGATTCTGCCCAATATATTCCATTAGGGGTATTCAAATAATTAGAATGATTCCATCATGAGTATTTTAAATCACTTACCCTAGAAATCAAAATGATTATACCAAGAGTACTAGCAATACTCGAACAATCATAATAATTAAATCATGAGTATTTTAAATGAGATACTCTAACAATCAGAATAATTACGCTAGGAGTATCTGCAGAATTTAACTTAAACTGAATTCTAACAATCAAAATGATTTCACCATAAGTACACAACGTGAATTACAAATGGAGATGCTCAGACAATCATAGTAATTACATCATAAGTATCTTAAATATAACTGATTTGACATGACTTGAAAGGTTATTCTCGAAATACACAAATTGTAATAGAGACGAAAGGTGACTAGAATACGAAAGGACAAAAGCCCTAAAACATTACACAACATGACTTGAAATTAACTCGAAAAATATAACTTGCTTGAGATAGAAATATTTCGTAACATGACATAACATGTAACATACAAAATATTTAACCTGACATACTTGCAATATAGTGAATATTATTACCTAATAAATACTTGCAACGTATGAAACAGATAACATACCTAATATGACATATTTGCAATGTATATCAATACGTGAGAGAATATCTTACATAACAAATGAATAATTCATGACAAAAGAAATTGTGTGTAACAAATGAATATGCAATGACTTGACATGGCATGTATGATAATATACATACATGCCCTGTAATTTCTTTACTTATCGCTTATATACATTAAACTAATAGTAAGTTAAAAATTAACTTACCTCAATCCTTGTGTTTCTTAAGAAAACTCAAGTGCGATCACAAGGAACTAAAATAAAATAATATTTCTAAAAGTTAGAAATTAATCATTGACAATTAGTAATACAGAAAAAAAAAATACTACTTAGAATAAAATTTTCATTTTATTCTTTATGTGTGGAAAAATGATCGTTTTATTCCTAACTTAAGGAATTTGCACCCTAACTCTAAAGATCATTGAAATTTATATACCTCATGTAAATTTAATTTTAAGCTCAAATATCAATTCATAAAAAACTTAAAAATAAACACAACTAAGAAAACTCTATAGAGGTCGAAACTTAAATAACTATTTTCTTTGATTTTGTTACGATTCTTTCAGATTTCAAAACTCCTAGTTAAACAGAAAGTTTTCTTCTAATGTATTCATAACATAATTCTAAATGTAATCATGTTTAAATCATACACAAAATTCATCCAAACCACTAAAATCATACTTGACAAATTTTCTTCTAAGTTCAAAAACAAATTTTTGTTTCTAACCTAGTTTGATCAGTCTCTTGATCCATGACTTAAAAAGATGTAATCGTCAAACTAAAAAATAGACGATTTAAAATTGTGTTCTAAAATATATCCAAGTTTTAAACTCAAGATCACATGGTTAAAAAATAACCAAAACATGACTTTAGTTAATAATATCATCACTTTGGCCTATCAAATATCTCCTTGTATAAAATTTCGTATATTTGGAACTAATATCAAATATCTTTAAACTAACATTCTAACATATATATAAGAGGCTTAGAATCCTCTAATAGAATTATTAAAGCCACTATAATAGGTTTCAACTACAAAAGAATTAAACTTACGCAAAAACAAAAACTGTTTTTTTTTTTCTAGTTTCTATGTTTCTAAATTTAAGAAACTCTTTCATCAAAACCTTTAATTATGCAATAAATCTTCAACTAATAATCATATACGCATGTTGATAATGCTAAAAAAATAACATGGTAATTGTAGTTTAGCTTTGAGATGTCGATTTCACAGGGAGACAATTAAAAGAATAGTTGAATAGTAAAGAAACTAAAAAAATTATTAAATGATTAATGAGAAAAGAAAAATTGATTTTAAATGAAAATTAAAATTAAACAAAATAATTAACGAAAAAAGTAATCAAAGTTGATAAACAGTAGAGTATCGAGAATCCCTTGCACATATCCAGTATTTTAATTATTTTTGATTCAATGATAACTCATTTGAGAATTCAATTCCGTAATTGTCAATCGGAAGATATAGAATTATAAACCAAGATTAAACCAAATGTAACCCTTTGAAAAATCATTCATTACTTTTAAATCATACAAATTGTTATCCACATTGAGAAAACTCAACGACGACAATATATCCCTGATAGCGATATTGCAGCAGAGAATTAAATCAATATAAATAATTAATGGATCCAAACCCAATCATAGATATAACCATTCAATAGAAAAAGTATGACTGAATCTATAAACGGAGTAAACTCTATGATTATTTGGAAAAGAAAACACCAACAATATATTGAGAATGATTAAACAAAAGAGTTTTAATAATTGAAGATCAAATACATAAATTAAAAATAAATTAAAAATATCATCTAGTATACAAGTTCATCCCTAACCCTATTTGAGAATTTAGTTACCCATAAATACTATGGACAACAAAAATCCTTCAAGAAAAATAAAGCAAACGGCGGCCATAAAGTGAATTTTTGTTCTCTACTAGTGTGTTCGTGCAACCCTCGTTTATCCCTCCCAGCGCCTGAGTCTCCTCTTATATATATATATATATATATATGTTGCTCCAATCGTTACCCCCCTTGTTTTTTCAAGTGCAGTGCTTCCTTTAAAGTTCAACCCAAGGATGCCGTGTATTTCAATTGAATTAATGGGTCATGATGAGTTGAAGATGAGACATATGGCTTTATGTGGGACATGGGCCCGTGTATGTTGAAGTCAGCTTGTAGGTGGGATGACCCAAAAGCAACGTGTGGCTCCCATGTGAATAAGGATGCAGGTGTTATGCTTAATTTGAAGTCCAAATGAGTTGCCATGGGCCCTTTTATCTTTTTCACTCATTCACACTAACAAAGAAATAAAATAAAAATAATTGAAAATAAAATAAAATAAAATAAAATAAAATAAAAATAAATAATAAAAATAAAAGAAAATAAATAATGCTTAAAGGCATCTCAATATAAATAGAAGTTAATTTAATAAAATGAGTGAAATCTAATTATTTCTATTTTCATTCTTTACAATTTAATCAAATATTAAGATATTTAGAGCGAATTTTCGCTCCCTCATCACACCCCCCAACTTACTCATTGCTAGGGACTAGCAATTTCCATGCAAAAGTGATAAAAGAGACCAAAGATGATCACACATAGAAGTCACCAAATCACACTTTTCAGAGTTATATATCAAAATAATTTTAGAAATCCAATAACTCTATCATAATCAATCCATCTATAGCAATCCACAGAGTGTGTATGTGATCCAAATTATATCCATCTAATTGCAAACCCTGACACATGCAACATTAAGAATATCTCAAGCAAAAGGTTCAACTTCATATCTCACGAGTATAAAAATGTTTCGTGTAGGAATTTTCTCTATGGAGTTGACACCTCTCATAAAAAATTAGGCAATTATATATAAGCAACAAGCAAACATTGATCTTATGATAGAAACATTAATAATTGAGAATTTCCGCCACTCATTTCATAAACTTATTTAGGATCAGAACGATTTAACACAAAAAAGATTGTAATGTGGCTTAGGTTATGAACTATATGAAGAAAAAGATAAGAGAGATTCAAAAACTTCCAAGTACACACCAATGGAATAATATTAAAGATCATAGCAAACCACACTTCTCACTTGATATACTCTTCAACTTTTCAGATCATCGAATTATACATTTCCTACTTCTTCAACTTCTCTCTTCTTCTTTTTTTTTCTCTTTTCTTTTCCACTCTTTTATCTTTTTTTTCCGATCACTTTGTTTTTTTTTTCTAAAGTTCACTCAATTGAACATTTTGTAAATTGTACTCTTTTGTCTCTCTCTCTCTCTCTCTCTCTCTTCAAAAGAAAATATGCAAATTTTACATCTAGTACACACTTGGAAGCAATAAGGATAGGAAATCAGTGTATAAGCTATTCTCCAATATGGAGTGGTATAAATGATGTGGGCATATAAAAAGAAAAAGGCTATTGTGTTTGTTAGCTCAAAATTAGCTACTAAGGGTCTATAATGAAAAGGGTTAGCTTAAAAGGCTTACATGTTAATCTTAAGTTGACATTCATCATATCCCAAATATATTCATTATCTTACCATCAACCATGTAATGATATTCTCAAAAAAAGTGTCCAATTCAACAGATCAACGAATGCTTATCACAAATTCTACATTTGTAAACTCTCAATTCTCTCCAAAACTCACATGAATACTTAAATAAAAGAGTTCTCTAGTTACATGTGTCAAACCATCATCTTACTCCAAAGTTTGGATATGTACGTGCATTAAAAGTTCTGTGAATATTTCAACAAAATGATTAAGATAGTCGTGAATGACTATGAGTACACATGTGAAAGAATATGCCTGTGTGATGCAATTTTTTTTTTTAAAAAAAAAAATTGGCACATGGAAATTATGCCACAATGTTCCAACATGCATTTTAAAGGCTAAATTTTCATTCCCACCCCCAACTTAAATGAAACATTATTCTCAATGTTTAAAAATCAAAAGTGAATGGGGAATAATTAAAAATGGTAGAATGCATCTGATGTAAGACATAGGTGACTCGCTAAGCACCAAAAATAGCAAACTAAAATGACAAACTGACACTAACCTGCAAACAAAAACAAAGAAAACCAACAGCAACCAAAAATAAAATGACCAAAATAATTAAAAAAATAAAACAAAATATACGAAAACATATAAAAAATGACTGTATAGTGTGGTTAAGGTGGAATGTCTTTCACTTCTAGAGCTGCATTTCCTGGGTCAAAATTGAAATGCTTGTTAGCCCAATAAACTCGATGCTCGAGGTCCACAGGTAGGTGGTAAGGTTTCAAGTCAACTATTAGTGCTTTTCACTTGAAGGAACCTATTATTCACTTTTCTTAGACAACTCCTCAAATTTTAGTTGCCAAGCCTGCGTGCCATGATCCTGAGTTGTACACAAAATTGCACAAATATCAGCTATATCAGATGAATCACTAATAGAATTAAATTCAGAATTAACAATGAAATAATCAAGAGGATCAGAATCACGAGTTGTGAAAACTTCACTATCTATGAGTGGCGTCATCCTCTTTTGGTTGTTTTGCAATATGGAAGACGTTCACCTCGAGAGTCGTGTTTCCAAAATATAGTTTCATGAGTCCATTCCAGCAATTAATACATTAGCAGTGGTAAGGAAATGCCTACCTAAAATCAAGGAGATTTTAGATGTAGTATCAACAATAGAGCTAGTGTCCAGAATTAGAAAATCAACAGGATTATAAAATTTATCAATTTGAATTAAAATATCCTCTACCACACCTCAGGGTACTTTGACTGAACGGTCAGCCAATTACAATACCACAGAAGTTGGTTTGATTTCCCCCAACCCCAGCTGCAAATAAATAGAATAAGGTATTAAATTCACACTGGCTTCTAAATCTAGTAAAACTTGTCCAAATTCTTGATTTCCAATACTGCATGCGATGGTTGGACACCCAGGATCTTTATACTTGGGAGGAATCCGCTGTTCAATTAGAATACTAACTTGCTCTGTCAGAAACACTGTTTCTTCATATGGTGCTTCCTCTTAACTATATACAAATCTTTGAGAAGTTTTGCATAAGTAGGAACTTGTTTAATTACATGCAAAAGAGGAAGATTGACTTTTACTTGCTTGAGATTCTCGAGGATCTCATTGTTAGGATCTAAAATTAGCTTGCTTGATTTTAGAACTTGAGCGAATGGTACCTTAACATGGCTCTTTGTCACCTTTAGTTCCTTGGGTAGCTTGGTAGTACTACTATCTTGATCATTCTCCACATCCTCTGATTTGTCCGTTGTTGAGATGTGTGATGGCTTACCACTACGAGTCATAATGGCGTTCACATTTTTCAAATTTTCTTACGTCATGTGTTGACCATGGGGTGTGGACTAAGTTTGAGAAGAAAACTTACTTCGTTCAGTCACACTCAAGGAGCTCATCAATTTGGTCACTTGACTCTTTATCTCATTGTTTTCTTCCACAACCTATATAATCAAAGATTCAAACTTTTAGTTAGTCTTGCCCTGTGCCTTAATAAAAGCATGCAAAGTGCATTCTAAAGGACTCCTAGCATATGAAGGTGCAGGGTATGATCTAGTGGGCTGTGCAGGTGGCTGGTTTTCAAACTTCCAGCTAAAATTAGGGTGATTACGCCACCCCAGATTGTATGTCTCAGAGAAAGCTGCAAAAAGGTTTTTGGTACATACATAAAGCACTACATTATTCTTTATACAATCCTCTCATTTTAGCAAATATGGGACACTCTTGGGCAAGGTGATTTACCCCGCTACATATAAAATATGGTCTAGAAGACTCAGCATGATTAGCCAAGTGTGTTGGTTTTAAGTCATTGGCCTTAAGCAACTATAACTCCCTAGTTACCTCAACAAAATTAATATCCCAAAATACTTTAATATGATTAATATAAACATAACAATTATTCATAATTGTTCATTTTTCCAAAACAACGGAAGCTCAAAATGTAAACTGTAAATACAAAAGTCAAGTAGACAACTCCCATTGCCCTCTCTTTCTAATCCAAAGGTTCGTTTTTTATCTCCTTGAAATCGGGACCATGACGAAGACGGTCCAAACCCAAGAACGGCCCTACCTCACAACTCATCCCAAAAGATGACTCATACAACCATCCCAAGTGGAGGGAATCATCTACGCCAAGGACCAAACAACACTTGGTAGGGCGTAGGTCCACCAAAATATAAGTAGCTAAGGGTAGTGATTCCACCGCCCATCGGCCTAGTAAGCCGAGAGTCACCGGCTCAGATGTAACGAACTCAGTTGGGCCTTTAGGGGTCCGAGATGTCATCCCTGGAATCATACTCGACGGGGTCGTTATCACCTGCAACTACTTCTACCATTCCAAAAATAGGGGCAATAGTAGAGAGATAACCGGGGGGGGTGAGATTTCAGGAAAAATCTCAGTAAGTATATTTATATCTCAACAAAAGCATTTCAAGCATACAGTTAAATAAATAACAAACAATCTTCTATACATTATGCATTATGGGACTCATGACTATACTTATGCACATGCTCATACTCATGTCATTTCTTTTCATCTCAATTTCTTTATTTCTTTCATGTGTTTGCTTGTAACCTTATAAAACAAAACGTTTGAACTTCTTTTCAAAATCCATCTTTTCACAAATGCTTTTCATTTTTTCTTATTTTAGGCACTACTTATCATATCATATCATATCATATGACTCGAAGGCCCATCTTTTCGTCATGATATCTCTTTGGACACCCCACGGTTCCTCTACGCATCGTGTGTTCTAGTTAGTTACCGTAGCACCCGACGACTGAATCAAACCTAAATAGCTACGTTTTGCACTCTTTCGCGCTCTTCATCACTCGGCGATTGATCACTCACCGAACGACTACAAACTTTTCTATATCGATAAGGCAAAAGTCAACATCGTCCTGTATGCACCCACTAACTTTTGGTGCGACCACACTCCGGACACCTTTTGGAGCCATACATAGTCTGCCGACGGTTCTTTGTCGACTCAGGGGCTTTTACTCGACGTTAGACACTCCTGAGTGAACATGGAGTTCTACTGGGGCACTACCCCATCTCAGTCTTTGAGGTTGTGATAAAACTTTAACTCTTTTCTTTTCTTTTAAAAACATATTTGCCTTAAAACATGATTTTCGTATTTCATGCATGAGACATGAGACTCATACTACTGAACATGTGAAATGCGAGACGAACACATGTGTATTCTAGTCAAGCTCTTTCAAAATTTAAGCAACATATAATTTCACTTATTTTCTATCTAAAAACACTTATTGAGCCTTACCCACACCTAGGGGTGCTCAGCCTCTTCCCACTAGGGTTGGGCCGAGGCCCTCCCTAAGCATTTCCTAACATTTTATTCTCCTATTCTTCTTTAAATATTCTAATTTAACTTCGATAAAATATTTGAATATTTTTAACACTAAAAACATGTCTTGGTCGAAACCCTAGGATCTTAAGATTATTATTTTAATCACTTCCCTTTTCACCAAGATAGTTCACTCCATTATTTAAGTGAAAACCACGTATTATGTTAGTGTATTCCTTTAGTTCTTATACTTATAATTTCTCCAAATATTCAAGATGTAATTATAACATTAGACCATAGTTGAAAAGATAGCTCAACCCAAAATCTTTAAATCCGAAATACATATAAGCACAAACCCAACCTTTTTCACTTCAAAGTCAAATTTTAACAAGCATATTTTACATCAACACCCATCATGTTGATATTTGATTATACCACATTCTTCCTTTGTATCAAATATTAAAATCCTCAACATGATATACTCTTTAATCTAGCAAGATGCTTAGATTTAAACATGGATTTTGTCACCAAATAAACAATATCAATAACATCATCCAATATCCTACTAGTTAACCTAAGGTCATGCATGTATTTTCTTTATTCCACCTCATGTTGAATAAATTAACTAAATCCACTCATCATTTCATACTTTCAAACTTAAAGAAATCATAAACTTAAACATAGATTTCGACCTAACTACGCATGGCATTTTTTTTTTTCCACTGAGGAGTTTCATTTTAGCATACACAAGTAAGGATTCAAACAATACAACCAAATTCATCCAAAAATATACTAAAATTGTTAAGGGCAAGATAAGAATATACTTATAATATTCGTAGCTAGCTTAGATGAAATATGAAATTATATTAAGCATTTTATTAGATTAATCTAAGAACATAACATTTTTAAAAGAAAATCTCTACACAAGAACATAGATATGGTGTGTGCTTTTCTCTAGGCTTCTATGCTTAATCTTGGCTTAAAGATTCTACTTACCTCTTCAAAAACAACTCATCTTCAAGAATATTGGCTCTAGCTCCTCTAACTTAGGATAATTTGATGTTTAGAGGTTAGGAGGAAGTGAAACAAAAGAAGATAAAGGGAGAGGGAAGGTTGGCCGAGAGGTAGAGAGAGTGAGAGGGTTTGTGTGCAAGTGAACAACCAAGTAAGGGAGACTCCCTCCTTAGGCCATTCGGCTATGCCTCCCCATAGAGTACTAGGTACTCATTTCACTAATTTTAGGTGTGACACTTGAGGGGTTGAGTGACCCTTTGATTGACCTCCATCTTATGACTATCCCAAGATCAAATCTAACCCATACCTAGATAGATTTTGTTTCCCCTCACCCCTGGCTATGGCCAGCACCCTCCATGAGGTTTTTGGCTTCCATTTCCCCTCACATCATTCATCTATCTACTCACCATCACCTCATGTGTCAATCCATAGGATTACAAAGTCATCCTTTTGGAGAAAAGGGCAAGCATGGTTCGGCTATGCCCATTTTGGTTTCAACCGAAACCTTCCTTTCCCTTCCCATGGTTTCCTCTCTTCTTATGCATCTATCAATCAACTTTTCAAGTCACCACTCTTCCCTAAACTCTTACACATACGTCCTATCTCTTCTCACACCAATCTCAAGTGTCCTCTCAACTAGATTTGGAAATACTTCTAGGAAAACTCCAATGAGACTCACGGCAAGCTCCACCCGGATCCCCTCTTAATTTTCTTCTTCTTTTTTCCTTTCCTCTTTCTCATGATACCACTCCTCATTTGTCAATCATCTTGTCAACTCATTCTTACATGATCTTCTTTTTTATCATTGGTTTAGATTGTAGAAGATTGCATAGGAAAATCCCAAAGGGTTTCGGCTACTAGCCTCCACCGAATCCCTTCTTCTTTTCTCTTCCACTTCTTATTTCAACTACAAATGTCACTTATCTAGATATAATATATCTTAGAAAGACTAAAATATAAAATATCCTTGTTCTTCCCAAGATAACCAATCTATCTCATCATGAGATTTTACAATCTATCCTACAAGGCAAATCCACTAGTCAACTCCCAACTATTAGCAATTTTTCACTTTTATCTACTAGTCTTGGTTGACTCACTAGGGTTTCTCTAGAGGTGACATATGTCTCTTGTGTGGGCTTGATGGGTCATGGGTCAATTTCATGGGCTTGTGGGCTTGACATGCCTTTCTTGGCCCACTAACTCAAGTTAGCCTTCCAAGGCTTCAATCTCCAGCTCAAGCCTTTATCCTCACTTCTCAATATTATTAAATTAATTATTTAGTTAAAATGAAAGAAAATGAAAATATCGAGTCGTCACAAACCTTAACTTTCAAGTTGTCTTCCTCCCTAAGATGGTAAATTTCACCACCATTCTGGTTCCTCCCTGCAGGTCGTGACCTATTTGTACTCTCAATAGCACTAGGTCCAATCCAAATATGAGCTTTTTCAGCAAGCTCATTGAGGTATTCTATGGCCTTACAGGATTTTTCTGTAAAAACTCATCATTGCACATCATCTCCACAAATTGGCGCTCTCTAGTTGTAAGTCCCTCATAGAAGTAATTCACTAGACACCAACTCTCATACCCATGGTGAGGATACATACTCAATAACTCCTTAAATCTCTCCCAAGACATATACAAAGTCTTACTATCCTTTTGTGCAAAGGTGGAGATTTGTTTTTTCGAAGCATTGGTCTTGTGTTGGGAGAAGTATTTATTAAAGAAAGCCTAAGTCATCTCATTCCACGACCCAATAGATCGCAGTTTCAGCGAGTATAGCCAACTCTTAGCTCTATTATTCAAAGAGAAAAGAAATAACTTAAGTCTCACAATGTCATTAGTTACATTTTGACTATGAAAAATCGCAACTGCCTTCTCAAACTCTTTAATATGCACATATGGATTTTTATTTTCCAACCCATGAAAAGTGGGGAGTAGCTATATCACTCCCGTTTTAACATCAAGTTGACGCATATTGGATAGAAACATTATACATGATGGTGTGGTTGTGCGTATAGGGTGGAGGTAATCTTGAAGAGTTCTAGTGGGTTGATCCTTGTGGTCACTCATATTTTCAGAAGCAGAAGGCCTATCAAATAAATGAATAGAGGAATTGGACTCTGAATTTGACTCTAACCCAGGTTTACAAGCAAATCGACCTAATGCGTCCCTATACCTATTATGCATGCAAGATAATAATAATAACTAAAAATAAAAGAAAAAAAAAATGTAACACTAAAAAAAAACTATGAAAGAGAAAAATTAAAAAAATAATGCAGCAAGTAAGAAGGGAGAACGAAGTTACAGCCTTTACAAACTGCTGAAAAAAACTATCTAACAATTCTTCTATTGTCTCCCTAGAAACAGTGCCAAAATTTGATAACGCTAAAAAGAATAATACGGTAATTGTAGTTCAGATTTAGGGTGTCAATTCCATATGGAGACAATTAAAAGAATATTAGAATAGCAAATAAACTAAAAAAAATATATTAAATAATTAATGAGAAAAGAAAAATTGATTTTAAATGAAAATTAAAATTAAACAAAGTAATTAACGGAAAAAGTAATCAAAGTTGACGAATAGTAGTGTCGGGAATCCCTTGCACATATCTGATATTTTAATTCTTTTTAATTCAATGATAACTCATTGAGAATTCAATTCCATAATTCTCTATCGGAATATATAGAATTATAAATCAAGATTAAACTAAATGTAACCCTTTGAAAAATCATTCATCACTTTTAAATCATACAAATTATTATCTACATTGAGAAAATCCAACGACGATAATATACCCAGAGAGCGATATTGCAGTAGAGAATTAAATCAATATAAATAATCAATAGATCCAAACACAATCATAGATATAACCATTCAATAGAAAAAACATGTCTGAATCTCTAAACGGAGTAAACTTTATGATTATTCGAAAAAAAAAAACACCAACAATATATTGAGAATGATTAAACAAAAGAGTTTTAATAATTGAAGATCAAATACATGAATTAAAAATAAATTAAAAATATCATCTAGTGTATAAGTTCATCTTTAACCCTATTTGAGAATTTAGTTACCCATAAATACTATGGACAACAAAAATCCTTCAAGAAAAATAAAGCAAACGGCGGCCATAAAGTGAATTTTTGTTCTCTACTCGTGTTCGTGCAGCCCTCGTTTATCCCCTCGGCGCTTGAAGTCTCCTCTTATATATATATATATATATGTTGCTCCAATCGCTGCCCAAGTTGTTTTCAAGTGCCGTGCTTCCTTTAAAATCCAACCCAAGGATGCGTGTTTCAATTGAATTAATGGGTCATGATGAGTTGAAGAGGAGACATGTGGTTTTATGTAGGACATGGGCCCGTGTATGTTGAAGTCAGCTTGTAGGTGGGATGACCCAAAAGCAACGTGTGGCTCCCATGGTCTCATTTATCTTTTTCACTCCTTCACATTAATAAAGAAATAAAATGAAAAAAATAAAAATAAAAATTAAAGAAGATAAATAATACTTAAAGGCATCTCAATGTAAATAAAAATCCAATTTAATCAAATGAGTGAAATCCAATTATTTATATTCTCATTCTTTGCAAATTAATCAAATATTAGGATATGTAGAGTGCACTTCAAGCACTCATCACATGTTAACAGTACTCCATAAAAAGTTCGGAGCATGATCTATCCATTAGTTTGGTCAAAAACTCCACTCAAGTTTATTGCCCAACATGATCTTTCTGGGGTTTAAATAATATTTGACCAACCAAACGACATTCGAATGGAATGAGTAAGGTATCCACATAAACTAGATTAAAAAGAACAACTTTCATGAAGGAAATTGTGTGAGAAAACACTTACAAAAGCTTCGAAATAGGCATGCAAAAGAGCTTAGAAAATTTGCCCAAGAGTGTCTTTTGTGCTCTTTCAAGGAAAAGTGTAAATAAGAGATATTTTCGTGCGAAATGGGTTGGAGAGCTTACACAAGTTATGGTAGAAGATAAGGTTGAATTAAAGCTTGAGTTTCAGTCTTATCTCCCAATAGAATAAACAAAGATGAGCTCAATATATTTTCTCATAAGTGGAGTGTAAAAATGAAAGAGTGAGATGACCCTTTAGCTCTTCACTTCAAGTACTCCCTAGCCCCTTTAAACGACTATGATCAACCAATGTCGATAGTGTAGTGCTTAGCCAAAATAAAAGATGCTGAGTGACCATATTAGTGGGCCTCAAAAGGCCTAAATCGAAAGGGTCTAAATTTTGGACTTGATCCCACACCTTATTTTCTTCAAATCCATCAAATGTTCTTCATGGTGTTGTGTCTAATACTTTTTATTATGTGTGGCTAAAATATTTTTTCAAGTGTCTAAATAAATCTTCTCTAATCTAATTTGGACATTCCACACCTCGATTTGAAAAATATTGTACTTGGTACACTTATCAAGGTTACTATTCACTCCAAAAAAATGAATAATAAACTTAGTACTTTTTTAAACCGACAATCAAGTCTAATGGAAGGTGCTTTTAATACTTCTAACTACTTCAAATACTTAAAATTGTATTTCTAGCACCATAGTGAGTAATAATACTGACTATGTTAACATAATAAAATCTATCAATTGGTCGATTCGTGAATATTTATTGGAGTTTTCATGAGGTTTCTAAAGCTAATAGAAATTTCACCATTAGATTTTTAGCCAGTTGTTACATACCTCCACTACATAAATTGCGAGGCACCCTTAATAGAAGAGTAACAAAGTAAGGCCATGGGCATTCACCCCTAATAGGATAGTAAAAAAGTAAGGCCATGGGCACAAATTTAGTAACTCAAACAAAACAAAAGAAAACAATTTAACTAGGAGGTCCATCAAGCAAAATCCAAGTTAATTTGGTTTTATTACACAATCTAACAACCATAATAAGTCATGTAAGTTCGCAAATTTCATTTAGTAAGATCTCTTTGCAGACCAAAAGTTTCTCTACCAAGTTATGTGTTGGAAATAAACCGATAAAACAAACAACACAGATATGAAATCAAATACAGCGGTAGCAACTAAGAGAAGTAAAACAATAAAGACAATACAGAACACATAAATTTAAGTGGTTCAGCTCAACTAAGCTTACATCCACTGGGGGTTGGTCTCAAAACTTCACTATGACCAAATGGAGATTACAGAGAGAGAATCAAAAGATTCTTACAATAGAAATTACTCACCTCACGTGTATACACTCAATCCTTACGTGTTTACACTCAACCACTCAAGAAATGAAGAAGAAATGAAGCTAAGAGGATGCTCTGTTCTTTAGCATCGGAACAGGGGGCTCGGGGTTCGTCTGGGACGAACGCAGAAAAGAGATCATGATATTTATATTTATGCGATCTCGCTCGAGCAAACACTGCTAGGTCAATCTTGCTCGAGCGAGGGACGAGCGTAGTCTCTACTTGAATCTCGTTCGAGCGGGACCTCGAGCGAGGGTCGAGCAAACTCTCGAGTTGCACTTCGCTCAAGCTGGACGTTGAGTGAAGATCAAGCAAACTCACGGGCTGAACTCTCGCTCGAGCGAGATCAACTTTCGCTCAAGTGAGAATGTAGGAGAGGCGTGTATCCAAGCCATAACCAACAAATCTCCACCTTGGTTTGAATACCCACAAGCCTCACTAAAACCCAAATCAACAAAAGAAACCAACCCCATCAAAAGATCCCTTAAGGAACCTGGAAACCTCAAATTCCAAACAAGTCCAAACAAAATTTGAACTTGTACTACAACTGACTTTGTCATCATGTTTGCTGGATTTTTTGAAGTAGCAATCTTCTGAATACTCACCATACCATCTACAACTACTTCTCTGAGAAATTGATACCTGACATCGATGTGCTTCGTCCTCTCATGATACATTTGATTTTTGGTCAAATGTATAACACTTTGACTATCACAAAACACGGTCATCCCTTCCAGTTGAAAACTCAGGTCACTGATCAGTCCCCTAACCCAAATGGCCTCCTTGACAGCCTCAGCTGCTGCCATATATTCTGCCTCCATAATTGATAAAGTAACAGTTGATTGAAGTGTTATTTTCCAATTAATTGTAGAATCACACAATGTGAAAACATAGCCTGTCAACGATCTTCTCTTGTCTAAATCCCCAGTATAGTCAGAATCAACAAACCCAACAATATCAGAATTGAGATTAACATCTCTATTAAATAACAAGCCAACATGCAAGGTTCCCCTCAAGTACCTCAGAATACATTTCACTACCTGCCAGTGAACTCTACCAGGTTTAGCCATGTTGCTAACCACACTCACTGCCTGTGAAATATTTGGACGGGTACAAACCATGGCATACATAATGCTGCCAACTGCACTAGAGTAAGGAACTCTTGTCATGGACTGTTTCTCCTCATCAGTCTGGGGAGATAGGGAAGCTGAAGTATAAAATGCATCGCCAACAACGTACTTACAGGTTTGGAGTTAGACATTCCAAACCTGTCAAGAACCTTCTCAAGGTACTTTCTTTGAGACAAGTACAACTTCCCAGCTTTCCTATCCCTGTGAATTTTCCTAAAATCTTTCTAGTAGCACCTAAGTCTTTCATCTCAAACTCATTTCTAAGTTCAGTTTTCATCAAATCAACATCAACCATGCTTTTAACAGTTATAAACATGTCATCAACATAAAGTAATAAGTGAATAAAAGACTTAGTATGCAATTTTTTATGATACACACAACAATCATAACTACTTCTCAAATAGCCATGATCAATCATAAACAAGTCAAAACGCTTATACCATTGCCTAGGCGACTGTTTCAAACCATACAAAGACTTATTCAGTCTACATACTCGGTCCTATTTGCCTTCAACAATGAACCGGTCTAGCTGACGCATATAGATAGTCTCTTCAAACTCGCCATGTAGAAACGTTGTCTTCACATAAAACTGCTGAAACTCCAGATCATACAAAGCCGTAATGGCTAGTAAAACTCTGATTGAACTATGTTTTACTACTGGAGAGAACACTTCATTGAAGTCAATCCCCCCTCTCTGACTGTAGCTTTTAGGAACTAGGCGTGCTTTGTATCTTGCATCTGACTCAGACTGGATTCCCTCTTTTCTCTTGAAAACCTATTTGCAGCCCACAACCTTAGTCTTTGCTGGTAACTTAATCAAATCTCAGGTTTGGTTCTTATGAAGAGATTCAATCTCTTCAGTCATTGTTGAGCACCACTAAGCAGACTCGGTACTCTTTACAGCCTCTAAGTAACTGGAGGGCTCTTGCCCAACAATTTCTTCTGCTGTAATGAGTGCATACATAATCATGTCTGCTTGAACATATCTCTGGGGTGGTCTAATATGCCTCCTCTGTGCTTCAATCTCAGACTCAAAATCATGCTCATTAGCCATAGCATGATCCTGAGTTTCAGGTGGTGTCCTCTGTCGAACTTGTTGTAGCTCCACCTTATTCCCTGTAGACACAAGAATCTCCTTTCTCGGATTAAGTATAGATTTTTTATAAAAAACAATATCTTTGCTAATCACGAACTTGTGTGACTTGGGATCAGTACACCACAACCTATATCCCTTTATCCCAATAGGATATCTCATAAATATGCATTTCTTTGCTTTAGGTTCTAACTTACCATCATTAACATGAAAATAAGCAGGACAACAAAAAATTTTCAAATTCAAATAATCAGTAGGTGCATCAGACCATACCTGATTAGGTGTCTTCAAACCAATAGCTGTGGCTAGAGAGCGGCTCATTAGAAAGCAGGCTGTGTTGACTGCTTCCGCCTAGAAGTCCTTAGTTAGCCCGGCATTGGAAAGCATAATGCGTACTCATTCTAGGAGAGTTCAATTCATCCTTTCAGCTACTCCATTCTGTTGTGGAGAATGCCTAACTGTACGATGCCTGACAATCCCTTCATTCTTGTATAACTCATCAAAGTCATTACTACAAAATTCCATTCCATTGTCAGTGCGAAGTCGTTTAACCTTCTTGCCGGTTTGGTTCTCTATCAGAACTTTCCACTACTTGAAATTCTTGAAGATATCACTTTTCTTTTCTGCTTCAGAAAATAAACCCACACCTTCTGTGAGTAATTATCAATCAAAGTAAGCAAGTAGTTTGCTCCACCTTTCGATGGAACTGAGGATGGACCCCAAAGGTCAGAATAAATGTAGTCCACTGTACCTTTAGTGTTGTGGACCCCTGTTGCAAACTAGACTCTGCTCTGTTTGCCAAACACGCAGTTCTCGCACAAGTCAAGTTTGCCTAAATTCTGATTCCCTAACAACCCTTGCTTACAAAGGATAGACATCCCCTTCTCACTCATATGACCCAATCTCATGTGCCATAGACGAGTGTTATCTGACTCTGCCTCATCATATACTAAAACTGCAACTTCACCGCTAACAATACTGCCCTGGAGGAAATAGAGACCATCTTTCTGATCTCCCTTCATAATAATCATGGAGCCTTTGCTGACTTTCAGTACTTCACCTTGTCCCGTGTACTTCAACCCCAAAGAATCAAGGGCTCCCATGGAGATAAGATTCTTTTTCAAATCTGAAATGTGCTGAACATTGGTCAATGTCCTAACTATCCCATTAAACATCTTGATCTTCACTAAACCCATTCCCGCAATCTTGCAAGCTATGTCATTCTCCAACAAAACAGAATCACTGTTGACCAGTTCATAAGTCATGAACCAATCATTTTTGGGACACATATGAGAAATGCAAGTTGAGTCTATGACCCACTTGTCACTAAACTGACTGGTTGAATCACTGATTGGAAGGATCACATCTGAGCCTCAGAATCGTCAGCTACACTAACGGCATTAGAGGAACTCGTGGATTCCTTCTTCTTCTTCAGCTTAGTACACTTACTCTTGTAATGTCCAAACCTCTGGCAGTAATAACATTTGACCTTTTTCTTGTTGGACTTGGATTTCCCCCAGGATTTGCCCCTGCCCTTCTCTGAACCCTTATTACTGAATCTTCCTCTGTTGGAGGAATCTTTGACAATCAACCCATTAACTTGAGTTTCACCACTCTTATCACTGTACCTGTTCCTTAACTCTTTTAAGTTTAAAGCTGACTTCACATCAGCTAAGGAGATGGTATCTCGGCCATATAGCATAGAATTTACAAAATTCTCAAATGATGCAGGTAATGAACACATAATACTATTAAAACTTGATCTTCATCATCAAGCTTGATGTCAACTTTTATAAGATCCATAACAATTTTGTTAAACTCATCTAAGTGTTCTGACATAGACGAACCCTCATTCATCTTGAGAGTATATAACTGTTGTTTCAAATACAACCAGTTAGTAAGTGATTTCTTAATGTACAAACTCTCAAACTTGTTTTAGAGACTCAATAGTCTCTTTCTCAGCAACCTCTCTTAATACTCCATCAAATAAAGACAATAAAATAGTATTATGTACCTTATCCTCATCGTCCTTAGACGGTACAGGAGAATTAGCAGACCTCTCCTCAAGAACTTTGGATAACCCCTGTTGGCACAACAAAGCTTTCATCTTCAAGCACCACAAACTAAAACTGTTCTATTCATCAAACTTCTCTACTTCAAATCTGGCTATGGCCATCCCTTCTGTCCTTTAGAGAGTTAGATAGCTCTAATACCAGTTTGTTGGGAATAAACCGATAAAACAAATAACACAGATATGAAATCAAATGCAGCGGTAGCAACTAAGAGAAGTAAAACAGTAAAGACAATACAGAACACACAGATTTAAATGGTTCAACTTAACTAAACTTACATCCACTGGGGGTTGGTATCAAAATTTCACTATGATCAAATCAAGATTATAGAGAGAGAATCAAAAGGTTCTTACAATAGAAATCACTCACCTCACGTGTATACACTCATTCTTCACGTGTTTACACTCAATCCTCACGTGTTACACCCAACCACTTAAGAAATGGAGAAGAAATGAAGCTAAGAGGGTGCTCTGTTCTTCGGCGTCGAAACAGGGGGCTCGTGGTTCATCTGAGACGAACGCAGAAAAGAGATCGCGATATTTATATTTATGTGATCTCGCTCGAGTGAACACTACTAGGTCAATCTCGCTCGAGCTGAACGTCGAGGGAGGGTCGAGCGTAGTCTTTGCCTGAATCTCACTCGAGCGGGATCTTGAGCGAGGGTCGAGCGAATTCTCGAGTTGCACTTCGCTCGAACTGGACGTCGAACAAAGGTCGAGTGAACTCACGAGTTGAACTCTTGCTCGAGCGGGATCAACTTTCGCTCGAGCGAGAGTGCAGGGGAGGCGTGTATCTAAGCCATAACCAACATTATGTACACGTCGTATGTATGCACAAGCATATGAATATCCAAAAGTACATAATAAAAGGAAATAACATAAAAATGCATTTCCTATAATTCTAGAGAACTGCAAAATTGTTATACAAAGATACTCTTCATCACCAATACATTTGCATAGATACTTGAAATTAAGAAAATGAAGAAATAAACGTAGGCCATAGTCCATGCTAATGACGAACTCAACTTCTCAAATGTGAAAAAAAAAGAAATAAATCACACTATAATCGAAAACAAGATCCTAAACTAAATATAAAACATGAATTACACATAAAGCATAAAAATTCTATTAGGACTGACTCCCTTGTAATTTGCGTTTAACTTATTGTATTTCTGGGTAAATGCTACTGTAAATCATAAATCCTAAAAAGAATCAGGAAGATGAATGAAATACTAATTCTCATAAAAGGATAGACACAACGAAGTTGATTTGAGGCCAACTTCTTCCTCAAATACAAAATACTGTAGAAATGTGATACTGAAAACACATTGATTTATAGCTCACCAAAATGGTTTGTGTTACATTTTATTAAAAAGAATCATACACAACTGTGTATAAAGGCCCTTACATGCTAAGACCCACTATAAGGCCAATGAGGCCTAAACGCCACAAATAGCTTGATGGCCTAGCATTAGGCCTGTTCAGCCAGGGTTATCAAGCCCGATCTTGAATTTTTTTTTTTTTTCAATAGTTACATTTTTATTTAAGAGGTTCAAAAAAATTACTCATATTTCAAACCTAAATTCTTAGATCCAAAACCTGGATGAACAGGCCTATAACTGAAACTTTCCTCTTATTGAAACGACACATTTCTTCTTTTTGATGACCCAAACGGTGTCGTAGTTTCATTTCTCGTAAAGCCCCTCAGATCCTAGAAGTCCCCCATCAATTCCCCACTTCAGTCTGAGTTTCTGTCTTCTCCAATCTAGAGTTCTAACAAAATCTTATAAAAAGCATATGGATCTTTCTTCTTAAGATCTCTACATATGGCACGAATAAGTGTACCCACCACACATGGTTAAGAAATTACAATTAAAATTCTGCCTATTTTTCTTCCTTTTCTTTGGTTTTCTCAATACCGATCAGCTTTTCTTAATACACAAATCCAATTAACTGAGCGAGCCTTGCACTCATATAAAACTGAAGTTGCACAAGATTCCCAAACGAAAATATATGTCTATGGACTTCCCTGCCTGTTCACATGAGTTGGTCAGCAATATTAAAACACTGCAATAAATAGGTGAGAGAAAGAAACAATGACCAAATCTTCTAAAAGTAATATTAGATACAAGCCTAAGCCTAAGTATACAAGTCCTTTGTAAAAATGTAGGCTCTATCAAGAAAAAGTGAGATTTCTTTACTTTTTTTGGTGGAATCCACTTATTTATAAAAAGCTTATGTAATACTTGTTCATCTAGGATTTATATATATATATATATATATATTTATATTCATCTTCTAATGAAGGAGGTAGCTAGATTTTCTCTTCAGACCAACATTTATTACAAATTGTGCTACATGACTGAATAATAAGTGAATGTATAATTAACACCTTTATTCATTACGTGATTAGCTAATTAAGACCATTTGTTAGTATGAGTGTGATTAATTAGGATAAGACCTCGTTTGGTTACACATATGAGATGAGATGAGATAAAAGTTGAATAAAATATTATTATAATACAAAATTTTACTATGATTTTTGTTTCAAAATTCTTAAAAAATTAAATTTGTTTATTATATTTTTTTTGTAAGAGTTTAGAAATTTTTTAATAATTAGATAATATGAGATGATACAATTTGTGCAATTAAATGAGACCTACTCAAGGTATAATTGTCCACAGAGAAAACAAATTTGTTGAGGTGTGGTTGGCTCTTTTATAAAAAAGAATAGAAAATATTTTGAATTTATTTTTCTTTTATTTTTTAAAGTGGGCTAACCAAATGTGATCTTAATATTCTTATTAATCTTAAATTTGACCCGAAATAGTAAAAAATTGTATGGGGACATTTATTTATTTTTTCTTTTTTTAAGTGTATTTTTTTAAAAACTTTTCTGAATTTCCTTCATATGTTCTCTTGTGGCAATAAATATACAAAATTCTGAATAATAAAAATAAGATAAATGATATTTATAGTAGTAAAATATGTAAATATTACATAATTATTTTGAAATAAATAAATAAATACATGATTCACATAAAAAAATTTAATTTTTTTAATATTAGATCCTATTTTTTTAATGTAATTATGCAATATTTACTTAATATATAACTATATATAACATTATTATAGAAATAATAGCCCTGGTATTGTGCATTTCTCTAGTTTTTTTACAAGTAAAATATCCACTTTAAAACGTGTGGTAATGATATGGATCGGGTAATGGGAAAACGGGCTTCGAGTCCTCTCCATTTCCATTTCCCAGTTTGACCCCAAACCCAACAAGAGGCCAGACTCAAGAGCCCCTCCCACAACCCCTCCCTAGGGTTTTAGACAAAGTAGCTTTCAGACTCTTAGATCCTCTGCGGGGTTTAGACTTTAGAGAGAGACAGACACTCTCGGATTCAGATTTTTGTTTGATTACTTAATTGGATATAATGGCGACGGCTCTGAACGTTCCTCCAGCTACCACCACCACCACTACGCTGCCGCAGATGAAGAAAGAGGAAGAGAAAGTGGATTACTTGAACCTCCCTTGTCCTATTCCCTACGAGGAGATCCACCGCGAAGCCCTCAGTTTGTCTCTATTTCTCTTTCTTTATCATTTTTTTTTAACTTCAATCTCTCTATTGCTTAATTATTTTCTTGCTCTTGCCGTGCTTTGAATTTCAGTGGACGTCAGCTTCCGCGGGTAGTTTTGGAAGATTTATTTGGTTTCATATGAATTTCGAGCCGTTTAAATATTTTACTGTTTGGACGGATTGAATATCATTTTTTTTGGGAGGGGGCACTTCATGTTTATTTGTTTATATGAATGAATTCAGATGGACTTAATCTTGTATTTTGGTCAATTATAACTGTCTAATCTGTTCTATGAGCTTTATATTTTTCTTTGTTTTTGTTTTTATTCTTAACATATGCAAAGTGGGAGGGTTATGGAGTTTGTTGACAGTATGCATTTGTTTCGGCAGTGTCTTTGAAGCCAGAACTATTTGAGGGAATGCGGTTTGATTTTACCAAAGGTCTCAATCAGAAGTTTTCACTAAGTCACAGGTAGCTTTGGCTTGCAAGTTTTGTTTTCAGTTTTCTGTGAACCTTTTCGTTTTTTTTAATATCTATTTTTTATGGTAACGGCTTATTGTTGACCACCAAGCAGTGTGTTCATGGGACCAATGGAGATTCCCTCACAATCTTCTGAAACAATCAAAATTCCTACTGCTCACTATGAATTTGGTGCCAACTTTATAGACCCAAAGGTAACTGATATCATAGTCAAGGACATTGTTTATTTCATCGTGGATTCTGATTAAAAATATGGCGTTGACATGGATGCATTTTATGCAGTTGATGCTTTTTGGGAGAGTTCTGACCGATGGGAGGCTCAATGCGAGAGTGAAGGGTGATTTAACTGAAAATATTTCTTTGAAGGCTAATGCCCAGGTAAAATTCCAGTGTTGGATGAGATAATATTAACATTTTCTCATTTTTTTTCCTACTTTTCATAAAAAGAAAAAACAATCTCCAACAGCATCCCTTATAATGTCTAAGTCATTTGTTATCTTTTCTTGTGCCCTTCCAGCTTACAAATGAGCCACATATGTCACATGGCATGGTTTCTTTTGATTACAAGGTTGACTTCTCTTACTTAAAACATTCTTATATTTTTTCATTGTGCTGAATTGGCATATTCTTTATTTATTTAGCATTGTTTCCTGATATGCTATATGAGTATTTTAGACTGCAGTGCACCTTATTCACCCAAAATGTCTGTTACCTGCATAAGTACTAAGAGAGCTAGGCTTCCTCATTTCCTGAAATTCATAAATCGGCATCAACTTATAGTAGAGCTTTTGTGGACTTTCACGAAAGATTCATTAAGGGGTTAAAGATGCAGATTTTCTTGACTTTGTTAATTAAGTATTCAGTTTAGCATGGTCTTCCATGAAAAATCTTTTACCATGATGTTTATCTCAATTTATTTAGACTACTCATAGAGATACCTTGTTTTTTCTTCTTCCAAGAAGCGATCATAATATATTGGAAAATTTTGATGGCTATTGGTTCCACGCGATATTCATCTGCTATTCCCCCCTGTGTAGTCCTGTCACACCCCCTTCACGTAGGTTAGGAGTGTTACGTGCTTCTGTAATTATGCCCGATAAAAAGACAACTTGATAAAAAAAAAGTCTCTAATTTATGGAAAAGTTATCCGGAAAAGATACAATAAAACTGTCTTAAAAAATGTTCAAATAAAATGTCTCCTGTAGCAAGAAAGTCTAAAGCTGCTCTTTTTATGTAAAACCTCTTATTAACTAGTATGAAAATCCCTTGAAATATGATCTATGGCTGGCTGTATGCTCGTCAACACTATCTTTTTGACCTGAACATTTAAAAAAACATAAAAAAACATACGAAGAACCCAAAATGAGTCGAATACTCATTAAGTATATATCATATACTAAACTAATAAACATAGTTTTCTCAAAAAAGTACATACTATATACTCGATACTTTTACCACCTATGTAACGTGTATAATGCATAACTCAAACTTGTCTTTACCTTTCTTTAATGGTTAGCACATCTTAACCACCATGTGAAGTTGTGCACCAGTTCCACTGCCTACGACCACTAGGGAAATTGCTTAACTTATCATAATATACTTTGGTGGACTACGCTTAGGTCCATGGCTTGCACATCCACCTACAACTGTATTGGTACCATACATCTCTTATGGTCATTCTTAAAACTTCTCTCATAACTTGTTTTTTATATATCTTACCATGTGCATATAGAACACGGAATGACATAGCTCATTGTGATCATAAATGATTACATATCATGATGCATGTAAGACACATAGTAACATGACATTCAAAAATCACTTTCATCATAACTTGGTACATAAAAAAGGGATTTCAATAAAGGGCCATGCACACATTATACTTTACAAACATTGTTTACCATACACGTCAGGGTATGATCATGCTACTTACCTCTTTGGTTCTATTGATAACAAACACAATAAAATCACCTACTTGAAGTTGCTGAAAAAGGGTTGGACTTGATAGGGTGAGGCTGGTTTTGTCAATCTCATAAAATTGCAGCAGCTTTCCTAGGGTTTTCCTTAAAAAGATCAAGCAAGAACCTCAAGACAAGGAGCTCAAGAAAACAAGGCAGACATCTTTCTTGGTATTTGCAGCAGTTATCTAGAGTTTGAGATTGGTTTTCTTGAAGAACATCACATGGGATTGCTATAAAAACTTCCAGACTCACAGCATCGTCAGTTTTTCTAGTTTTCAGTCCATAGTCCATACAGTCTTTTTAATGAGACCTGAAAAACCTAGTAACTCATCGTTTGTTTAAAAGAGTTCCATGCATCCTAATGGCTAGGAGTTATGGGGAAATATGTTTCTAATCCTTGGATCGATTTAGGAATCAGCTGATTTTTACTTCTCCAGATCTAAACAGCTCAAATCCTATATCAAAAGAGTCGTAGCAGGCTGTAACAGACTCCATTAGTGCAAGAACTCTTCTAAAACAACCTAGGTGGTATAGCCTCCTAGAGGATTTCTTGGCACCTAGACTGGTTCTAACTTATCGAAAATGGGCTGGTTTCCAATTATCACGAACTTAACTGCCGAAAATCAAATGGGCTTTATCTAGAAAATACTTTGGCTTATCCTCCCATATAATGGCCTAATGGGCCGAACCTACTTCATTTTGAATCTAGGTCCATAATTTCATATCCAATTGTAGCTCCTCAATACTAGATCCTCAAATAATGCCTTGTTTGTTTTCATAGATGAGATGAAATGAGATGAGATGAGATGAGATAGAAGTGAAAAAATAAATAAAATATTGTTATAAGATATTTTTTTAATATTAGTTTTGTATGGAGATTTGAAAAAGTGGTATAAAAATTTGAAAAAGTTGAATTTTTTATTATATTTTGTATGGGGATTTGAAAAAGTGTAATGATTAGTTTGAGATGTGTTTTGAGTTTTTGATCTCATTCTCCAAAACAAACAAGGCCTTAATAAAAAAAAAAAAAAACTAGATCCTCAAATAATACATACTGGCTAATGGGCCCAATGAAATAATCTTCCTTCTAGCCTTAACAAAATTGGTCCCCTGGTCCAAACTTATAAAATGTTTATCCAAGCCTATAAATTTTGCTTCTATATGTTACAGTTCATTCTTTAGAGAGAAAAGGAGAAGAACAATGACTGATAATGGACTTTCTTTAAGAATTTAGGAGGAATTTTCCTCTTGGTTGTTAGGATAGGTGGTGAAGGAGCAGGTGAAGTTGGCGTAGTCATAGGGACAAATATTTTTAGACCAAGATGAGTACTGCCCCTGATTTCTAAACTCAAAAGACAATGCCTCCCTGTATAGGAACAAGATTGAGGGTGATTTTGGATTAAACACCTACCAATTATGTGCGACTTACTAATATAATTTTTTTTTATTGGTACCGGGTGTTCAAGAATAGCACCCTGATTAATCCCGGGGGTGCACAAGCCCTCGAGAAGGAGTTTTTCCCAGGATTAATACAAATTACTAATATAAAAACTAGAACTTACTTGCAAACAATATCCTATTATCCTTTATGCATCTTTGAATCAAGTACTTTTGAAGCTTCCCCAAATTAGTTGATCTTGGATTGAGATTTTGGATTCTTTCAAATTTTTAACCCCATGTGGTCTGTGCAGGGCAAAGACTACAGGACCCAGTTTCAACTGGGAAATGGTGCCTTATTTGGAGCAAATTATATTCAGGTATATGATCTTCTGGAATCATGTGATGTTTTTATTGTTTTATTTAAAAAAAAAAAATTGTGATGGAGTATGATCAATTTTTAAAAAATTGCATGTCCTGTGTACTTGGGCTGTGCCTATTTTTATTCTCAATAGCATCCTTGTTTATAATTTTATTTGAAGGTCTTTACATCACACACCATCCACATGGCATAATTTGATTTGTAAAATAAATTTTTAAAATTTGAATGCTACAAATCAAATTATGCTATGTGGATGGTGTGTGATATCAAGGCCTTCAAATAGCACTTCGTCATAAGTGGCATATTGTAAAGAATTTCTTGATCTATGGAAAGGCCAGCCTGAAATAAAATGATCCATGCAAGATATCCCTTACTGCTGGAATGAGGTTATGGAATTTGCAAATAGTTCACTATCCTATTGAGATCATTCTTGGTCCTCCCCAAAATGGTTCCTGCAAAAGATCACTCCACCGAAATTATTGTATACAGAGGCAGGTCACATAATTGGCACTTCACCGACCTAATCCAACATGCTTAGAATTATACGCACATCCTTTCAAGTTTAATGGTGTCTGACCTTCATTAATTGGGTGTTTTTTGTTCCTTCATTTTCAAATTTGAATTGTTTTAATTTGTTTCAAATGTTGTTTTTTTGATAAGTGATAAGAATTTAACTAATTAGTGCTAATAAAATCTCTTTTACCTATCAAACTATTTGTTTCATTGATTTGTAAAATTGTAGGTTAATTAACTAAGTTTCAAACAACAAGAAGGTTGTCTTATTGTAAAGCCTATGTATGACATTTGGTTTCCCAATTTTGGAAACTATCTGATTTGCTTGTACCCATTTGCAAAAAATATTGAACATACGCAAGTAGTGAATATAGTGTTTTTTTTTTTGTCTCATATAGACGAATTGAGTTGTCCTAGTTTGCACTGGGTTGTGTGTGTACGGAAGCCCATGCTTCTACTTTTGCATGCTCCTCCAATTTGTTGACTAAAATAAATACTCAAAATCTTTCCTTCTTAATTCTTGTGGATATAACAAACTTGCAAAAAAGAAAGGACTATCGTTTAAAGATCAGGGCAGTGGAAGGCTGATCTGTATGCTATTATCATGATCCTCCTACTTACAGGTTACTGAGAATATGCTTGGGGAAAAAAGGTTATATGATTTTCTCAACTTTGAGACATTGAGTTATAAACTTTTTCCCAATTTACATTTGTGATTTTGAATTTAGCAACTTTGTACTTTGTTAATTGTGGTGGTTTACCGTTCCATGAATTCAATTCAAATAAGAAAACATAATTTACTTTAGAACAATATAGTACCCATTATTTTATTATTGACCTTACCAAAAATTTTTTTTTTTTTCTTGATAGGTAATAAGAAATTTTATTCCATGTAAATAGGCATTACCAAGTACACAGGAAGTATATAAGAACGAGTACCTAAATACAAGCTAAAAGAAAGCAAAGCTACAGCAATTAATTTCATCCCTTACAAGATTCTTAACCCAGAAAAAAGTATTAGAGAAAAATTCCCTGAATTCTCCCTTAGAACATTCACGATCATCAAAACACCTCTCATTTCTTAACCCAAAAAAATTATTCTATTATTGACTTTGATTCTAGGCATTGCATATATGCTGTATGCTATTGTTTGTAATCGATCTGCTTTTGGCAGTAGGTGGATTTCTCGTATACTACCTGTGTACTGGGGTAACACCCTTTTTCATTGTCAGTAAAATATATATCTTACACACAAAAAGTAATTGGTATGCTTTTGTAACTCTCTTTTTATTGCCACTTATAAATCTCTCATAGTGAGAGTGAGAGAAAGTGAAGACAAAGAATTTTACTGAAGGAACTTAATTTTTTCAGAGTGTGACCCCCCATTTGTCATTTGGTGGTGAAGTATTTTGGGCTGGTCAGCATCGGAAGTCTGGTATTGGTTATGCTGCTCGATACAACACGGACAAGATGGTATGCTGGGTACAGTTTGTTTTGTCAGTCTTTTGTTTTGAAATGTACAGATTCTTGATGTATTTATAGTAATTCAGTTATCTTGCTATTTATAGATTACTTAGCTGCTCTTTTCTCCCTGACTAAGAGTTAATTCCTTCTTGTTTATGTTGGAAAATTCTTTAAAATAAAAGGTCATAATTGCTTACTTGCCTAAAGAGCCTAGGTATAAGATTGCGTGGAGAATCCTTTGGGTCAAGTTTTGGTGTAAAACCATAAGTGTTCAGTACCAAAAATAGTGCATGGTTTTTGCATGATTATCTTTTGCTCAAACGTTTCCAATTTTATCATTTTGCTATTGGGTTTGTAATTTTTCCACAATAATGCTTATAAAAATCTCCGTAAGAATCCTGTGTCAGACTTTTTTTAATTCACATGTTGTGATATGCCACTACAACATGACAACAATATATAGAAGTATTTAAAAAATAAAGATATGTGAAAACAGAAAAATTATTTTTCAAAAATTAAAAGAAATAAAAATCTACAAAATTGATTTTAGAAAGGTGAATTTAAAAGCCAAAAAATACAATTTCTAAGGTTTCTATTTTTGTATATATTTTTAAATGATATATATTTTTTTACTAGTTTTTAGATTTTGTTAAAGGTTTTTATATTTTTATATTATTGTTTGCCACATGACATGTCACACCAGATTTTGATTTAGTTATATATTAGAAATCTGACAGGATTATTATTGATAAAATTTACTAACCCAATGAGCGAAATGATAAAATCTGAAACCCTATAAGAAAAAAATAATCAGGCAAAACCCAAAGACCATTTTGTATTTAATCCAAACTAAAAATTATGTGACTTCAGATGTACTGTAATGGTATGCATTATTAAAGGGTTGGTAATCTTACTTTATTGTGGATTCTTTGAAACTGTTGTTTTCAACCTTTCCTTGCTGATCTATGGTATTTGGGGCTTTTTTTCTTAATGGTGAAAATACAGTTTCCCAGTAGCTGTGCCTAGATTTTGGAGTTACTGCAGCAGGCTAAGTTTCTTGGTCGTCTTTTTCCTTTTCATTTCCTTTCCCCCCCCCCCCCCCTTTTTTTCTGGTGGGGAAATGTGGAGCTTCTTTATTCTCATATTCTGGCATAGAAAATTCATGTGCGAACATATAAACAAAATCTGCGATAAATACTTTTTATTTTTCTACAGACATCTATAGCCATAAAACTCTTGTAGGGATGCCTTCATCTTACTAGGGAACTGGACAGATTCGTGTTTATTAAATTCACATTCTTGTTCATACTTCTTTTGCGAACACATGTTTTTGTATATACTTTTTATTCGTTTGTCCTAATGCGATATATAAGTGGGAGTAAAATTCTTTTAGCACTTCTTTCAGAAAAGATTTCTTATATAATTTTTATAACTGGTGAATGTGGAGAAAAGTTTGTTCCTTCTAAGGGCAGCAGATTAAGTTCAGGATTTTTTTTCTGGGTTATATTTACCAATTTACCTGCAGGTTGCCACAGGGCAAGTTGCTAGTACAGGATTGGTTGCTCTGAGCTATGTTCAGAAGGTATCTGAGAAGGTGAGTAAAAATTTAGCTGTTGGGAATGTGTTATTTATTATATTGTTGCCAAGTTTTATTTCTTACGGTACTTTTAAAAAATGTTTTATTTCTTAAAATGTTTTATTTCTTTTAGGTTTCTCTAGCCTCAGATTTGATGTACAACTACATGTCAAAAGATATCACAGCAAGTTTTGGTTATGATTACATCCTTCGACAGGTAGTTTCATCTCTTGTGAAAATGCTCTGACATCCTGGAGTTGGTATTGTCCTTTCATTTATTGATTAGATGTTTTATATTCCATGTGTTTGGTAATCAAATATTACTCGTTATTACCATTAAGATGTGAGAACTAAGACTAACAGATTTATGTAGCTTCCACTTTATAATGGATATTTTTCATTTCAGCATGACTCTAGGCCTAGTTCATGGGCTAGTTATATAAACTCTCAAACCAAATTACTCTTAACTGTGATGATGGCCTCATAGGATATATTTGCTTAGTATGCTTTAATTAGGTGGATACTACCACTGTACCATGCAGGTATTATATCAAGTATATTACCATTTGATATATAAGAGCAATGCTATATACAGTCCTCATTTTGGGGACTGCAATGCAAGCCTAGTTTTAAAAAGTTCTAAAATTACAATAATATCTTTTTTAGAATAATGTTGTTTCCTCTTTTACCCTCATTTATCAGTGGGACTGCAATACGGTCCTCCAGTAGTTTTTCTATTGGATAAGCCTTGATGGTGAGAGTTTGGATTTGGGTAAATTTCGATGGTTTTCTAGTAGTTGTGTCCCTAAAAATGGTTGGCACGATTGTTTTGCATGGTGGTGGCCTGGTAGTCATTGTCCTTGCTAATAAATGTAGTATGATATTTACAAGGGGAGGAAGCCAAATGGGTAAATAACGACAAGTTATGACTACAATAAGATGAGGTCTTTTTATTTATTAGAAGAGAAACAATAAAATGGTAGAAGAATTAAGTGTAGGAAAGTCAAAACAGTACATGTAATGGGAAATCAATAACCGCTATATGATAAAAAGTTTCTTTTCCCTTTATTGAATTGGTATAAATGGCAGGAAACATTCAAACAACTTGCATTGGAAACCTTCCATATAAATAACAACTTGCATTGGTATAAATTGCATTGGAAGTTCTTGTCAGAGATATATTCTGTACCATCTGTGAATGACAAGCTGTAATCTGTTCCTTTTGAGTCAGCATTCTTCTTGACTGATTGATATGGTTCTTACAGTGCCGTCTTAGAGGGAAGATTGATTCCAATGGCTGTGTAGCTGCTTTTCTCGAGGAACGACTGAATATGGGGCTAAATTTTATTCTTTCGTCGGAGGTGAGGAACAATTGTTACTGATTTTTCCTTACCTCCACACAGCTAACGTGCTTATATGGGGTCCTACAATGTCTAGAAATTATAAATCATTCGGTTATTCCTGCCTACTTATTGACACTTTTTTGGAATGATTGTTTGTCTTGCAGCTAGATCACAGGAAGAAAGATTATAAATTTGGGTTTGGGCTGACAGTTGGCGAGTAGATTCGAGCAAAATTGGTGCCGTTTTATACCATCGTTTGTCAGTGACAACCTTGCGGGCTCTTGCTTTGTTTCTCCTATTGTCGCAGATCATAGAATCAGTTTTGTACTACTATTTCAGGCAAAGTTATTGTGGGGTAGCTTCAGATGCTGCCACAATTCAAGAGATCATCATATTGATTGATTTGGAGTTTGCACTCTTTGTTACCCTTTAGGTCTTCAGAATGAGATCGAATAACGAACATGAAGATATTTTAGCACTTATAATAACGTGCTTATTTTGCTTCTTTCTTTTTCTTGCCCAGGATATGGAAAAAAATTTAGGAATATTTGTACTGTATAATGACTTATCATAAACTGAGAACAACCTTGATACGTCAGAATTGATACGATCCGAAACAACCACCCAAGTTAAAAGTTATGCATAAACGAGATTATCATGGTTTTCTCGAGACAAATTCTTCTAAGGTATTCAGATTGTTTGAGGAACGTTGACGATGGATTTGCTTGACTTTGGAGAGTCTAATGTAAACTACTTCATTAGAGCCCTGGAGGAATGCTTGACTGGAGATAAAATGGAGTTTTTTGCAACCTCACGGGGTGGTAATAGAAGCTACCATTGCACAAAGAGGTTGCAATGCTCAAGGTCGATATATATAGCATTGGTGGAATATGGCGCTGGTACCAGAAGGAATTTTGTTTTCAAAGCTGAAGAAATGGAGGATAAATGGTGGGAAAAAATGGTGATTCCATCGAGGGAAGTATATGGCAGGTTGGAAAATGGGAGACATTGGTTTGTTAAGGTCTCAAAGTCCTACGTAGAAAGAGTCGATGAATGCTCTGCCTAAGTCCTATGCCAAGGTGGTTCAGTCATCGAGGCTTTATCTAAAAGTCACGAAATAGAAAAAAAGTAATGCTATTTCTCTTTTTAATTTTTATTATTTTATGATGTGACATTAAATTATTAAAAAGTATTTATTATATTTTACTTATAAATCTATTGTCTAATATTACATCATGCGATGATGAGAAAAAAGATGATGTATATAAATATAGATATAATATTTTCTGTAAGTCCAAAGCGACGACTGGAATTTATCTCCCTTACAATCAGCTTCTAGAATGATCTATGGTGTGAAGATTGAGTCTCACCTTAAGGAAGCCTAGCCAACAAATATACAGCATCGCATGAAGATAGGAGGCTTCAGTAGCAGAATTCACGGATTTATCTAGTGGGTCTCCTCAATGGAATATCATTTTCCTTAGAGCGGTCTAAAATTGAAAAATTGACACATTTATTTATTTCCTCAATCTCGTGTATAATTGCATAGTGAATGGACGAACTGATATAATTTTGTGGTCATTGTCCAAGAAGGGGAGATTAGATTGTTCCCATGGAAGACTAAGGCTCACCTTAGATAATCTAAAGAAACGTCGACTCATTATGTTGGATTGGTGTTATATGTACAAGAGAAGCAGAGAATCTATAGATCACTTATTATTATTGGATTGCGATGTAGGCATGAGTTTGTGGAATAATATATTTGTTTGAGCGGGTGGCTTCATTCGGTCATGTCACAAAAAGTTGATTTTTTTTGTCAGTTGGCAAGGCATCTAAGATAACTCTCAAATTGCAGCTATTTGGAAGATGATACAAATTCATCCATAGAGGTGTTTGTGGATGTAGAGGAATGGTCGAGATTTTGAAGGTTGTGAACGGAAAATAGACAAGATTAGAACTTCTTTTCTCCATTCTTTATTCCATTGATCAATTGTAATAGACTTTAACGTCATGAATGTACATGATTTTCTTGTATCTTTGGAGACTTATGTATAGGCGTCGCTCTTGTATATGTCATGTATACTCGGTTTTGAGTTCTTAATAAAATTCCTATTTACTAATAAACAAAATTATGCATATAGCTAAACCTTACCATTTTTTTAATGGGCAAAGATAGATTACTAAATTTGAAAAATACATAGCAACTTAGCAATGGTTAGAGCCGGTAGAAGCTCCATCAAACATTAAAAGCAAATATTATTGTTAAAAGAAAAAACTGCGAAATGAAATCAAATAATTTGGATCATATAAAGGTTATAAAGATAGTTTTGTATGTTGAACAAGAATCTGTCGACACTAGTATCCGAGCTATCCATAGTTAGGGTAGTTGTTGAGGATCTCATCTCTTGCATCATTGGATGATGGACATGAAGTTGGACAGCAGGAGCCTCACGGTAGGGCATGTGTATGGAGGTGGATGATGATTAGGCATAGATCTAAGGTTGAAAGTCCGAAAAAAATGACTTAAAAAGCTAATTGACAGTTACTTTAAAATGGCTAACATAAAAAAGATGTCAGAGAGTCCAGTTGCTCGGGAAGTTCAAAGGTTATGCTGCCGAAGGCAGAAAATATCGGTGTTCATGGGAGGATGAAGATGGGGTGACACCTCCAAAGATGGTAATGGTATGATGAGTTGGTGGATCAAGTACACCAGATCAAGCCTTAATGGCTTGAAGAATAGGGAAAAACTAAGGAAAAATACAAAGATGAAAAGTAAGAAAATGGAGAGATGGAGAGCGGAAGAGATCTGAGATATGGTCTATTAGAGAAAGAGAGTGAAAGGAGGGAGAAGTCAGCCGAGTTTTTTTATTTTTTTTTGGATGAAGGAGTTGTTATGGGTAAGCATATGGAACGTACTATCTGCATTTTGATAGATAAGAGATTGATGTGTAAGATTTAAATCTTGAACATCTTAAAAGATCAATTCTATATTGTTAAAACTTTATTGAGCAATTAACCTAACAAAAAAGAAGTTTCTTGTGATACGGTAGCTCCAACCTTACCAAAAGACAAAAGGCAATATATACGTAGCATTTCCTTGTAGATATGTATGGACTATGCATGAGGTGTCACATGAGCCGAGTTGTAGATGCTATTCCATAAGAGGTAATATTTTCAATGTTTCATGGAAGGAGAGCAGCATGGTTAAACCAGAACTCAATGAGAGTTGAATCAGATTCGACAATAACATATCCGCAGAATTCAAGAGTTTGTTGCAAATCATTTAATTATGTGAAAGTGTAAATTCTATTTTAAGAGCTGGTCGCTCCTAATAAGCTAGCGTGAAGTAATAGGGGGAGGAGACGTTACGACGAAATTACGAAGTGATGAAGATATGTTGGTGTTGCCAACTGATGCTGTTCTTTTTGAAGATCCATCATTCATGGTTGAAACACTGAGGGGGCTCCCGCTATTTGTGATCCGTTTTGGGTCTTGAGAGTCTTTTATTTATTTTACATTTTTTTAAAATACTTTTAAACATTTTTAAAAAAAGAAAAAAATTATAATAGCATTAAATAATGTTTTCTTAATTAAAAAAAAATGAGCAGACTCAACATTAGTATTTGAGTGTAAAAAGAATTTTTACACCATCCAATTAAATTATGCCACATAGACACTCCAAAAAAAAAAAATCCTGAGACCCATCTACCCGATTGCCTATTCCTTTTTGAGTTAAACTGGAGTTCGGATTGGTGTAAATATCAGTTTTGCACCATACTAATAATGTAGTTATATGTTGAGATTTCATTTGTGACATTGGGATGCTGATTGCACCAATGTCTTACTTTTTCTGTACTTGTTTTTCTTTTACTTTCCCTCTGTCAAAACTCAAAACTCAAAACTAATGGGTCACCAAGTTTATTCGTCTTCTCCTCTCCATGGAGGGCCATTGTTCACTTGAAGAAATTTTTGAATGTCAATCGACAGTGTACGTACTCTATTTTTTTTTCCTTCATTCCTCCTAACGAGAGGAAGAGGGATTTGCTTGTACAGTCAAGGATTGCAAAGGTAGATCAGGAGTTGCAGAGCTCAAAAAATGCGTCAATGGTGGAGAATAATAGAGGATAAATTCTGGGAATTTAAAAACGGAAGCAAAAAAGAGTTGGGAAACGAATTTTTCAATGATTGGTGGAGAATAATAGTTCCAGCACACAAAAACCCTCTTACTTTGCAATCCGGCATAAAGTTCCGTGTGGAATGTCGATGGAGATATAAGGGAGAAAGACAGAGGCAGACGTTTGGAAATGAAAAGAAAATACCCATTTTTTTGGCGTCGAGATGGAGTAGTGGGAGCAGGTTCGTCGGCGTATGTTCTCGTTGTCGGTGTAATTGATGCTGTTTCATCACCTGAGAGAGAGAATTTTTTGGGAGGAAAAAGGAATGAGAGATGCTGTGGTCCAGATGCCTTTAAAAATGGTTTTTGCACCAAACCAATTCCAACTTGACACGTAAATATTTCCAATTTGATTTCAGTGAATCCACCCACACCCCTTCTGCCTTCCTCCTCTCTCACGCGATTTCTCCTTCCCCCTTCATATATAGCAAAACCTCCTTCACTCATACCAGGAAAAATCATCGAAAGCCGAACCTCCATCATCATTTTTCCATTCACTCTTCCATTCATCCTTCATACAACACCCAGAAAAGTAATTCAAGAACCAAAGATCCATTACATAACATTTGCTACAATTTTCTTAAAATCCGAACACAGATTGTAAAAGGAAAAAAAGAAGAAAAGAAAAGCAAACAGAAAAACCAACAAGCACCGTCTACGTAAAATACAAAGTTCAAATTCCATATGTTTTTTTGTTCTCCAACTGAAGGGGGAGAGAATCAAACTTTATTTTTTGAAGCAAATCACAGAGGGAAACCCATTGTCGTCGAGATGGATTCTTCTTGGATATCTTGTCAGCGTCGGGGATGTGGGAAGGAGAGGGAGAGAATGGAGAGGATTTTCCGTCGAGACTATCTGTTGTTAATGGTGGCCGGGATAGGGATTGGGATCATCCCATTTTCGAGGCAAATGGAGAAGAAAGGGAGGGAGCTGGGACACGTTGGAATTCAACAGTCAAATGGATGATTTGTTTGAAGAAAAAGTATTCATGGGACATGGTGAAGAAGTTGGCACGTGTTCTTGTAGAAAATGGAAACGCAATGAAGGCCGGTTGATGAATGTGTGCTTGAAGAAGAAGAAAGAAAGAATAAACGTGGATGGACACCTGTTGGAAGCCGATGAAGATAAGGCTATCAGGAGGGACACGTTGATAAAATCAACCGGAGAGTTTGAAGATTTTTTAATCAAGATTTTCTTTTGAAACTGACTAAATCCCCTTATAATTACATGTATAAGCCACGAAAATGAAAATGATCATAGGTGAGAATAGAAGCACTCTGTGCTGTGAGAGTTAAAAAACCAATGTTATTTCGAGTTTGTGATTAATCAATCTCCTCTCTGTATGGATGTAAGTCAAATTGGTCGAACCACGTTAAATCTTTATCCCCATCTTATTTATTAGTGTGCGCCGGTACCAACAAGTGGTATCAGAGCCGGCAGGAGGTCGGGATTGTGAATTTTCGAATCAGACCCATTTTTAAACTTGATCGAAATCAAGTTTTGAGAGTACAACTGGATTCCTCAAATCAATACGAAAATTTGAGTGAAAATTTCATCTTGAACGAATCTCGAGAGTATCACCACGTGCCACACACTCCGACCCATCTCCGGCAACTTCCTCCCATTCGCCGCCACACGCGACATGTGCCGCACATGCCATCTCGAGGTTGAAGACAAGATCCGGCCTGAATTACTTTAGTGATTCAACCGCATCCATACCAACCCGATTCAGACCCGGTTCGCGACCCGATTGACCAACCCACCAGAATAGGAATATTTCGTTACCTGAGTGAATATTCCGACGAGAATATTCCGGCGACGATGAGAATATTCCGGCGATATACGAATATTCCGGTTTTTTCATTTTTTGCAAGTTTCTGAAGCAATTCTGATCATTTCAGGACCAGGCCGAAGTCGTTTCCAAGGTTTTTAACCATTTTGGATGGTAACCCCCGTTCATTGAAATTCAACCCCAAACATCGAGAAACAGCCACTTAAAGTACAGATTAAGGCCAAACTGATAGAAGACTCAAGAGCAGGTGCAATGATCAAGCTAATAGCTACAAACTATGCAATATGGAGGCCTCGAATGGAAGATCTTTTGCATTGCAAATATTTCTTCGACCCGATTGAAGAGAAAAGTGTAAAACCAGATGATATGGCAAAAAAAGACTGGCAAAAGATGAACAAGAAAACTATTGGTTAGATCCGGCAGTGGATTGACCATAGTGTTTTTCACCATGTTACACAAGAACCTGATACTTATTAGCTGTGAAAAAAGCTGGAAAATATGTACCAGGCGAAAATCGCTCGAAACAAGGCACTGTTAATGAGACGCCTTGTCAACTTAAAAATAAAAAGCGGCATCTCAGTGGTTGAATACACCAACGAGTTTTAGAATCTCGTAAATCAACTTGCATATGTAGATTTCAGGCTCGAAGACGAAGAGTAGGCTCTCCTACTTCTCAGCTCCCTGCCAGATAGCTGAGAACGCTAGTGGTTTCACTTAGTAATTCAGCTCCAGACGGAAAGCTCACTGTGTCAATGGTGATATCATTCAATGAAGAGGCCAGACGAAAAGAGGCAGGGGAGATCAGTCAGATGCCGTTATAAAAGAAGGACAGCAACAGAGAAATAATAGGGAAGAAGCTGAGAAAAAAATCGGAGTAAAAGCAAAGGGAGATCCCAAAGTCGCGGTAGACAGCGAAAGAAGGGAAAATACTTTTACTGTGGTATTAAAGGCCACTTTAAGAAAGAATGTCGAAAGCTGCAAAAGGAGCGGAATCAACCTAGCAGCTAGACAAAGTAGGAAAAAGTTGAAGCATCTGTAACTCTTCCTGGAGATTGTGCACTCCTTTCCGCCAATGAAGAATCTTGCTTGCATGTTTCAAACCAGGAAACTGAGTGGGTGATAGATACAGCAGCATCCTATCCCACCACTCATTGCAAAGATTTCTTCAGGAGACTTCGGTACAGTTATGATAGAAAATTCAAGTTTTTCAAAAATTGTGGGCATTGGAGATGTCAAAATAAAGACCAATGTCAGTTGTACAATGGTGCTAAATGACATTCGGCATGTACCCAATCTACAACTTAATTTGATTTCTGGGAGAACCCTTGATCAATAGGGTTATGAGAGCATCTTCAGCAATAATGTTTGGAAATTGAAGAAAGGAACAATAGTTATTGCCCGAGGACATATTTGTGGCACTTTGTACAAATCAAATGCTAGGATATGTGTAAACAGCCTCAACATAATCGAAGATAAGGCATCGCCAAATTTGTGGCATCGGAGACTCGATCACATGGGAGAGAAATGTCTGTTTGCGCTTGCAAAGAAAGCGTTGATTTCAGTAAATAGAGACATTACTCTCAACCCTTGTGAGTTTTGTTTGTTTGGTAAACAGCATAGAGTCTCGTTCCAAACATCAGCTGGAAAAATATCAGAGTTATTGAGCCTGGTAACAAATATTTTGTCACTTTCATTGATGATGCTTCACGTAAAGTGTGGGTGTATTTTTTGAAAATGAAATATCAGGTTTTTGAGCAATTCAAAAACTTTCATGCCATGACAGAAAGAGAAATAAGAAATAAACTAAAATGCCTCTGGACAGACAATGGATGAGAATACACTTCTCGAGAATTCAAAGAGTACTGCTCCAGTCATGGCATTAGATACGAGAAGATTGTCCCCTACACCCCCCAACACAATGGTATCACTGAACGAATGAATCGGGCCATTGTGGAGCGAACCAAATGCATGTTGAGTATGGCAAAGCTACCTAAGTTGTTCTGGGGTGAAGCAGTTAAAGCAGCCTATTACCTGATCAATAGAACACCGTCAATTCCATTGCAATTTGAAGTACCAGAAATGGTGTGGTCAGGCCGCAAGATTTCATACTCTCATTTAAGAGTATTTGGGTGCAAAGCATTTACACATGTATCTAAGGGTCTAACTGATGAAAAGGGTCTAAGGATGCTTTTGGATCCCATAAGCTTGATGAAAAGTCTACTTCATGTATCTTCATTAGCTATGGAGATGAAGAATTTGGATACAGACTATAGGATTCAAAAGCAAAAAAAGTCATTAGAAGTAGGGACGTTGTGTTCCATGAAGACCAACTGTTTGGATTAGAACAAACAACTACAAGTGCTCCAGAACCAACTTCTAGTTCACCACCACTTCAGTCTGTCTTAAACATTGAAGACAAGCAGGAAGGTTCCCCAAAAAAAGAAGAAATTGACAATGAAGAAACTAGTACTGAGCAGGGGGAGCAGTTGCCTTCTCTATCAAAAACTACAGAATCTTCACAGTTGTTAGGTGATCAACCTCAGCAGGACAAATCAATCTTCACAGTTGTTGATTTAGTCTCGAAAATATCCAAAATCAAATTATATTCTTTTTACAGATGAGGGGGAGCCAGAGAACTTCCAAGAGGCAATATCTTATCCAGATAGCAACAGATGGATGAGGCTATGCAGGATGAGATGAACTCGTTGTAGAAGAATCAGACTTATGAGCTGGTGGAACTTCCGAAAGACAAGAAAGCACTGCGAAACAAATGGGTGTTCAAGCTGAAAAATGAGGGCAAGCAGGTAAAGTACAAAACTCGCTTGGTCGTCAAAGGATTCCAGCAGAAGAAAGGAATCGACTTTGATGAGGTATTCTCACCTGTTGTGAAGATGACTTCAATTCGAGTGGTATTCGGATTGGTGGCAAGTTTTGACTTGGAGATTAAACAGATAGATGTGAAGATAGCATTTCTTCACGGTAACCTTGATGAGGAGATTTACATGGAATAGCCAGAAGGCTTCCAAGTTCCTGGAAAGGAACATTTGGTCTGCAAGCTGAAAAAAAGCCTTTACGATTTGAAGCAGGCTCCCAGACAATAGTACAAGAAGTTTGACTCATTCATGGTGAGTCATGGTTACAATAGAACTGCTACAGATCAGTGTGTCTACATATGGAAACTTTCAGATGCTGACTTTGTGATCTTACTGCTCTATGTTGATGACATGGTGATTATTGGAAAAGATTCATCCATCATCAGCAAGTTAAAATTGGATCTTTCTAAAGTTTTTGATATGAAAGACTTAGGACCGGCCCAGCAGATTTTGGGCATAAGAATCATTCGTAATAGGGAGATAAAGAAGCTATGGTTGTCATAAGAAAAATATGTTCAATGCATACTAAAAAGGTTCAACATGGATAAAGCAAAGCCAGTCAGCACTCTAATGGCTAGTCACTTCAAACTGAGCAAGAGTTTGTGTCCTTTATCAGTAAAAAAAGTTCAAGAAATGGGTGCAATACCCTACTCTTCAGCAGTAGGAAGTTTTATGATGGTAAGCACGAGACCTGACATCACTTACGTTGTTAGAGTTGTGAGTCGTTTTCTTTCTAATCCAGGGAAAAAGCATTGGAAAGTAGTAAATTGGATTCTCAAGTACCTCAAAGGTACGTCAAAACTATGTCTGTGCTACGGGAGAGATGACCCAGTCTTGGATGGATACATAGATGCTGATATGGCAGGTGATCTTGATGGAAGAAAATCTACATCAGGATACATTTACACATTTGCAGGTGGAACTGTATCATAGCAGTCCAGACTGCAGAATTGTGTGGTTTTATCTACAACAGAAGCAGGAAAGGAAATATTATGACTAAAGCTATTCCTCCAAGAAACGGGAGTCTGTCAGAAAGAGTACAAAGTCTATTGTGATAGTCAAAGTGCTATTGATCTAAGTAAAAATTCGATGTACCACTCCCGGACAAAACACATTGACATTCGCTATCACTGGATACGCGAAGTGATGGAGCAACAGCTTTTAAAGTTTGAGAAGATCCACACCAAAAAGAATCCTTCTGATATGTTGATAAAGGTGATCACTCAAGAAAAAACTTGAGCTATGTAGAGACATCTACATAGCCAGATTGGACACCTGAACTGAAAGATGTCGGGACATCCTCCTTTTGATGTTAAGGGGGAGAATTGTTGGGATTCAACAGTCAAACGGATAATTTGTTTGAAGAAAAAGTATTCATGGGACACGGTGATGAAGTTGGCTACGTGTTCTTGTAGAAAATGGAAATGTGGTGAAGGCCGGTTGATGAATGTGTTCTTGAAGAAGAAGAAAGAAAGTGCACATGTTGGAGGCCGGTGAAGATAAGGCTACGTGGAGGGACACGTTGACGAAATCAACTGGAGAGTTTGAGGATTTTTTAATTAAGATTTTCTTTTAAAACCGACTTATCCCCCTATAAATACATGTATAAGCCACGGAAATCATCATGTGTGAGAATAGAAGTACTATGTGCTGTAAGAGTTAAGAAACCGGTGTAATTCCGAGTTTGTGATAAATCAATCTCCTCTATGTGTTCACGTAGGTCAAATTGGCCGAAGTACGTTAAATCTTTGTTCTCATCTTATTTATGACTGTGCGCCGGTACCAACAGGACAGAAGGACAGAGGGACAGAGGGAGAACAAGAAGGGAGAAGGTAGGGTTGGTGTGGGTAGGTTTAGTGGGTTAAGCTTAAAACTGTCTACATGTTGAGCTGGGATTTTCTTTACGCTTAGATAACAGCCCTGCAATAACAAAATTGTACATAAGTGCTTCATTTTTATATTTGTTGCGTCTGCCTACATTGAACCAAATACTCACAAAACTCTACGGATGTGGTTCATGTTCTCCCTTCCAAGTTCCTTTTCGACAATCTCCATTACATTTCAATAGTGTGTTGTGCTGTTCTTCTTCAAGCTTCTGGTTTTCGGAGTAGATCATTTCAAGCCTCAAGGACAGTGCGAAAATCAATAGGTAGGAGAAAACACCGTAGGACACTGATGTAGCATTGTTTACCCAGAATTAACTTTGAAGCCCCTTAATCTGGTTACCCACTTGTCTCTCTTTAATTCTTACTGGGTTTGCAAAAGGTAAGGAAAGGAGATTGGAGAGAGATTTCAAGACACTTCATGAAAACAAGAACTCCAACTCAGATGGCCAGCCACGCTTAGAAGTACTTCCCCCGCCAGACTAACCAAAATCAGAGAGGAGAGACAGAGGAATGGGCTTGAGGGACAGAGGGAGTGGTCTTGTCGACGCCCCAATCCACGCTTGGGATCGCACTTGAATAGAAACGTCGGGGATGAGCGACGCAAGGAAGTTCACCCCTCGTCATATCATGTGGGTATGTTTTTTTTAACGTCAAAGAAAGATTTTCGTAGCGGGAAAAGGTCAAACCTTCTACATCATACATCACATGGTTTCGCTACTACTCCCAAAATAAACATCATACATATCCAAAGTAAATATTTCTTAACATGTCCAGATTCACAAAAAGCACTTCCAAAAAGGGAAGGTTTTACAAAATATAAGCTACGAAGGCTTTACAAAATAAAGTGGGCGATTCCCACCGCCCACTAAGTTTAGCATACAGGCTCCTTCTTTATCCCCTTGAGATTGGATCCATAGTGAAGACGGTCTAGATCCAAGCTAGGCCCTATTGTACAAATCACCCTAGAGGGCGACTCAAAAAGGCGTCACAAGTGAAGGGACTCATCTACTCCTAACACCAAACAACACCCCGTAGGGCGTAGGTCAGAAAAACAACATGTCGCCATCGGCAGTGACTCTTCCGCCCATCGGCCCAGTAGATCTAGAGTCACTGGCTCCTTGAAGATGGACTCAATCAGGCCCCTGGGGGTTGGTCTGAGGTGTCGTCCTGGGAGTCATACTCTGTTGATCCGTCATCACCTGCAATTACTTCTATCATTCCCAAAGGGAAGAGATAGTAAAGACATAGAGAGGGGTGAGATTGAAGGGGAAATCTCAGTAAGAACATCAGTATTTCAACGGAAGCATTTCAGGCATACTTTTAAGCGAATGACAAACAGATGCATACATGTTAGGCAATATGGTACTCATGATGGGTTCAATGCACATGCTTGTGACGAAATTCATCTTCTTTGTCTTTTCTCAAATTTCTGTTGCATGAATCATGTAACCAAATTTTTTTGATTCATATTTTCCAAAAAGAGATTTTTGTTCATAAACTTTTCGTCTTTTCTTATATTAGGCGCCACTTATCATATGCATATCATTCTTGTGGCTGGAAAGTCCTGTCTTTTTCGTCATGACTTCTTATTTGGACACCTTACGGTTCCCCTATGCACCGTGTGTTCCCCGCTAGTTACCGTCACATCCGGCGACCATGTCAAACCTGGGTGAATACGTTTTGCGCCCTTTGTGCTCTTCGTCACTCAGAGATTGCTCCCCAAATAACTACAAATTTCTTATATAGTGAGGTCGAGACCAACACCATTCTTAGGGCACCCACTAGTATTAGGTGCGACCATGCTTCGGACACCTTTTAAAGCCATACATGGTTTGCCGATTGTTCTTGTCAACCCAGGGATTTTCACCTGACTTTAATCACTCCTAAGTGAAGAGGGAGTTCCACTGGGGCACTACCCCATCCCAGCCTTTGAGGTTTTTCTAAAACTTTAATTCTTTTTTCTTTTCTTTTGAAAACATGCTCGACTCAAAAACATGGTTTTTGTGCTTTATGCATGGGACATGCAACTCCTAACACTTGTTATGCAAAACTCGAGACGAACCCGAGTACACACTTGGTCATTTTTCACACAAACCCCACATCATTCGATTTATCATTCATGCGCAAGCACTTAGTTGGTTCTAATGGGTTAAGTAGGGTGCTCGGCTTCCACCCTTAGGATTTGGGCCGAGACCCTCATTGTTACCACTTGGTGTTTTCTTTCTTCATTCATCTTCTTTTCACTCTCTAAGCTCTAGTTATATGATTGAAACAAACCTTACAAAAAGGGCAATCCGAAACCCTATAGCCCCTAGATTTTATATTTCATACCTTACTTCCTCAAAACAAGCATCCTACTTGAACACCTATGTGGAAACTGAAAGCATACAAGATATTCTCCTAACTTTTATGCTTCTAAATTTTCCAAAATTTCAAAACTCAAGTATTTCATGAGAGGAAACTAAATTATAAAGATTTAGACTCCAAGAGCTTCTCCACACCGAAAACTCTATAGGCATGTTCTCTCTCTCTTTTTTTTCAAGCTTCAAACTTTTATTTTATCAAGCATGCATTTCTTTGCCATCCACCATATCAACAATAATAATAATATCATCCAAGAACAAGAGAACTAGATCCACCAATATTTTATCAATATCCATCCTAGCGTGGCATTTCAACAAACAAAGTATTTGCTACTAAATAATCAAGGTGCTTCTTCAAATGATCTATCCAACATCACCCAACATTCAACAAGTTTAAACGTAGTCGTGCTTACATGTATCATAGAAATCCCTCCTCAACAAAATCCACTAAAATCATCAACATATTATATAACTTTCAACTAAAAAGGAACATAGGTTCTAAGCATGGGTTTGCATCTGATGAGTGAACAAAGATGCACTCTAAATACTCTATTTAAATGCTAAAAGAAATGAGAAAATAATGGATATAACCCATGTTATTAAAATTAATAGTCATTTATCTTGAGATAGATATAAGCATGATTTAATAAATTGATGAGAATATAAAATGTCATATTTTTCTCTCTTAATGTTTAATATTTTATTCTTATTTGATACCTAAATATATTCATTATTCTTATATTTTGATTTAGGACACAAATAGAAGCATTAGGAGCAAATGAAGATAATTGCGAAATTTTAGACAATTTTGACGTCTTTTCGTAATATGAGCATAACTCTCTTATCCAATCTCTGATTGAGCTAATTCAAGATGATATAGAACTGCAAGAGAAATATATATAACTTTTATATTTTATGTTTTAAAAGATATCCGCTCGATCCAAGATAAAATTGACCATCAAGTGGACGCACCTGCATCTCACGTTCCTGAATATTCTTCAGCCACTTGCATCAAATTCAAATGTCATCACAATATTTTCCAGCAAGTACTCCTATACCAACTTAGAAATTCAATGATTAACTCACATGCAAGATGAAATGCGCTCAAGTTTCTTCAAGACAAATTATTTGACTACGAGATATTAAGTCATACATGACAACTAATGGATAAAGAAGCAAAATTGAAACACTCAACCTACAAGCAAAATTCAGCTCATGCATGGTGGGAAAACAAATGATCAAAATGACAACTCACAAACCATTTGGATTCAAGAAAGACACATGGCAAAACAAGTTGAAATTGTGATGATTTTGTCATGATAACTTACATAAAGAATGCTTATAAATAGAAGGGATGTGTATGTGTTCTAAGACCATGCTTAGTGTGAAGGGATGCTTTGGAAGAGCTATTTTGAGAGTTTGAGAAAAGAAAAGAAAAACCAAAGAAGAGAGAAAACAATGGTCTGTTCTTCCATATTTTTCTTTAGAGAATTTGCGTTGCATATTTTCAATATGTGTAACTAATTTTCTAGTAGAGTTATGGATGAATTTGTATATATGATGATATTTGTAATTGTTTTTTATTCATATATATGTTCTTCAAATATTAAACCCTTTTGTTTAGTAATTTAAAATTTATTATAATTGTTTTCGTCACCAAATAATTTTGGAATTTATTTCATTTATAGATTCAGTCATATTTTTTCTATTGAATGGAATAATCCTTTGATTATATTTGGTTTAATTGGTTATCTATATTAATTTAATTCTCTGCTGCAATATTACTCTATGAGTATATTGTCGACGTTAAATTTCTTTAATATCGATAACAATTCCCGTTCTTATATTGCGACGAATGATTTTTCGAAAGATTACATTTGATTTAAATCTAATTATTAATGTTTTATTTTTCGATTGAAAATTTGGATATAGAATTTTCAATTGAGTTATTAATGAATCGAAAATAATTAAAATACCAATTATACACAAAGGATTCCCGATGCACTACTTTTGGTCTCATTTTTATAATTTTCAAATTACTCATTTAGTTTTAATTTACGTCACACTCTAAAATTTATTTTTCGCACTCGTCTAAATCTTTTTGTTAATTTCGTTACTATTCTTCAATTACTCAATCCATCTCCATGTGGAATTAACACACCAAAACTATACTGCAAACGACCACGTTATTTTTTGGGAGTAATCAAATTTTGGCACCGTTGCCAGGGCGACAGTAAAAGAATTTGTAGTTTGTTTTAGTAGTTTGTAAGAAAAAAAAAGCGGTAACTCTGTTCATTTTTTTTTAGCTTTCTACATCTTTATTTTATTTTACTTTTTTCTTTTCGTAATTATTTTTTTCAGTATTACGCTTTTTTTTACTTTGCATGCGCAGATATAGAGACGTTTTTGAACGGTTTGCTAGTAAACTCGTGCTAGAATCAAATTCATAATCTAATTTTTATAATCGCTTGTTTGATAACTCTTCCAATTCTGATGTGATGAGTGAACACGCAGACCAACCTATTAGAACCCTCCAAGATTATCTTCATCTCGCATGAACAGCCACACCATCTTGTATTATGTTCTCACCTAATATTCGTCATATAGATTTCAAAACAGGAATGATACAATTACTTCCGACTTTCCATGGTCTAGAAAATGAAAATCCCTATGTTCATATTATGGAATTTGAGGAAGTAGTTGCAACATTCCAGAGTCAAAATACCACTGACGACACGGTAAGACTAAAGTTCTTTCATTTTTCTTTGAAGGATAAAGCTAAGAGTTGGTTGTACTCACTAAGAACACGGTCTATTGGAACATGGAGTGAGATGACTCAAGTGTTTTTCAATAAATACTTTTTCCAACATAAGACCATTGCTTTAAAAAGACAAATCTCCAACGTTGCACAAAAGGATAGTGAGACTTAGTACCAGTCTTGGGAAATATTTAAAAAAATACTGAGTATGTGTCCCCACCATGGATATGAAAATTTGCGCTTAGTGAGTTATTTCTATGAAGGGCTTACGCCTAGGGAATGTCAATTCGTGGAAATGATGTGTAATGAAGAATTTTTACAGAAAAATCTCGATGAGGCTATAGAGTACCTCAATGAGCTTGCGGAAAAAGCTCATACTTGGACTGGACCTAGTGCTACTGATAGCACAAATAGGTCACGACCTACAGGAAACCCGAGTGGTGGTATTTACCATCTAGGGGAGGAGGATAACCTTAAAGCTAAGGTTGAAATGCTCACTAGAGAATTAGAATTATTGAAAACCAAAAACTCAAAACCAACACATATGGCTAATCATGTAGAATCTTTTGAGCCATGTGTTGTCTATGGTGGGATAGATCATCATGTCTAAGAGTGTCCTACACATACTAACATGAATGGTATGTATGAGGAACAAAGTAATGCTCTGGGTATGTACAAAAGCCCTTCACGCCTTACTTTAAAACCTACAACCTAGGATGGCGTAATCATCTCAACTTTAGCTGGAAGTCTGAAAACCAGCAGCCTGCACAACCCTCTAGATCATATCTTGCATCATACCATGTAGCTCAATCTTCTAGAAATTCTTTAGAAGATACTTTGCATACTTTTATTGAAATATAGGGTAAGACTAATCAGAAATTTGAATATTTGATTACGCAGGTTGTTGAAGAAAATAAGGAAATAAAGAGTCAGGTGTCTAAAATAATGAGTTTTTTGACTATGAATGATAAATGTAAGTTTCATTCTCAAACTCAGTCTGTACCTCATGGTCAACATATGGCACAAGGAGATCTGAAGGACGTAAACGCCATTGTGACACGAAGTGGTAAGTCTCTACGTGATCCAATAATAGAAAAAATAAAGGATGTAGAGAAAGATTAAGATAGCAGCAGTCCTGAACTTCCCAAAGAACTTAAGGTAACAAAACTTAAGGAACCTGAGGTAACAAAAAATCCTATTAAAGTACCATTTCCTCAAGCATTAAAGTCAAGCAAACAAACTCTCGATCATAACAATGATATTTTGGAAAATCTTAGACAGTAAAAGTTAATCTTCCTCTTTTGTATGTAATTAAACAAGTTCCTACTTACGCAAAAATTCTCAAAGATTTGTGTATAGTTAAGGGAAGCATCATATGAAGAAAACAGCATTCTTGACAGAGCAAGTTAGTGCTCTAATTGAACAGCGGATTCCCCCCAAGTACAAGGATCCTAGATGTCCAACCATCACAAGCAACATTGGCAATCATGAGCTTGGACAGGCCTTGCTAGATTTAGGAGTTAGTGTAAATTTGATGCCATATTATATTTATTTGCAATTGAGATTGGGAGAAATCAAACCAACTTCTGTGATATTGCAATTGGCTGATTGTTCAGTCGAGCACCACAGGGTGTGGTAAAGGATGTTTTAATTCAAGTTGACAAATTTTGTTATCCTGTTGATTTCTTAATTCTAGATACTAGTTCTGCTGTAGAAACTACCTCTAAATTTCATTAATTTTAGGTAGACATTTTTCTTGCTACTTCTAATACGCTTATTAATTGCAGAAATGGATTGATGAAACTCTCTTTTGGCAATATGACTCTTGAGGTAAATATTTTTCATATTGCAAAACAGCCAGAAGAAGATGTCGAGTGTCATCAGACATACATGATTGACTCACTCATAGAAAGGGAAGTTTCTACAACTCATGATTCAGATCCCCTTGAATACTTTATTGTTAATTTTGAATTTAATCCTATAAGTGATTCATCTGATGTATTTGACATTTGTACTATTTTTGACAGAGCTCATGACTATAGCACATAGGCGTGGCAACCAAAGTTTGAAAAGTTGCCTGAAAAAAGAGAAAGACATAAGGGTTTAAAGCATGTTTTTCTTGGTCTAGGTGATACTTTCCTTTTATTATTTCATCTGAATTATCTGAGTCCCAAGGTGAGAAATTAATTCAGATTTTATGCAAGTAGAAATCAGCCTTAGGACGGAGTATTACTGATATAAAAGGCATTAGTCCCCTGTTCTATACTCTTAAAACAAATTTAGAGGAAGGAACTAATCCTCGAAGAGACCCCCAGCATAGACTTAATCCCACTATGAAAGAAGTTGTGAAAAATGAAGTATTGAAACTATTAGATGCAGAAATGATATATCATATTGCTGAAAGTAAATGGGTAAGTCCTACGCAGGTTGTTCCTAAAAAATCAGGGGTAACTGTGATAAAAAATGACATCGGAGAGTTAGTCCCTACAAAACTGGTGACTGATTGGTGGATGTGCATTGATTACAGAAAATTAAATACTGCCACACGAAAAGACCATTTTTTGCTTCCTTTTATTGATCAAATTCTTGAGCGGGTGGCTGGTCCTCCTTTTTATTGCTTTTTGGATGGTTATTCTGGTTATTATCAAATTGAAATTGCATTAGAAGACTAGGATAAAACCACTTTTACTTGTCCTTTCGGTACTTATGCTTTTCGTAGAATGCTATTTGGATTGTGTAATGCTCCAGCTAATTCTCAACGTTGCATGATGAATATTTTTAGTGATATGGTTGAAAAGTGCATGGAAGTTTTTATGGATGAGTTGACTGTTTTTGGATCTTCTTTTGATGCATGCTTAATGAGTTTAGAAAGAGTACTGACTCGTTGTGAAGAAAAAGAATTGGTTTTAAATTGAGAAAAATGTCACTTTATGGTACCTTCGGGTATTGTTTTAGGGCATATTATTTCTTTCAAAGGATGGAAGTGGATCAATCAAAAGTTGAATTAATCTCTAAATTGCCTACACCTAGGACAGTCAAGGATATAAGATCATTTCTTGGTCATGCGGATTTTTATAGGAGATTCATACAGAATTTTTCCGCCATATCTAGACCACTATTTAACCTCCTAACTAAGGATGCCTCATTTGAATGGACACAAGCCTGTCAAGAGGCTTTCAAAATATTAATTGGCAAACTTTCAGCACCCATAATTCAACCACTTGATTGGAATTTACCTTTAGAAATTATGTGTGATGCTAGTAATTTTGCTGTAGGTGCTGTTCTTGGACAACGAAGAGAAGGCAAACCTTTTGTCATTTACTATGCTAGTCGAACTCTAAATAGTGCCCAAATGAATTACTCCACCACTGAAAAAGAGTTGTTAGCTGTAGTATTTGCTTTGGATAAATTTAGCACTTATTTGATTGGTTCTCCTATTATTATCTTTATAGATCATGTAGTTCTTAAGTACCTTCTTACAAAGAAAGATGCTAAGGCACGATTAATATGATGGATTTTGCTTTTGCAGGAATTTGACATCACCATCAAGGACAAGAAAGGAGTGAAGAACGTAGTGGCAGACCATCTCTCTAGACTCACATTCGAGGATACTTCTGACCACATGCTAATCAAAGATGATTTTCCCGATGAGCATTTACTTTCTATTACTTCTCTATCATGGTTTGCTCATATTGAAAACTATTTAGCTGTAGGTGAAATACCAAAGAATTTTAGCACCCAAGAAAAAAGGAAATTCATGATTGAGGTACGAAAATTCTACTGGGATGATCCTTACCTTTTCAAATACTGCCCTGATCAAATTTTAAGGCGTTGCATCCCTGATGAAGAGATTGCAAGCGTTTTGGAATTTTGTCATTCCCAAACTTGTAGTGGCCACTTTTCAATGAAGAAAACCATTGCAAAAATCCTGCAGTATGGATTTTATTGGCCCATCTTATTTAAAGATACAAATATCTATTGTCGCTCAGCGAAAGATGTCAAAAGTTAGGAGTTATGACCCGTCGTAATATGATGCCCTTAAACCCAATTTTGGTAATTGGAATTTTTGACTGTTAGGGCATTGATTTTATAGGACCATTTCCTTCTTCTTTTGGATATTTATATATTATTGTGGCAGTAGATTATATGTCAAAATGGGTAGAGGCAGCACCTTGCAGGACCAATGATAAGAGGACGGTAAATAAGTTTCTAAAAAAAATGTATTATCTTAATTTGGTACCCCACGTGCTATCATTAGTGACCGAGGTACGCATTTTTACAATCATTCTTTTGAAGCTTTAATGAAAAGATATGGGGTGATACGTATGCTTTTTACTGCATATAACCCTCAGACAAGTGAACAAGCTGAACTTGCGAATAGGGGAATTAAACAAATTTTAGAAAAAATGGTCAAACCAGATCGGAAAGATTTGTCTTTAAGACTAACTGATGCGCTTTGGGCTTACTGTACAGCTTTCAAAAATCTCTTAGGCATGTCACCTTATAGACTTGTTTTCGGAAAACCTTGTCACTTGCCCATGGAGCTCGAGCATATTGGGCCATTAAACATTTTAATTTTGACTTGGAAAAAATAGGAAAACTTAGAAAATTCCAATTGACGGAATTAGAAGAATTGATAAATGATGCTTATGAAAACTCCAAGATCTATAAGGATAAAATGAAAGCATTTTATGATAAAAAATATTTTGAGAAAAACATTTAAGCCTAATGATCGAGTATTTTTATATGATTCAAGACTCCATAAGCATTCAGGAAAACTTCGATCTAGATGGACCAGTCCTTTTATAGTAAAAAACGTTTTCACAAATAGAGCGTTAGAAATAGAAAATCCAAAAGATAAATGTATCTTTAAAGTAAATGGTCAGCGCCTCAAAATCTTAATTGATAGACAAATTCCGGAAGTGGAAGACATTTCACTTATGGACCCAGTATATCAATCTTGACCATCTCCAGGTATGTTTTTCTTTCATTTTCTTTTCCTTTTCTTTTTGTTTATTGTTTACTTTATTTTGTTATAGGTTAATTTTATTTTGAAAAATATCATCTTTGATGCCAAGCAAGCCACCCACATTCCACATCAGGTGTATTCTATACTGTTTAGTTATTCAATTTTGATTCTTAAATATTGAGCATAGTATTTCATTTAAGTTGGGGGGTGAGAATACAAATCTGTTATTTAAACTTTGTGGCATATTTCATTTAAAATATAAAAATTGCCAATTTTTTTTATAAATTTACATCACACAGGCATCTTTCACACATGATACTCATGCTCATTCATAACCATCTTGGTGAATTCAATAAACCCATCTTAAATCATTTTGTAAAGCATCTACAAAACCATTTATGTACTTATCCAAATTTTATGGTAATATGGTGATTTGACACATGTAACTAGAGAATTATTTTGCTCAAGTATTCATGTGAATTTTGGTGAGAATTGAAAGCTTACAAATACAGAAATTGTGATAAGTATCCATTGATCTGTTGAATTGGACACTTATTTTGAGAATATCATTACATAGTTTGTGGTAAGATGGTGGATATACTTGGGATATGATGAAAGTCAATTTAGAATTAACGTTTGAGCCTTTCAAGCTGACCTTTTTCATCATAAACTCCTAGCAGCCAATTTTGAGCCAATATACACATATGGTCTTTTCTTTTCATACCTACATCATCCATACCTCTCCACATTGGAGTATAGTTTATACACTAATTTTTCCTACCATTTTACTTCCAAGTGTGTACTATGTGTGAAATTATCATTTCAAAAAAAAAAAGAAAAAAAAGAAAACCATGATAAAAATGGCATGGTGTAGATGTGTCCATCAAATTATTCATGAAAGAGTTCATCAAATTGCAAAGACACCAGTGGCAAAAGAAGATGGAAAAAAATACTTAGTCAAACATCTGAAAAGTCGAAAAGTAAATCAAAAGAAAAGTATAGTCTACTGAGAAATTTAACAGATTCCCTTTTATGTATACTTGAAAGTTTTTTAATATCCTTCACCCTTTTCTTCTTATGAGCCCCCAAACCTAGCCCACATTACAACCTTTTGTGTTCATTATTCTGATCCTAAGTATGTTTGTGGCAAGAATGGTAGAAATCTCATTTGTTAGTATTTCTATCATAAGATCAATATTTGTTTGTTACTTATATATAATTGCCTAAATTCTCATGAGAGTAAGTGTACACTTTTGTCAACTCCATAGAGAAAACCCTTACATGAAACACTTGTATACCCGTGAGTTATGGAGTTGAACCTTTTTGCTTAAGATATTCTAATGTTGCATGTGTCGAAACCTCTGATTTGATAAAAATAGTCTGAAACACATACACACTCTGTGGATTGCTATATTTGAATTACTTGTGAAAGGGTTATTGAATTCCTAAAATTGTTTTGATATGTAAATTTGAAAAATGTGTCTTGATGGCCCCTATGTGTGATTTTCTTTAGTCTTTCTCATCATTTTGCATGAAAATTACTAGGGATTAGCAATGAGTAAGTTGGGGAGTGTGATGAGTGCACAAAAATATACTCTAAATACTCTATTTAAATGCTAAAAGAAATGAGAAAATAATAGATATAATTCATATTATTAAAATTAATAGTCATTTATCTTGAGTATCTTAAAATAGATATAAGCATGATTTATATATAGATGAGAATATAAAAGTTCATATTTTTCTCTCTTAATGTTTAATATTTTATTCTTATTTGATTCCTAAATATACTCATTATTCTTATATTTTGATTTAAGACACAAATAGAGGCATTATGAGCAAATGAAGATAATTGCGAAATTTTAGATAGTTTTGACATCTTTTCGTAATATGGGCATAACTCTCTCATCCAATTTTAGATTGAGCTGCTTCAAGAAGATATAGAACCGCAAGAGAAATATCTATAACTTTTATATTTTATGTTTTAAGAGATATCCACTCGATTAAAGACAAAATCGACCATCAAGTAGACGTACCTCCACTTGACGTTCATAAATATTCTTTAGCCACTTGCATCAAATCCAAATGTCATCACAATATTTTTCAACAAGCACTCCGACGCCAACTTGAAAATTCAATGATCAACTCACATGCAAGATGAAGTGCACTCAAGTTTCTTTAAGACAAATTATTTGACCACAAGATATTAAGTCATACAGGATAACTAATGGATGAAGAAGCAAACTTGAAACACTCAGCCTACAAGCAAAATTCAGCTTATGCATAGTGAGAAAACAAATAATCAAAATGACAATTCACAGATCACTTGGATTCAAGAATGGCACATGACAAAACAAGTTAAAATTGTGATGATTTTGTCGTGACAACTTGCATAAAGGATGCTTATAAATAGAATGGATGTGTATGTATTCTAAGACCATACTTAGTGTGAGGGGATGCTTTGGAAGAGCTATTTTGAGAGCTTGAGAAAAAGAAAAGAAAAACCAAAAAAGAGAGAAAACAATAGCTGGTTCTTCCATATTTTTCCTTAGAGAATTTTTGTTGCATATTTTTTAATATGTGTAACTAATGTTTTAGTAGAGTTAGGGGTGAATTTGTATATATGATGGTATTTGTAATTGTTTTTTATTCATATATGTGATCTTCAAATATTAAACTTTTTTGTTTAGTCATTCGAAATTTATTATAAATGTTTTCGTCACCAAATAATCTTAGAATGTATTTCATTTATAGATTCAGTCATGCTTTTTCTATTGAATGGAATAATCATTTGATTATGTTTGGTTTAATTGGTTATCTATATTAATTTAATTCTCTGCTGCAATATTACTCTACGAGTATATTGTCGACGTTGAATTTCCTTAATATCGATAACAATTCCCGTTCTTATATTGCGACAAATGATTTTTCGAAAGATTACATTTGATTTAAATCTAGTTATTAATGTTTTATTTTCCGATTGAACATTTGGACATAGAATTTTCAATTGAGTTATTAATGAATCGAAAATAATTAAAATACCAATTATATACAAAAGATTCCCGATGCTCTACTTTTCGTCTCATTTTTATACTTTTCAAATTACTCATTAGTTTTAATTTACGTCACACTCTAAAATTTACTTTTCGCATTCGTCTAAATCTTTTTGTTAATTTCGTTACTATTCTTCAATTTCTCAATCCATCTCTCTGTGGAATCGACACCCCAAAGTTATACTGTAAACGACGGCGTTATTCTTTGGGCGTAATCAGCATCTAACTAAAAATAAAATTTCTATCAAAAAGTTTCATCATGGCATACAAAGCAAGAAATCAAGCAATACAAGCATATTTACCAAAAAATATACTAAAGATATTAAAGGAAAAATAAAGATATACTTACAATACTCCTAACTAGCTTAGATGAATTCTAAAAACATAGGAAATATTTTATTAGATTAGAATAAGAACATATTATTTTCAAATAGGAGATTTCTTTTAGAAAAACTATGAATATAGAGAGTGTTCTTCCCTACACTTCTAGGTTTGTGTTAGCTTAACAAAATCACTTACCTCCTCTAGGACTCTTCCTCTCAAGACCACTTGTGCTTCTTCTTCCTCTAGATGTTTAGGTGATAGAATGAAATGAAGCAAAGAGAGTGGAGTGGGAGGGTGAGTTGCCATGAGGTATAGTGGAGAATGTGTGTTGTGTTGGTGACCGAATAAGGCAACCAAAAAGAAAGTGAGCAAGGCCATTCGGCCATGAAGCTTTCGTAGACCCTAAGTCACTCATTTTTCCTAAACTTGGAGTGACACTTGATGGGTTTGAAAGATACTTGAGAAACTTCCATCACTTGATCACATCAAGCCTACATCTAGCCCACACTTGGGTGAGAAACTCACCCTTTTCTATTCCTATGGCCGGCGTGTATCTAGGGTGTCAAGCACACCATTTCTCTCACATCCCTTCTTACACACTCATACATCAACTCACATGTCCATCCAATAGATAGCATGATCAACTCTTTGGGAAATGGCGCTTGTACCTTTCGGCTAGGCCCTTGCCATGCTTCCACCGAAACTCCTTCCTTTCCTATTCTCTTTTCCTTCTTCTCATGTGTTTAATTAATCAACTATTCACCTTACTTCTTATACTAAGTTGTCCTATCACTCTTACACAATCCAATTGTCTAGATTTGGTAGCAAAGATGATACTAAAAAGGGAGGGGGAGTCGGCTACTCACCTCACCTGAACTCTCCTTCTCTTCCTCCCACTCTTTGCATCCATCAATCAACCTCTCAAGTCATCATTCCCTTCCATACTCTTACACTCATGTCTTATCTATTCTTACACAATCTCATATGTCTAATTCATCTAGATTTTGGAAGCAAAAAGAGGGTACACAAGGGGAGAGAATGGCCGGCTACATGATTCACCCGTAGCCCTCCATTCCTTTCCATGAGTTTTCTTTTCTCCCCCACTTGTTCCATTAATCACTCAATCAACCAATCACGTCCTCACTTTTCTTCTCAAGATCCCTTAATAATCATTCCTCAAGATTTGGAAAAGCTTGTAAGAAAACCCCGAGAGTATTCGGCTATAGCCCACCAAATCTCTCCCTTTTTCTCATTTTCAAAACCCATCAAATCTTGTATAATTATTCGGCTAGATATGGCAAAATCCTATGATAATCTACTTTGGCAATGTGCCCATGTCTCACACGCCCATCTAGGTAGAAAAATATGAGGAGATCTCATCTTTAATCTTCTCTTTCCTTTCTCCATCTAAAACAACTAGTCAATCTTCTCACCTACTAGTATTTTTCTCTCTTTTATCTACTAGTCTTGGGTGACTAGGAAAAATTATCCTAGATTAACATGTGTCCTCATGCATGGGCTTGGGTTGACTAATAGATTTCACTTCATGGCCTATGAGCTTGTCATCTCCACTTGGGCTCAAAAATCTTGGATATGATTTTAAGGCCTTCTACTTCTAAGCCCACCTTTTAGGGATTTACCCACTAAATTACCCAATTCACCTTTGCACTTTTTATTTAATTAAATAAAAATATAATAGGAAAATTCAGGGTCGTCACATCCTCCCCTACTAAAGAGAAGATTTCATCCACGAAATCATTAAAGTATGCACAAGAAGATAATTAGAGTCATATTCATACCTTTAGTGTTAGTAGCAATGGATTCTTTTGATGATGAATACGTGGGTATGTCATCCTCCTCAGTCACAGAGTCCTGGGAGTGGTAGAACACGGCATCTACATCCAGGTCATAGTACATATTCGCTCTTAGCTCGCTCAACCTATGCATAATTTCTTCTTCTGTCTCTATTTGAGGTATTCCCTCTTCCCTTTGTTTAATACGGTCCTCAGAGGTATCCAAAAAATTTAGGGGCTCTATATTTGGTTCACTTGCCTTGCCTCGTATTATCCTATGCAATTTTTCTCTCACTGCTTTTAACCAACTTCTAAGTGGTTGTCGCTCTTCATGAGGCATAGCTCGACGAGGAACAAGCACTCCTCTACGATTTACACCCATGATATGGGTACTGTGCCTCTCATACTGATCCAAACATTTTAGTCCTTGTGCTCTCATTCTTTCACACCTTCTGCGTATTATTCTCTGTCTGTTTTCCTTCCTTTCTCTCAACTGAGCTACTGTTGCTATTGGCATCCGAGGGTTTCTCCTATTCCAGGCCATGTCCTGGTTAAACTTTCACACGTCACTATGTTTCTAAGAAATAGTCGAGTAATAACAGACATAAAACAACAAAACACTCATATATTCACACACACATATATATCATCATCATCATCATTCGAAATACATAATGAGGTTCAAACAAAAGGACAATAGGTACATCATATATCTACAAACAAATGAGAGTATTTGGTCCTCATAATATCTTTACGTCCGTACGTTGCTTCTTGAAAAGCTGGGTGTTCCATAACATTTTGACCATTAAAATCTTACGATTTCTTAGTTCTTGCTCGTTGTAATCTTCAATTTGCGTTGGCCATTTTTCGTAAGTTAGGTTAGGACGCAACTCAATACTATCTGGGTCCATAACTATCCCCAGTCCTTCACCCAGACTCTTCTTCAATGACGATACATGAAATTCATTGTGAACTCCTTGTAAACTTGCGAGTAAGTCCAAATGGTAAGCCACCGGTCCGACTTTCTCAAGAATTTCATAAGGACCCATATAACGAGGACTCAGCTTTCCCTTCTTACCAAATCGACTTACCCCTTTCATAGGTGAAATCTTAATATATATCTAATCACCGATTTTGAAATCCAAGGATCTTCAATGTCGATCCACGTAGCTCTTTTGTCTGCTCTGGGCAGTCTTCATTCTTTCTCGTATCAATTCCACTTGAGTTCGGACCTCTTGTAAATATTCAAGCCCTAGCACTCAACTTTCACCCACCTCATCCCAGTATAAGGGTGACCTACACTTTCTTCCATATAGGGCTTCATAGGGTGCCATTTGAATAGTAGTTTGCAAGCTATTGTTATAGGCAAACTCTACTAAGGGTAAAAGACCTTCCCAGTCGCCACTCGAGTCTAGCACGCATGCTCGCAACATGTCTTCTAAGGTCTGAATAGTCCATTCCCTTTGACCATCAGTTTGTGGGTGATAGATAGGCACTGCTTAACTTTAAGCTAAATCCCATGATCTTATGTAAATTTTGCCAGAAACGGGATGTGAATCTGGGGTCTCGATCCGAAAAATTGTTTTGGGCACGCCATGTAGGCGCATTATTTCTCTCACATAGACTCATGCCAGCTTCTCCATGGAATCCGTATTGGCTATTGGCAAGAAATGCACACTCTTAGTCAATCTGTCGACTATTACCCGAATTGTATTCTTTCTTGCCGACATTCTCAGGAGTCCCACTACGAAATCCATAAACACATCCTCCCATTTCCATTCCGGGATCGGTAAGGGTTGCAACATTCCAGCCGGGCGTTGTTACTCAGCTTTAACCAGTTGGCATATCGGGCATTTGGCTACGAACATAGCCACATCCTTTTTAATGCCTTCCCACCAAAATTTCCCTTTCAAGTCTTGAAATATTTTGGTGCTTCCAGGGTGAGATGTATAAGGGATGCAATGCGCCTCCCTCATAAGCTTCTCCCTTAGCTCTGGATCGTCTAGTATTACTGTCCTCTTTTTGAAGTACAGTATTACATCATCTGATATTGTAAAATGAGGCGATCCTTGCCTTTCTAGCAATTTCTGTCGAATCCTTTCCAATTTGGCATACTTTCGCTGACCTTCTCGAATTTCATCTTCAGTCAGGGATATGATTTCCTGTGCTGCCAGTAGTAGCACTTCTCGAGGCACATTCAGAACTAACATGTCCAGCATGATGGTCAATATTGGTGATTCCTCTACTCGCGTCTTTCGACTAAACGCATCAGCCACTACATTAGCTTTTCCTGGGTGGTACTTGATCTCACACTGAAAATTACTGATTGTCTCCACCCATCTTCTTTGTCTCATATTCAAATTCTTCTGACTGAACAAATACTTTAAGCTCTCGTGATCGGTGTATATCTCATACCATTCCCCGTACAAGTAGTTTCTCCAAATCTTTAATGCAAACACTACTGCTATCAATTCCAGGTCATAGGTAGGGTAATTTTGTTCATGATCCTTAAGTTGTCGGGATGCATAGGCAACTACTCGTCCCTCCTGCATCCAGGACACATCCCAAACCCATCTTCAAAGCATCGCTAAATATCACATATGTTTTGGAAACTCCGTTCGTACTGGTCGCTCCAGACATACTTGGCATTTTTCTTAATTAAAGTCTTCAGAGGACTAGACAGCTTAGAAAACCCTTCTACAAACCTCCTGTAGTATCCTGCTAGACTGAGGAAACTACGTATTTCGTGAGTGCTTGTCGGTCTTTTCCATTCCGTCACTGCCTCTATTTTAGTTGGGTCCACAGCCAATCCTTACTGGAAATAACGTGACCCAAAAACTTAACCTCTCGAAGCCAAAACTCACATTTTCTAAGCTTGGCATATAGCTGATGCTCCTACAAGGTACTTAACACGGTCTTCAGATGCTCCTGGTGCTCCTCATCATTTCGGGAGTATATTAAGATGTCATCGATAAACACTACGACGAAACTATCCAAATACTGTCAAAAAATCTGGTTCATCAGATCCATGAATGCTGCAGGGGCATTCGTTAGTCCAAAAATCCAGAGCCGTGGCAGGTTCCAATTTGATGGTAAATTCAGTCTTGCGGTCTGGAGGTAGTCCAGGCAGATCCTCTGAGAATACTCGAGGGAACCACGAGAATTTCTTCAATACTCTTAGTATCCTCTATTGCATTGGAGGACATTAACAAGAATGCTTTCGCCTCTCCTTTCAGGTTTTTCACTACCCTCCTTGTCGTCACAATAGAAGGAACCGAATTATCCATCTCTTCCTTGTAACGCAACTTTTCTTCTTCTGGCAGCTCAAAGGTTATCTCCTTTTTGCGACAATCAAACTTGGCGTAATGCTTGGATAGCCAATCCATTCCCAGTATTACGTCAAATCCCAATAGGTGAAAAACTATCAAGTTGGCATTTAATCTTACGCCAGCAATCTCCAATGGACAGTTCCTTGCCATCTATTGGCAACCTATCGTTCTTCCATCAAGGAGCGCTACCAGCACCTTCTAATCTAATGATTCTACTTCTAACTTACACTTTCGCATGCAATCATGAGAGATGAAGGATCTCGTCGCTCTAGAGTCAAACATTGCATATACTATATTACGTATCAAAATGATTTCCCCTATAAAAATTTCCTATTGTTACCAAGCTAGAAAAAAAATCATTTCGTAATTTAATTTGAGGTAAGGTCCGATTCATTACCAGTAATGATGCCTGCGTTGATGGCTTCCTCATCTTCCATCTCTCCGAGAGTAATGGCATATACTTTGGCTTTTACGGGAATTTTCGCTTTTCCTCCTGGTAACGTAGTCCCGCTAGTAATCATTTGAGGGCAATCACAGATTCTATGGTCTGTCTGACCACATCGAAAACAGGCTCCTGTCGCCACCCGACACTCGCCTGGATGCGGTCGCCCACATGTTCTGCAAGGCAGTGAGGATGTTGGTACTTCGGGCCCACTTATTTTGCCTTTCCCTTTATCCATAGGGAAGACATTTCTTCTTTTGCCTGCATCCTTTCTGGAAGAGTATGGAAAACTTCTCTTTTTATGCATCTGCACTTAGTTAATCAAACTCTTCTGTTCTGCCTCAGCGATAGCTGCCACATTCACTAGCTCCTGGAAATTTTCAATTTGCAGGCAAGCTACTTGGTTACAAATTCTTATCTGCAAACCATTTTGGAATTTTTTTGCTCGCATTTTCTCAGTGGACACCAAATGAGGAGCGAATCGCACCATTTCCATGAATTTTGCAGCGTATTGATTCATCGTCATGCCCCCTTGTACCTTTCGGCTAGGCCCTTGCTATGCTTCCACCAAAACTCCTTCCTTTCCTATTCTCTTTTCCTTCTTCTCATGTGCTTAATAAATCAACTATTCACCTTACTTCTTATACTAAGTTGTCCTATCACTCTTACACAATCTAATTGTCTAGATTTGGTAGCAAAGAGGATACTAAAAAGGGAGGGGCAGTCGGCTACTCACCTCACCCAAACTCTCCTTCTCTTCCTCCCACTCTTTGCATCCATTAATCAACATCTCAAGTCATCATTCCCTTCCATACTCTTACACTCATGTCTTATCTATTCTTATACAATCTCATATGTCTAATTTATTTAAATTTTGGGAGCAAAAAGAGAGTACACATGGGGAGAGAGTGGCCGGCTACATGATTCACCCGTAGCCCTCCATTCCTCTCCATGAGTTTTTTTTCTCCCCCACTTGTTTCATCAATCACTCAATCAACCAATCAAGCCCTTACTTGTCTTCTCAAGATCCCTTAGTAATCATTCCTCAAGATTTGGAAAGCTTGTAAGAAAACCCCAAGAGTATTCGGCTATAGCCCACCGAATCTCTCTCCCTTTTTCTCATTTTCAAAACCCATCAAATCTTGTATAATCATTTGGCTAGATATGAAGAAATCCTATGATGATCTACTTTGGCAATGTGCCCATGTCTCACACGCCCATCTAGGTAGAAAAAGATGAGGAGATCTCATAATTGATCTTCTCTTTCCTTCCTTTAACCAAAACAATTAGTTAACCTTTTCACCTACTAGTATTTTTCTCTCTTCCATCTACTAGTCTTGGGTGAGTAGCAAAAATTATCCTAGATTGACATGTGTCCTCATGCACGGGTTTGGGTTGACTAATGGATTTCACTTCATGGCCTATAGGTTTGTCATCTCCACTTGGGCCCAAAAATCTTAGTTATGGTTTTAAGGCCTTCTACTTCTAAACCCACTTTTTAGGGTTTTATCCACTCAATTACCCAATTCACTTTTGCACTATTTATTTAATTAAATAAAAATATAATAGGGAAATTCAGGATCGTCACAGGTCTCGTCACACAGAGTTCCGTCCTCATTTTCATCACTTTATCTGTTCGTGTGTGTGTGACTTGTGAGAGAGATCAAAAGGATAAAAAGTGAAGAGGTTGATTTGTGGATTGACTGACCAAATCCAAGTACCCATTTGCCATTAGCAACTTAAGTTTTAAAATTATCACATAAAGAAACAACTATTTTTATAGTTTTATTCACCCCTTCTAAAAATTTCATGTATAGAGTTAATTTCTAGGCTCCGTTCTTCTTTTTCCATTGGTTAGAAGAAGCCCGGTTCAAGGCATCGACATCAATGAAGTACCCAGAAAAGATGGACTGCTTTAGATCTCAGTGGGGACAACAGATCTTGGTTACACGATGGAGCTTAGAGGCGGCTACGTCTGACTTTTCTGACAATTGCTAGAGCCAGTGGCAAAATCAAGATTTGATATTTGGAACGTTCGACAAATTATGTAATACATATGAGTATAAATTATGTATTTTTTACAGGTAACTATGTATAAAAAATTATATGTCTATGAATTATCTTATAAAATAATTTTTCTTAGAATTTTAGTAGTTTATTTTAGACCATTACAAAATATATATATCATCATATTCTCAATCAAATATAGGCCTAAATATCACAGAACTCCAAAAATTCAAAGGAATTTCTATATGGGTCTGTATATAATATTCAAGTTCAAAGTATCTGCATGCAGAATAGGGAAAAAAAAACTTCGAAGTATCATGCATCTTTTCACTCTCAAGAGAATAGAGTGTACCCTTTAATAACTAGCATCATAGAATTTAGTAGCCTATACCGCCAGCTAATATTTTCCCAAGTAACAAATATCATGATAGCTATGGTTTTGTGTTTCTATTTATTTTTAGACAAATAACAGAATAAAATTTATTTGCCTTACATTATTATTTTTTCTTACCAAAAAAGCTTGCCACTAACATAGACGTATAAATTAGTAATTTATAAATACTATATTCAATCCAAAAGATAAAATGCAGGCAAATAACTAGCTAGCAACACTAGTGACTACTGCAAGTCTACTACGAACATAATCAGTGACTACTAGCAATACTTCTATGTAAATAACTAGCATCACAGAAATGATGCATGAACCATTGGTCCTTAACTATATAGGGGCAGACAACACTTATAGTTTATAGACCAGTATATGGCAACATCAACGCATATCAACGCATAGACTAGTATATGGCAACGCCAACGCATGAACCGTTGGATTGTAAGTCTAAACTAGACAACTGCATAAACTAATCATTTGAAAAGAACGATGTGTAGTAGGGGGGCTAGATCTTTCAACAGGGGACTGTAAGAGACTCCTAATCTATATAATATATTAAATTTTTCAAAAATTTTGGTGCGGAGGGGGGGGGGGTTGGTAGCCCGCCCAAGGGACCACCTATTTCTGCCCTTGGCCAGAGTTGTGATCTAGGGAAGGAGTTTCAGAGAGGGAGGGGTACGAGCTTTTTGTAGGAAACTAAATTCATTTGTGATGAGTTTTAATATAGTGTTTGCTTCTATAATGTGTATTTAGACCATATTCTTATGTATCTATTTATCATTAGAGGGCTATTATTTCACTAATAGCTGATGGGCTGTTTCAAATAAGCTCTCTTTTTTATTCCCCATACGATTTTTGGAGTCTTTGTAATAAATAGACGAGTTGCATACTATAAAAGAATCAATTATATCTCAATTGTCCTGACCCAAAGACAGTAGAGGCTAAGGGAGCATTACTAGCAGCAAATTTTGGCATTCAACTTGGTTCGAGAAGTATAGTCCCAGAAGCTGACTCAAACACAATCGTCATAGCATTACAAAATCAGAAGGTTGATGAATCTTACTTTGGAATATTCGATCATAGAAGATACTAAACTGAAACTTCGTTTTAAGGTATGCTTAACTAGTCATGTATATAGGGAAAGAAATGATTATAGGCTAGCTAAACATGCTTTGAATGTTTCGGATTGTATAGTGGATTTGGATGGAATTCCCCACTACTTGCAAAGTGTTTTATGAATCAGTGAATGAAAGAGAGAGATTTTTCTAAAAATAAACCATATCTCAATTGCTCCGATAAAATATATATATATATATCTCAATTAAGTGAAGTACATTCATTGATCTTATCATTATCTTTTATGGCTAACAAATTGGTTGTTATATGATCTTAACACATTAATTTTTTTTTCCTACACAAATTTAGCATTCTATTAGAAAAATTAATGATTTATAAGATATAAATTTCAGTGAGTTGGGAGTTCCTATATTTATTTTCAATAAACTAACACACAATATAACACATGATAAGAAAAATAAAGAAGTGATCGGTGCAAAACAAATGATTCCCACCTATTTTCCAAAAGGGAATATCACTTGTCAACAATTAAGACAGTCTATTGAATATACTATAAGATTGCAGTGAAGGTTGCAGCTGTGGGGTCTGTGTTGCACTGTATTAATTTAGACTGATTATGAGAAATTTTTACGTTCACTTTTTATTTGATCCTTAATTTTTAAAAGTAGGAACATAGAAAAATAGTTTGAAACACACATTAATAATTTAATATTAAGAATGTCCTCTTACCTTCCATTATAAAAACTGAGTGGTGCTCCGGATATGAGGGGTGTAAAAATTAAATTCACACCAAACCAATCAACAAGTGACACATATCATTCTAAAAAAAATTAAAATGGACCCTCATACACCCTCCCCATCCTATGGTTGCTTTACCCTAGCTTCCGTCGCACTCTCTCACTCTGTCTAAAAATTTAGAACTTGTTTGGGATTGCGTTTCAAGGTTTAAAAAGTACTTTTAAGTAATTAAAAATATTTTTAAAGAAAAAATTGCGTATTTGGTAATTTTATTAAAAGTGTTTTAGGCGGTTAGAAAAACTAAAAATCAGTTTATTTAAAAAGCACTAAATTGAAACTTTTATCAAAAAACTTCTACAAATAACTATATATTTTAAAAAACTACCATAAATAACTCTAAAAAATGCTTTAGATATATGCATTCCAAACAATAAATAACTTTTTAGTAGTAGAACTGTGTATGTTTGGGGTTGCGATAGAAAATATTATTTTTAACTCAAAACTTGTAGTTTAAAGTTAACGTAATAACTCTACTACTAAAAATTTATTTACTGTTTGGTATTTATTTGTCTAAAGTACTTTTAGAAATAATTACGATAGTTTTTTAAAAATATATAGTTATTTACGAGAATTTTTTTATAAAAACTCCAATTTGATATTTTTTGAAAAAACTGATTTTTAACTTTTTTAAACGATTAAATCATTTTTAATAAAGTTATCCATACATGTCGTTTTTTAAAGAAAAAAATTTAACTGCTTAAAAACATTTTTTTAACTTTGAAACGCGATCTCAAATATGCTCTTATTAAACTAAGTTTTAAGTTATAAACTTTAAGATAAAAATAATATTTTTAACCGCAATCTCAAACATGCACTTATTTCAACACAAAATCATTATTTGAACCACTGGTTCTTGCTACGTTTTCTCCCCATCTTCCAAAATCGTGAACCCATCTCCCAATAAGTTTCCAAGTACCTCTTCACAATTCATATATAATGGATTTTCCTGCATGGCAGATTTGTTCCTCAAGTAAAATGAGATGAGAACGAAGGTGATCTCTGGACAAAGCACATCTTATTGTACCAAATTGGAAGATTAATTTCAAACTAATACTTCTCACTTGTAATAATGCTTCTTTCTGTAAATATTTTGGAAACCTAAAAGCAATATTTTTTTTTTAATAGGAACAAATATTTCTAGAAATTGAAAAATGGTAGCATTGAAACTTGTTGGGAATTTGGACCTCCCAAATTCACCCCCATGATCCACCTCTATGCAGGAATATAAAGAGATATACAGAAATAATAATAACACAAGAATTTACCTGGAAACTCCCAAAGCAGGAAGAAAAACCAGCAGACCCAGAGAAGAAAATACACTATGTGAAAAATTGTTGCAATCACACAATTTTTCTCCTCACCACAAATGACACTCACAAAATTTTCTCACTAAGAAAACTTTAACTTTCACCTCTTTCCCTTTTACAAGAAAAGGCTAATAGAGAATTTTACTCACAAGTTATTACTTGATAACTTGTTAGTTGGTGTGTCTAACCAAGAAGTCTTAGCCTCCTTATATAGCCCAAGAGGCTTATTGTGGCTTCACTTCCTACCCACGTGGGATTGAAGCCAAGGAACAAACTCAACAAAACTTTGAAACTCGCGCAATCTCGTTGCAATGCCAACAGTTTTCTCTTGGCCCTAAATCACTTCGTACACAAAAACACTTGATCATAGTCACTTCGTACACAAAACCGTACCCAACGATAAGGAACCTCTTCAACTTCTAGAATGGATCGACATAGCCCCAATAGACCAAAGCATTTGGATAATCAAAAGCTTTCATGAATGTAATTCCTTCCTTGCTCGCCTTTCGAGTGGATCACTTTGCAAATGGGGAGGAAGAGACAGAAAGGAGGAGAGGGAGTGTAACCGTCTGTAAATGGGGGAGGGGGAGGGAAGAGAGGAAGATGTTTCAATGTATGAGAGTTTATTTTAATTGTTTTTAAAATGCCTATTTTTCACCTATTGATTAGTCAGTATAAAAATAATTCTCACATCCATCTGGCCTCACTTCATTAGAATCAATGAAACGAAAATTATAATTATGATCAATAAATTGAAAGAATTCAATAGTTCTCTACCTTTTGATAGTTACTAGTTTTTCAAAAATTTTCATCTGAAGAGCGTTAAAAGTTGGATTCCAACTGAATTTAGAGGTCTTGTTTATTGAGTTTTCTTAGTTTATTGATCAGAATTGTAATCTTTATGTTATTAATTTTAATGAAGTGAGTCTATTTTTTAAAATAAAATAAAATCTTTTTCATAAAAAGTCAAGAAACTCTGTAAGAAATCGGGGTAATAATTCCACTGTGCCCCGTGTCCTATGTGGCACGTGTTTTCGTTTCCCCGATTTTCCTTAGCCTTCTATTTCCCTTCTATTTCCCTTCTTTGAAGAACACGAAATCCATTTTGATAGACGATTTCAAGTGATTGATAAACATCCAAATCGGTGCTCCATTTTATACCAAAACGTCATTTTACTCATTCTTGGTGACATACCTACAAGGTGATGATTCGAGTTCCTGTAACAGAGTAGCAGACACTAGTATCCATAAAGCTTGCCATCTTGTAATAAAGTAGTAGGCACTTTCATTTCGTCTAGGTCATTGAGATTGAGATTGGGACATGGTGAATGAACAGTTTCTTAGAGAAGGAGATGAACGTCCATGGTATTAGGATTTGGGTTGTGCTATAGGAAATCACCGAGCGTGGAACCTTGTGAAACCGGTCAGAAGGGGATTTTTTTTAAAAAAAAAAAAACTACACGAAATGGATAGACGAACTGAATCACCCCAGTATCTTTCACACGACATATCCGATTTCTACAGGAAATGTCGAAATCGATAGTCGATCGGCATTTCCTCCATTTTCGAGACCTCGATTTCTTTCCCGTTTTGCATGCTAAGATGGGGCTCTCCAGTGTCTACGCCTCTCCATTCAACAATATATTTCTTTTGTTTTATTTATTTTTTCTGGTCAAAGAATTTCCTACTTCAAAAAAGAAGAGGAGGTGGATCTGAGTGGGCTGAGTGCAGATCCCTTCATCTTCTCCACTCAGATCGCTTCTTCTTCTATGAGCTTTGGTGGTAAAGAAATAATGGATGCCCCGGCTCAGCGATAATCACAGATCAAACTTTTAAAATCTTACGATTTGTGATTTTCAGTCTGATTGTGATTTATTTTGTCTTCACTGTTTTCTTTTAGTAAATACTTCATAGTTGGTCTATTCAATTGTGTGTCAACCATGTTAATTATGGGGAAACGACGGCGGGTAACATTCGGACTTAGCTTCATGGTTATTGGGTTCGAGGAGACCTACTAGGGTTTGTGAAGAAGACGAGAACAACTGGTTTCATGGAGAAGACGCAAGACCCAATGGTTCATGGAGAAGACACCAAGACCCACTGGTTTCATGGAGAAATGCCAACAGCAACTTAATGCGGGGATGCAAAATTGAGGCTAGCTTAGTGAGGAGAATGGAGTCTCCGTTCGTGAGAGGAAGGGAATGGGAGGGAGCTGACAGGAATGGAGTCTTCGTTCATGAGAGGAAGGGAATACGGAGAATAGGTGGTCTGGAGTCTTCGATGGGAGGGGCTGAAATTGAAATTCGAATAATTACTAAAACAACTCCATTTTATTAATTGTCACGTCATCTGATTTCGCAGGTTACGCACCGGATGGTTTTGTTTAACATTTTCTTTAGGATTTAGGATTAGAAAAAAAGGAGATGCACAAAGAAGGGGGAAGAGAGAATCCTCTTGATTTCAGTGGTCAATACAGTGTGTTTTGATAAAATAATTCAAACGCACCATCACCACCATCAATTCTCACTTGGAATATTCGACGGTCACTTGCAGTTCAGCTATGGCGGCGCTAGCCGACATTCAGATCAGAAGGGAAAAGGAAATAACCGAATTCCTATTTGATCAATAATCCTCTTTGCCCATCTTCTTCCTGGTAAGATATAGAAATTCTAATCCTTACCTTTTTAAAAAAATATATTCGGTTGATGGGGCAGTTTTCACATTAGTGAGATACTGCAGCGAAGATATATCCTGATGCTATCTAGCACTCCTCTAAAAAGTCTGGTATACGAATCTCAGTACATTAATTTTGTCTTTTTAAACTGAATTTAGCTTGATGGCATGGTACCGCGACCTCCAAATGAATGTCAGAACCCCTAAGAGAGTCGCCCAAGGTCGAGCCCTGATTCAGGTTTTAGAGGGTCAGGACAGTTCCCTGGCTAGCCTGCAGGCATGCCTTGGCTTAGGCCTTGACACGAAGCAGGTGCCTAACGAGGCTACTGGCCATGCACAGTGCATGCACACAGCCCGGCGTGTACCTAGGCGCGCCCCACAGCGCATTCACCTGCGCACACTATGCGCATGCATCTGCGCGCATTACTGCCCCCACAGCCCCACTTAGCGAGGTTAGTGGCGTGTCTTCACAAGCACGCCATCCAACGCGCGGCACCAGCTCGCGCCTTACAGAGCAGGCTAGTGGCATACACACCATGCATACCATCCAGCGCGCGGCACCAGCCCACGCCTTGCAGAGCAGGCCAGTGGCATGTACACCATGCATGCCATCCAGCATGCGGCACCAACCCACACCATGCAGCCCGTGCCCAGACCATCAGCCTGGGCCATGCATGCACACCACCCCGACATTCAGCCGGGGCCATGCAGGATCACCGTCCGAGCACCTTGACTGCGCAGCACCAGAGCGCCGTGGCTTGACCCTGTGCCTACCACCAGGACCATGCATGGCTCATTGCCATGATCACCACCAGTTGGCTCTGCACAGAGCCATGCCCCGCGCACCACCAAGCGCCATGCAGCGAGACAGCACGAGACAAGCCTGACCGTGGATGAAGCATCACATTAGCCCACCTTGGGCCAGCTAGACCCCACGGCCACAAATGCTAAATGGCGCCTCCATCACTTTATTTTTATGTTATTTTTATTATTTTATTGTTTGGTTAATTTGGTAATTAGCTATTTTTAATAAGGGACCTATTGGGGGTTTCCATTTTGTAGAGTCTATAAATAGGCCAGCCACAAGCCTTGTGGTTTGGATTTCGATGCTTAGCATTTGGGTTTTCCTAGGGTGCAATTCGTGAATCCCTTTGGAAGAGAATCATCGTGCAATTCGTGAATTGGTGATCCACATCTATACTTTTGTTTGTTTTCATTTTTATTTATAAAAATATTGAGATAATTCATAAAAGAGTTTTCGGTTTTGGAGTGAGTTGTGTTGCGTGATTTTCATGTTTATGTGTTCTTAAGTTGTTTGCTGATTGTTGAGTGATTTTGTGTTTATGAGATCAAATCCACACCACTTGTGGATTTGAGAATTTGTGTGTGTGTCCATAGAGGATTTTGAAATCCTCCTCCATTGGGAGATTCGGATTGCTTATGTGAGTGAGAGTGAGTGTGTGATTGATTGAAGGAAGTTGAAGACTTGGAGCCTTGTGTGTGTGCCGAGCCCACTTGGTCTCTTGAAGGAGTTGGCTTGTTCATCAATTGTCTTTTGTTCAATTGATCAATTTGGTGTTCATTTTTCCCCATAGCAGCCACGGCATCAAGCCCTCAAAATCCTACCCATACCACACGGCATAGTACATGAAACCTTAGCCTAAGCACTTGTCCATCTTGCCCTTTACCCTAGCCGGCCACTTAACCTCATCCTCTCCTATAATTCCTCACTTAAATCCACCTAATCCATCATCCAAAAACAACCAATTTCGTGCCCCTCAAACCCTAGCAAGACCGGCCACCCATTGGATTGGAATTCAAAAGAATTCAAATTCAAACCAAAGCCAAATTCCTATTTTTTCTCAATTTCGGATTTCACCCTTATCCTAGCCGAAACCCTCTTGCCACATCACTTAAATTGCCACCTCATACTCTCATTTGATTGGTCATCAAGTGAAAAAGAGAACCAATCAAATCCCTCCCCAACACCTAAGCAAATTCGGCCAAAACACTAACCCTAGGTGCCGCCCACTTCAAATGGCTATAAGCCATGTTCCTACATTTTAGGACTTATCCAAAACCATGCAAAACCCTAGAATCCTATCCCTAAACACATGTGCCGAAAACCCCAGCCTCCCATAAGCCATGTTCGACCACCCATAACCCTAAACAAACCCCATTTGCCTAAACCCAACCTAGCCTAGCCGAACTCACAAAATACCCCATTGCCGTGAATCCCTTTGCTTCCCATCTAGCCCATTAACCTCATATTCCATCTTAACTCCACTCAATCCTAGCCTCACTTAACCATTTCCCTCACCTATATTTCCATTCCCAAGCATTAGAGTTAACTCGGTCATTGGAGGGAACCAATCTTGCAAGGAGGAACCCTTCGGGTGATCGGGACAAGACCGAGGTCTCTATCAATGGGGTTCAATCCCCCGTCCTCCAATATAAAAACAAAAAAAAACAAAAAAACTGCAATGAAAGCAATGGGCCGAATGATAGGTCCCAAACTAAGAGGTAAAATGAATGCTACGAATAATTCTCTTAGGGTGAGAATGAACCACAATTTGAATATAATTCTCTTCGGGTGAGAATGTACCGCAGATTGAATAAACTTGCCTAATTTCATTAATAATCGTTGGCTGCTTAAATAGCAAAACTACTTAACAACCCACGTACAAAAAGCATAACAATAGACAACTAGTACCGAACACAAACGCACGTACTAACGGATGGAAATAAATATGCGAGTAACCGAACACCAACACATGTAAAACAGAGCAAATAACTGGACTGAAACACACGTAAACAACACATGAAAATACACGTAAAAACCAAACATAACTGCATGACCCAACTCAGCTGCAGAACGACGTGGCCTATCAGCCGAAGTTTCTTCTGGTTTCGTCAAACGCTGATTCTTCCATAGCCAGACTCCATGACTCGTTCACTCTCTCTCTCTCTCTCTCTAAAATAGTACTGTGTCTCTTCCTCCAGAGCAACCAGAGTTTGGAAAGAAAACGAAAGACTGAGCCATGACTGCGGCCACGATGAAGATCGTGTTCGACCTTCTAACACTCGTCACTGTCGGAATGGTTATTGGTACGGAATCGAACCCCTTCTTTCATTTCTCACATACATTATGCTTTATTTGCCAAATACTGGTGATCTCTGTTCTCCTAGTAACCTTTACTTTTATGGTCAAGTTCTTATATTCTTTTCCTTTTCCTTTTTATTTATTTATTTTTAATTTTTGGTTGTTGGAAGAGTACAGAGAATTAGGTTAATCAACAGCTTGGTTGTTTGTGAGAATGTTTTCTTTTCTAAGCGTAAATTAAGAGTAAACGAAGAAGAGATTTCATTTATGTTTTCCCTCCATTTTTCTTGGCTACAAGTATACATTTCAGCTAATACGAGTTATTAGGTTTCTATAGCTTAGAGCGAGTGAATTTAACATATCAAGTAGATTAATCTACTTTTATTGCTAAACGAGTTTATTCCACGAATTTCTTGGCCAGCATTAGTTGTTTGATAGATTTCCGATAAAGATCAACAATCTTGATCACTCGTCTACGGCTATACAAGTGATTTTTAATAAACAAACTCGGAAAGGAAAAGTTGTTGGAGGGAATTCAACAAAGTTTGAAATTAGGAAATTTCACGAGTTTCAATTGTTTCCAGTAACATGCCGCTCCCCAATAAAATCATGTTTTAGAATTTTCAGGGAACCAGTGTGTGCTCATAACATAAACAGTCTAGGGTTCTACCTCACCTTTTTGGACTAAGTTCTGTCCTGTGATTCCATCCTCATAAAGATCATCACCTAGGATGGTTAAGAAATAAAAACATACAAAAATAAGTCGAATACTTAATAAGTAACGCATCAAACAGTAAACTTGATAAACATAAAATTTCTTTAAAAATATGCATATCCATAAATATATGCGTAAATTTCATGAACTTGTCTTTTACTTGTCATACGTCAACACCCACTTTTGATCCCTATGAATTAGGATTTTCGAATCCAAATAAATTTAAATTCTGCCCATAGCTTTAGGTTGTGGAATCCATACTTAAGAACGAAACACTGGATGCACTACCATCACATATAGCCCATCAATACAATATGCTCATAACATATGGTACCGTCTTCATATCATAACATAGGTTATTTCTTATTAATCATACTTGAAACGCAAATATAGGTTTTTAATCGGTATCGGGTAATATCCGAATACCCAATTAGTCGAAACGGGTCGGAATATCGATATTGAGTCGGGTCGAAATATTGGGTCAGGTCGGAACTCGGGTTTTCTGTTCACCCCTGATGACTTGCAACTAACGTGAACCTTTTGCAGAAATCATCGTGTTGAACTCAAGGTTTCAAGGTTCATGTAAATCTACACATGGATTTTGATGATAACAAATGAATTCAAAGAATAAAGAAGTCTCACGCTCAAGTTGTCTACACAATACAATCAAGCACATCAAGAAACCAAGCATGAGCAAGAAGGGAATAAATTCACATTAAAATCATAGAGTAATTTTGTAAATCTCTTAAAAATTCGAAATTAGGATTAAGGCTCAAAATAAATATTTTATCGCAAAACATTAAAATACATTTTCCACATGTGCATGAATATTTTGAAAATTAAATTTGAAAATTTTGAAAGATGATTGATTGTCATCTTTCACATGTGCATGACATGATTAAAGGTTTGAACTTTGAAAATATTAAGATGATTGATTGTCATCTTTCACATGTGCATGATATGATTAAAGGTTTGAATTTTGAAAATATTAAGATAATTGATGGTCATCTTTCACATGTGCATGTTTTATTTGAATATTTTCAAAAGTGGTGGATGCTTTTCTTGACTTATGCAAAAGGTAGATGTCTTTGTTTGAAAATTTTGAAAAGTAAAGTGTGCTCCTTTTGTCATATGCAAAAAGTAAAATATTAGATTTGAAATTTTTGAAAAATAAAGTGTGCTCCTTTTGTCACATGCAAAAAGTAAAAAGATTTGATTTGAAATTTTTGAAAAGTGAATGATGATATTTTTGACATGTGAATCTTTTTAAATTTGAATATGAAGTCTCATATGCCTATAAATAGATCATTTGAGAGCTTCACATTCACAACATTAAGAGCATACAACATTCATTCAAAGTTTTCATTCTCTCTTCTTTAAGCATTGAGCCTTAACCCTTGTTCATTTTGAGAGATATAGTTTGCACTGTATTGTTTTTATTTCACTCATTGAGGAGTGTTTTCTGATAGTCTATCCACTATCAATTCTAATATCAGTAAAAGAGTGTGTATAACCCTTATGTGTGTAGAAGGTGTTCTACACGAGGAATAGTTAAATCACCAAGTGTAAGGTAATTGGAAGTGTAGAAGGTGTTCTACACGAAGAATAGTTAAATCACCAAGTGTGAGGTGATTGGAAGTGTAGAGGGTGTTCTACACGGATTCTTTGGAGCGGTGCTGCTCAAAGGTGTAATAGGTTTTTATCTCCACCTAAAGGAGATTGAATAGTGGATTTGGGGATCCTCAAGGGGTAGCTTGAGGCGAGGACGTAGGCAGTGGGGCCGAACCTCGTTAACATACTGAGTTTGCTTCTCTCTTACCCTTACTCTTTATATTTATTGTTGTTTTATATTTTGTTTATATTTTATATTATATATTTGATTTATAATTGTTATTTTTTTTAAATACAACTCAATTCACCCCCCCTATTGTGTTAGTCATCTGGACAACAATTGGTATCAGAGCTAGAGCTCTATTATAAGATTAACTATCTTTTGAGTTAAGATCTTATGGCTAACATTGCAGCTTCATTTGGTGAAAGTCAATCCAGCAGTCGGCCTCCACTCTTTTGTGGAGTCAATTACTCATTTTGGAAAGTTAGAATGAGAATATTCCTTCATGCTCAAAGTCAAGAAATTTAGAAATGCATTGTAAATGGACCTTATATTCCAACAAAAGTGATTGATGGAGTAAAGGTCAAAAAGGAAGAAGAAGAGTTTGATCGTGAAGACGATAGACTTTATACTTTAAATTTAACTGCTATGAATTTATTATATAATGCTCTTAATGGTAATGAGTTTAATAAAGTAATGACTTGCACTACAGCAAAGGAAATTTGGGATAACTTAGAAGTTACTTATGAAGGAACTTCTCAAGTCAAGGAATCAAAAATTTATATTCTTACTCATGAATATGAAATGTTTAAGATGAATGATGATGAATCTATTTCTAGTATGCACACTCGTTTTACTAACATCATAAACAGCTTGACAGCTCTTGGCAAAGTTTATTCCAAAGTGGAGATAGTAAGAAAAATTCTCAACTCTCTACCAAAACGTTGGGAGTCAAAAGTGATAGCAATTCTTGAAGCTAGAGACCTCAAGAAGCTCGAAGTGAATGAACTCATCGGGTCACTTATCACCCATGAGTACACATTGAAAAGAGGAGAAGAAGAAGGAAATTCAAAGAAGAGTTTGGCACTTAAAGCTGTTCCACATTAAAGTGAAAGTGATGAAGATGAGGAAAATGACGACAAAGATGAAGAAGTTGCGATGATAATAAGAAGAATTCAGAGGTTCTTAAAGAAAAATAAAACTCCTCCAAGGAAATCCTTCAATAGTTTTTCAAGAAAGATTCAGGTAAAAATGATACTTTAATTTGTTATGAATGCAATAAACCTGGTCATATCAAGCCAGATTGTCCTCTGCTAAAGAAAGATCGAAACAAAGGCAAAAAAGTAATGAAAGCTACGTGGAATGATAATTCAAGTAGCTCAGATAGTGAAGCAAGCAATGGAGAATCAGTAAATATTTGTCTTATGGTTAAAGATGACATTGAGGTAATAAATTTTGATAATATTGAAGATCCTTCATATAAAGAATTGCAAAATATTTTAGAAGTATGAGGAATTTGAAAAATTGGGTATCAGATATACTGTTTTGAAAAAGAAAAATTCTTCTTTAACAAACGAAATTGATATTTTAAGAAAAGAAAATATTGTTTTGAAAGATGAAAATTTTGAGTTGAAGAAAAAGAAAACTGATTTAGAAAATATTATTGAAAACTTTACGAATGGAAAAAGAAATTTTGAAAAATTTCTTGATAGTCAAAGATGTGTTTTTGATAAGGCAGGCTGGAGATATATGCCAAAACAAAAATACAAACCTTATAAAAACTTCTTTGATAATCCTTCTACATCAAAGTCCAATATTCAAAATTCTTTTCATAAAAATAATTTTGTTAAAAAAGGATACTATTATAATCACTCAAGTTCTTCATATATGTCACATGCTATTTGCAATTTTTGTAATAGAAATGGTCATAATTATCTTGATTGTCCTATTAGAAGAAAACATACAATGACTATCAGGGCCATATGGGTACCTAAAAATCTTGTTTCTTCTAATACTAATAAATAAAGGACCCAAAGAACTTGGGTACCAATAATAATCATTTTAATTGTTTTTATAGGTGTGCATGAAGTCTTCCACGAACAAAAATAAATGGTTTTTAGATAGTGGATGTTCAAGACACATGACGGGAGACAAGACTAAGTTCTTTGATCTTAGATCTAAAGAAGAAGAACACGTGACATTTGGAGACAACTCGAAAGGGAAGATCGTGGGAATAGGTAAAATTGGTAATGAGTCTTCTCTTATAATTGAAGATGTTCTACTTGTTGAAGGTTTAAAACATAATCTTTTAAGCATAAGTCAATTATGTGATAAAGGATTTACAGTTACTTTCAAAATGGATAAGTGCATTATATTGAATGATTATGATTGTAATATTTGTTTTATTGCTTTTAGAAGTAACAATGTTTATACAATTGATTTTGAAGAAATTACCTCACAAGATGCGATTTGTTTTTCAGCTCAAAATGAAACTAATTGGTTATGGCATAGAAGACTAGGTCATGCCAACATGGAACTTATTTCCAAATTTTCAAAAAATGATCTTGTGAGAGGTTTACCAAAGGCAAATTTTCTTAAAGAAAAAATTTGTGATGCATGCCAATTTGGTAAACAAACAAAAACTTCTTTTAAAATCAAGAAACATATTTCCACTACTAGACCACTGCAACTGATACACATGGATCTTTTTGGACCAAATAGAGTTGCAAGTTTAGGAGGAAAATATTATGCATTTGTTATTGTTGATGATTTCTCTAGATATACTTGGGTCATCTTTCTTACTCATAAAGATGAGGTACATAATGCTTTTACCAAGTTATGCAAGAGAATTCAAAATGAAAAGGGTTATACTATTTCAAGTATCCGAAGTGATAGGGGAAAAAAGTTTGTTAATAAAAATATTGAAACATTTTGTGATGAAAATGGTTTTGTGCATAATTTTTCAGCTCTTCGAACTCCTCAACAAAATGGGGTAGTATAAAGGAAAAATAGATCTCTTCAAGAGATGGCAAGAACAATGCTCAATGAGAATAACTTGCCTAGTTATTTTTGGGCTGAAGCGGTAAGTACTGCATGTTATGTTATAAATAGAGTTATGCTAAGGTCTAAATTAGATAAAAACCCCTATGAATTTTGGAATGAGAAAAAGCCAAACATTGGTTACTTTCATGTATTTGGATGCAAATGTTTTATTTTAAATGACAGGGATAATTTAGGTAAGTTTAATGCAAAATCTGATGAAGGTATCTTTCTCGGATATTCTACTAATAGTAAAGCTTATAGAGTATTCAATAAAAAGACCTTAACTGTACAAGAATCTATGCATGTAGTATTTGATGAATCTAATTCTCTACTCTCCAAGAAATCTATTAATGAAGAAACATGAGGTATAAATAATACGGAAAGTCTCAATCTCAACAAAGAGAACACAATAGAGGAAGTCCAATATGGAGATATCAGGAAAGATCATCAAAATTTAATAAAAAATGCAACCAAACAGTGGAAATTTGTGAAAGATCATCCAGTGGAACAAATTCTGGGGGAACCTTCACGAGGTATAAGCACTCGATCATCTTTTAGAAATATTTGCAATCATACTGCTTTTCTATCTCAGATTGAACCTAAAAATATTGATGAAGCACTTCTTGATGAATCTTGAATTTTAGCTATGCAAGAAGAGCTTAATCAATTTGAAAGAAATGATGTTTGGACACTTGTTCCTAGACCCAAAAATCATACTATTATTGGAACAAAATGGGTTTTTAGAAACAAGAAAGATGAGTCCGGAGTCATTACTAGAAATAAGGCTCGACTTGTAGTCCAAGGTTTCAATCAATAAGAATGAATCGATTATGATGAGACATATGCACCAGTCGCAAGATTAGAAGCTATTCGAATGCTACTTGCATATGCTTGTTATAAAGATTTCAAACTTTTTCAAATGGATGTTAAAAGTGCTTTCTTAAACGGTTTCATGTTTTCAAACTCACAAAAGCACTATATGGACTCAAACAAGCTCCTAGAGCGTGGTACGAGAGACTTAGTGGTTTATTGATTGAAAAAGGCTTTTCAAGAGGAAAAATTGATACAACTCTTTTCATTAAATACGAAAATGATGATATTCTTTTGATTCAGATTTATGTTGATGATATAATATTCGGTGCTACTAATGAAAATATGTGCCAAGTTTTTGCTAAGACTATGCAGGAAGAATTTGAAATGAGCATGATGGGAGAGCTTACATTCTTTCTTGGATTGCAAATTAAGCAAGCAAAAAGTGGGACATTCATTAATCAATCGAAATATATTAAGGAATTGCTGAAGAAATTTGGGATGGAAGGTGCTAAGGAAACTGGAACACCAATGAGCCCATCCACTAAACTTGATAAAAATGAAACTGGTAAACCAGTTGACTCGAAGGTATATCGAGGTATGATTGGTAGCTTATTATATTTGACAGCCAGTAGACCAGATATTATGTTTAGTGTGTGCTTATGTGCACGCTTTCAATCATCTCCAAAAGAATCACATTTAATTGCAGTTAAGCGCATTCTTAGATATCTTAGTGGTACAATTAACTTAGGGTTATGGTACCCTAAGCACACATCTTTCGATCTAATCAGCTACACAGATGCAGATTATGCTGGCTGTAAAATAGATCGAAAAAGCACTAGTGGAGCATGTCACTTCTTAGGTCGTGCACTAGTTTCCTGGTTTAGTAAAAAACAAAATTCTGTTGCACTATCTACTGCTGAGGCAGAATATGTTGCTGCGGGTAGTTGTTGTACTCAAGTTCTTTACATGAAGCAACAACTTGAAGATTTTAAACTTATGTACAATCACATTCCAATCAAATGTGATAATACAAGTGCTATAAATCTTTCAAAGAATCCAATACAACATTCTCGGACCAAACATATTGAAATTAGATATCATTTTCTTAGAGATCATATGCAAAAGGGCGATATTGTATTAGAATTCACTAGTACACATGATCAATTGGCAGACATTTTCACAAAACCCCTATCAAAAGATAAACTATGCATGATTAGAAGAGAAATAGGAATGATGCATGCCATGGATATCTGCTAGATACTTTTATTTCATTATCTTAAATGACCTACAGAAACTTGAGACGTTTAGCCTCATCATTCAAGTGCATTTGCTCCTCATAAATCATCATGCCATCCTTGTCTAAACGATTAGGCAATCGAAATGAAGAGGTAAGCAAGGATTTCAAATCCTTATTCTGTTGCTTTAACTCTACTATTTTTTTGTTTGACTCATAAACAAGTCGTTGAAGTACAGATACAGTCTCGTTAAACTTCTCAATTTCGCGAGTTTTGAATTGCAACCGAGCAGAAAACGCGACGATAGATGATGAGTATCGAGTTCCGAGACCCACAAGCTCGTAAATGGCATCATGATCTAATTTATTAGCTAAATCAGTCTCTTGTTGCTTCATGGCACCCACGACAGATGCAGAAATAGATTGAGACTGAGGTGAAGGATACCTCAAATCTTGATCAAGAGAAGCACTGAAGGGAATTCTACGGGCCATTGAAAAATTGTAGAATGAGAATGCAAGCAAATTACAAAGATGAGAAGAAAGCTTGATGCGAAATAGATAAAGCTAAGGATTGCTCTTATAGAAACGGAAATAAGAACAAGACAAACTTATAAATCATGATGATATCTCAATTTTCAGCAACATCAAGCGGATCAAATCTCTGCACCAAATTGCCAGAGTTATGCCTCCAGCCTTTGCAGGTTTTGTCGGGCACGGGTGGTTTCAATTATTTAAATCTTAACAAAATTTCCTTCCGCACCGAATTACCGAAACTAGGCCTCCAGCCTTTGCAAGTTTTGTCAAACACGTGTGGCTACGCACCGAATTCTCTACAATCTCTACTAACGCAGCGTTTTATTTGTCTATTAGTTATTGTAGGAATATATTTTATTGAGCTAATTATGATTCCTTTTTAATGATGCCAAAAGGGGGAGAAGTTTTAGATTAGAATATTAACATTGTTTAATTTGCTAAACTTGTTATATATGCTTGGAATTATATTTATATTTTTGCTTGAAAAACTAACTCACATTCTTAGGGGGAGCTTAAGTATTTATATAGGTTTCAAGTTCTATCAAGTATTTGTCATCATCAAAAAGGGGGAGATTGTTGAACTCAAGATTTCAAGGTTCATGTAAATCTACACATGGATTTTGATGATAACAAATGAATTCAAAGAATAAAGAAGTCTCAAGCTCAACTTGTCTACACAATACAATCAAGCACATCAAGGAACCAAGTATGAGCAAGAAGGGAACAAGTTCACATTAAAATCATAGAGTAATTTTGTAAATCTCTTAAAAATTCGAAATTAGGATTAAGGCTCAAAATAAATATTTTATCATAAAGCATTAAAATATATTTTCCACATGTGCATGAATATTTTGAAAATTAAATTTGAAAATTTTGAAAGATGATTGATTGTCATCTTTCACATGTGTATGACATGATTAAAGGTTTGAACTTTGAAAATATTAAGATGATTGATTGTCATCTTTCACATGTGCATGATATGATTAAAGGTTTGAACTTTGAAAATATTAAGATGATTGATTGTCATCTTTCACATGTGCATGTTTTATTTGAATATTTTCAAAAGTGGTGGATGTTTTTCTTGACTTATGCAAAAGGTAGATGTCTTTGTTTGAAAATTTTGAAATGTAAAGTGTGCTCTTTTTGTCATATGCAAAAAGTAAAAGATTAGATTTGAAATTTTTGAAAAATAAAGTATGCTCCTTTTGTCACATGCAAAAAGTAAAAAGATTTGATTTGAAATTTTTGAAAAGTGAATGATGATATCTTTGACATGTGAATCTTTTTAAATTTGAATATGAAGTCTCATATGCCTATAAATAGATCATTTGAGAGCTTCACATTCACAATACTAAGAGCATACAACATTCATTCAAAGTTTTCATTCTCTCTTCTTTAAGCATTGAGCCTTAACCCTTATTCATTTTGAGAGATATAGTTTGCACTGTATTGTTTTTATTTCACTCATTGAGGAGTGTTTTCTGATAGCCTACCCACTATCAATTCTTGTATCAGTAAAAGAGTGTGTATAACCCTTGTGTGTGTAGAAGGTGTTCTACACGGGGAATAGTTAAATCACCAAATGTAAGGTGATTGGAAGTGTAGAAGGTGTTCTACACGGAGAATAGTTAAATCACCAAGTGTGAGGTGATTGGAAGTGTAGAGGGTGTTCTACACGGATTCTTTGGAGCGGTGCTGCTCAAAGGTGTAATAGGTTTTTATCTCCACCTAAAGGAGATTGAATAGTGGATTTGGGGATTCTCAAGGGGTAGCTTGAGGCGAGGACGTAGGCAGTGGGGCCGAACCTCGTTAACATACTGAGTTTGCTTCTCTCTTACCCTTACTTTTTATATTTATTGTTGTTTTATATTTTGTTTATATTTTATATTATATATTTGATTTATAATTGTAATTTTTTTTAAATACAACTCAATTCACCCCCCCTATTGTGTTAGTCATCTGGGCAACATATCGCATTTATAAATTAATCATGACTTGGGTACAAAGAAGGGGGCTTCCAATGAAAGCCGTCCATGCATAATACTTTTATAAAAATATGTTGTTTATCGTAATTAATTCGTGTAAGTGTATGATTATGCTATTTTTCTCATAGATTTAATCTAGTATTTCTGAGGCAAAGCTGATTACCTATAAAATGTGTACGAATCAAACACATACTTTGTAGTTAAAACCTGAAATACTAAATTAATCTATATTTCCTCAAAGCCTAAGCTCCTTGAATCTCTAAAATAGCATAACTCTCCAAATATTCTCCAAATATGAACCAAATACACGATTTCTCCAAAATCATGTAATTAACCCTAAATTATTATCAAGTTTGAACATTGAAGTCCTCTCTATTTTCACCATCACATATCACTACGAATAATGAACCCTAAAATGGTTCCTTAGTATTATTTACGTTAAAATTTTCTTTTGTTGATGACAATTTTCTTTCATTTCATCGATTTCCAAAAACACTCTAATTATGGTTGGGCCCCAACTCTCACTAATTCATATACTTCATTAGATCCCTAGGACTGAAGCTCAATGCATGACCCGTTTATAGCCCATCCGTATCACCTATGGGGTCCACCCACTTATATATCCTCAACCCATATATCCAACCGAGTGAGAGTCATACTGCATGGACACGCAGAGATCGAGTGTCTCACAGAGAGGGAGATATATACATATATATATATATATATATTAGAAGGTGTTTTGGTGACTTACAATGCCGTTTGATGGAGCTGGGGATAGAATTGGGTTGTCTCCGACATTGTCTGACAATGGAAAAGCCTGGGTTACGTGGTCTACAAGTGCTCTGTTTTGTTGTAGTGAAACACGACTATGGATACATAGAACATTTAAGGTTTAGGAATTGTAATGTGAAGATGACTTGTAGAATTGCAAGAGATTTCTATTGGGGCATGAATCCTAGTGGAAGGTGGAGAACTGCATAGCTTAGAGTTTGAGAAGGCAATCGGTTAAAGAGTTTTAACCTGAGAATGACTTGCAGAGTTGTAACACTTTTGGGAGAGAATTCCACTGGCAAGGTTTGGGTTCATTTCATGGGCTAAAAATTTGATAATTTTTAATGGGTTTATAAAATATCGACCCATTAATTTCTCTTAGATTTTCAACTAACCTTGTTGACTTGAATATAAATTTTTGGGCCTTTGGCCTAACTAAATCCCAGTCAATAATAACTCGCGACTTATCCAATATGACCATAAAATCTAGTAGCTAAAAAATCTTAATAGCTCGTGGGCTATTCCAATACAGCCCATTAAGCTTATTTTAGGTCCAGTAGGTTTCTCATATTTCAACCTTAATAGTATTGAATTGGATCGTTGCAAAGGTCTAGCTGGAAATGTCATAGTGAGGGGTGGATTATATTATTATTAGTTCTTTTGCTAAAGAGATCAAGTATATTTCTTTTGTTTGTTTATTTTAATGAACTAAAACTCAATTCCTTCCCTAAAATGATGTTTTACATTGATTATGCTCCCAATGGTTTATAAATTGCCAATAGAGTGCTTTTCTTATTAGTATATTCCTGCTGACATGTTGTATGGGATCGTAGGTGCTTTGTTTCAATTAGCATTCATACGGAGGTTGGAAGACTCCTATGGTAAATTTCTTGGGCATATCATCTTTCAGATGATATTGAGCAATTATTTTATCTGTCCTTTCCTTGGATATCATACTTATGTTATATCTTTTATATGGTTATGATTACGCCCAAAGAATAACGCGGTCGTTTGCAGTATAGCTTTGGGGTGTCGATTCCACAGGGAGATGGATTGAGAAATTGAAGAACAGTAACGAAATTAACAAAAAGATTTAGATGAGTGCGAAAAGTAAAGTATCGGGAATCCTTTGTATATAATTGGTATTTTAATTATTTTCGATTCATTAATAACTCAATTGAAAATTCTATGTCCAAATTTTCAATCGGAAAATAAAACATTAATAACCAGATTTAAATCAAATGTAATCTTTTGAAAAATCATTCGTCACAATATAAGAACAGGAATTGTTATCGATATTAAAGAAATTCAACGTCAACAATATACTCGTAGAGCAATATTGCAGCAGAGAATTAAATTAAAATAGATAACCAATTGAACCAAACATAATCGAAGGATTATTGCATTTAATAGAAAAAGCATGACTGAATCTATAAATGAAATAAATTCTAAGATTATTTGGTGACGAAAACATTTATAATAAATTTCGAATGACTAAACAAAAGAGTTTAATATTTGAAGAACACATATATGAATCAAAAACAATTACAAATACCATCATATATACAAATTCATCCCTAGCTCTACTAGAAAATTAGTTACACATATTGAAAATATGCAACAAAAATTCTTCAAGGGATAATATGGAAGAGCCAACCATTATTTTCTTCTCTCTTCTTTGGTTTTTCTTTTCTTTTCTCAAGCTCTCAAACAATGTATCTTCCAAGGCATCCAAGCACACTAAGCATGGTCTTAGAACACACACCCCTCCCTTCTATTTATAAGCATCCTTCATGCAAGTTGTCATGACAAAATCATCACAATTTCAACTTGTTTTGCCATGTGCCATTCTTGAATCCAAGTGATTTGTGAGTTGTCATTTTGATCATTTGTTTTCCCACCATGCATGAGCTGGATTTTGCTTGTAGGTTGAGTGTTTCAATTTTGCTTCTCTATCTATTAGTTGTCTTGTATGACTTAATATCTTGTGGTCAAATAATTTGTCTTGAAGAAACTTGAGTGCACTTCATCTTGTATTTGGATTTGATGCAAGTGGCTGAAAAATATCCAGGAACGTCAAGTGCAGGTGCGTCCACTTGATGGTCGATTTTGTCTTAGATTGAGTGGATATCTCTTCAAACACAAAACATAAAAGTTATAGATATTTCTCTTGCGGTTCTAGATCATCTTGAATCAGCTCAATCGGAGATTGGATGAGAGAGTTATGCCCATTTTACGAAAAGATGTCAAAACTGTCTGAAATTCCGCAATTATCTTCATTTGCTCCTAATGTCTCCATTTGTGTCCTAAATCAAAATATAAGAATAATGAGTATATTTAGGCATCAAATAAGAATAAACTTTTAAACATTAAGAGAGGAAAATATGGCATTTTATATTCTCATCAATATATTAAATCATGCTTATATCTATCTCAAGATAAATGACCATTAATTTTATTAACATGAGTTATATCCATTGTTTTCTCATTTCTTTTAGTATTTAAATAGAGTATTTAGAGTGCATTTTTGTGCACTCATCACACCCCCCAACTTACTCATTGCTAGTCCCTAGCAATTTTCATGCAAAATGATGAGAAAGACCAAAGAAAATCACACATAGGGGCCATCAAGACACATTTTTCAAATTTACATATCAAAACAATCTTAGAAATTCAATAACCCTTTCACAAGTAATTCAAATATAGCAATCCACAGAGTGTGTATGTGTTCCAAACTATTTTTATCAGATCAGAGGTTTCGACACATGCAAAATTAGAATATCTTAAGCAAAAAGGTTCAACTCCATAACTCACGGGTATAGAAGTGTTTCATGTATGGGTTCTCTCTATGGAGTTGACAAAGGTGTACATCTACTCTCATGGAAATTTAGCCAATTATATATAAGTAACAAGTAAACATTGATCTTATGATAGGAATACTAACAAATGAGATTTCCACCATTCTTTCCACAAGCATACTTAGGATCGGAAAAATCAACACAAAGGGTTGTAATGTGGTTTAGGGTTGGGGTTCATAAGAAGAAAAGGTGAAGAGATTTAAAAAACTTCCAAGTATACACAAAAGGGAATCTGTTAAATTTTTCAGTAGACTATACTTTCCTTTTGATGTACTTTTCAATTTTTTAGATTTTTGACTAAGTACACTTTTCCATCTTCTTTTGCCACTGGTGTCTTCGCAATTTGATGAACTCTTTCATGAATAATTTGATGGACACATCTAGCACCATGCCATTTTTGTCATGTTTTTTTTTTTTTTTTTTTTTTTTTTTTTTATGATCATTTCACACCTAGTACACACTTGGAAGTAAAATGGTAGGAAAATATAGTGTATAAGCTATACTCCAATGTGGAGAGGTATGGATGATGTAGATATGAAAAGAAAAGGCCATATGTGTATATTGGCTCAAAATTGGCTGCTAGGGATCTATAATGAAAAGGCTCAGCTTGAAAGGCTCAAACGTTAATCCTAAGTTGACTTTCGTCATATCCCAAGTATATCCACCATCTTACCACAAACCATGTAATGATATTCTCAAAAGAAGTGTCAAATTCAACAGATCAATGGATACTTATCACAATTTCTGTATTTGTAAGCTCTCAATTCTCACAAAATTTACATGAATACTTGAGCAAAATAATTCTTTAGTTACATGTGTCAAATCACCATATTACCACAAAGTTTGGAGAAGTGCATAAATGGCTCTGTGGATGTTTTAGCAAAATGATTTAAAATGGGTTTGTTGAATTCACCAAGATGGTTATGAATGAGCATGAGTATCATGTGTGAAAAGATGCCTGTGTGAAAAAAATTGGCAATTTTTTATATATTGATTGAAATATGCCACAGAGTTTAAATAACAGATTTATATTCCCACCCCCCAACTTAAATGAAACATTGTCCTCAATGTTTAAGAATCAGAATTGAATAACTAAACAGGGTAGAATACACCTGATGTGGGATGTGGGCGACTTGCTTGGCATCAAAGATGGTATTTGTCAAAATAAAATTAACCTATAACAAAATAAAGTAAACAATAAACAAAAATAAAATGAACGAAAATAAAAGAAAAGAAAAACATACCTGGAGATGGTCAAGATTGATATACTGGGTCCATAAGTGGAATGTCTTCCACTTCTGGAATTTGTCTATCAATTAAGATTTTGAGGCGTTGACCATTTACTTTGAAGATACATCCATCTTTTGGATTTTCTATTTCTACCGCCCCATTTGTGAAAACATTTTTTACTATAAAAGGGCCGGTCCATCTAGATCGAAGTTTTCCTGGATGCTTATGGAGTCTTGAATCATATAAAAATACTCGATCATTAGGCTTAAATGTTCTTCTCAAAATATTTTTATCATGAAATACTTTCATTTTAGCCTTATAGATCTTGGAGTTTTCATAAGCATCATTTCTCAATTCTTCTAATTCCGTCAATTGGAATTTTCTAAATTTTCCTGCTTTTTCCAAGTCAAAATTGAAATGTTTAATGGCCCAATATGCTCGATGCTCGAGCTCCACGGGCAAATGACAAGGTTTTCCAAAAACAAGTCTATAAGGTGACATGCCTAAGGGAGTTTTGAAAGCTGTACGGTAAGCCCAAAGCGCATCGATTAGTCTCAAAGACCAATCTTTCCGATCTGGGTTGACCGTTTTTTCTAAAATTTGTTTAATTTCCCTATTCGCAAGTTCAACCTGTCCACTTGTCTGAGGGTGATATGCAGTAGAAAGCTTATGTATCACCCCATATCTTTTCATTAAAGCTTCAAAAGAACGGTTACAAAAATGCGTACCTCGGTCACTAATGATAGCACGTGGGGTACCAAATCGAGATAGTACATTTTCTTTGAGAAACTTAATTACCGTCCTGTTATCATTGGTCCTGCAAGGTGCTGCCTCTACCCATTTTGACACATAATCTACTGCCACAATAATATATAAATATCCAAAAGAAGGAGGAAATGGTCCCATAAAATCAATGCCCCAACAGTCAAAAATTTCAATTACCAAAATTGGGTTTAAGGGCATCATATTACGACGGGTCATAGCTCCTAACTTTTGACATCTTTCGCATGAGCGACAATAGATATTTGTATCTTTAAATAAGGTGGGCCAATAAAATCCACACTGCAGAATTTTTGCAGCGGTTTTCTTCATTGAAAAGTGGCCACCACAAGCTTGGGAATGACAAAATTCCAAAACGCTTGCAATCTCTTCATCAGGGATGCAACGCCTTAAAATTTGATCAGGGCAGTATTTGAAAAGGTAAGGGTCATCCCAGTAGAATTTTCGTACCTCAATCATGAATTTCCTTTTGTCTTGGGTGCTAAAATCCTTTGGTATTTCACCTGCAGCTAAATAGTTCACAATATGAGCAAACCATGGTAGAGAAGTAATAGAAAGTAAATGCTCATCGGGAAAATCATCTTTGATTGGTATGTGTTCAGAAGTGTCCTCGAATGTGAGTCTAGAAAGATGGTCTGCCACTACGTTCTCCACTCCTTTCTTGTCTTTGATGGTGATGTCAAATTCCTGCAAAAGCAAAATCCATCGTATTAATCGTGCCTTAGCATCCTTCTTTGTAAAAAGGTACTTAAGGGCTGCATGATCTGTAAAGATAATGATAGGAGAACCAATCAAATAAGCGCGGAATTTATCCAAAGCAAATACTACAGCTAACAACTCTTTTTCAGTGGTGGAGTAATTCATTTGTGCATTATTTAGAGTTCGACTAGCATAGTAAATGACAAAAGGTTTCCCTTCTTTTCGTTGTCCAAGAACAGCACCTACAGCAAAATCACTAGCATCACACATAATTTCAAAAGGTAAATTCCAATCAGGTGGTTGCATTATGGGTGCTGAAGTAAGCTTGCCAATTAATGTTTTGAAAGCCTCTTGACAGGCTTGTGTCCATTCAAATGGGGCATCCTTAGCTAGGAGGTTACATAGTGGTCTAGATATGGCAGAAAAATTCTGTATGAATCTCCTATAAAAACCCGCATGACCAAGAAATGATCTTATATCCTTGATTGTTCTAGGTGTAGGCAATTTAGAGATTAATTCAACTTTTGATTGATCAACCTCCATTCCTTTGGAAGAAATAATATGCCCTAAAACAATACCTGAAGGTACCATAAAGTGACATTTTTCCCAATTTAAAACCAATTCTTTTTCTTCACAACGAGTCAGTACTCTTTCTAAACTCATTAAACATGCATCAAAAGAAGATCCAAAAACAGTCAAGTCATCCATAAAAACTTCCACGCACTTTTCAACCATATCACTAAAAATACTCATCATGCAACGTTGAAAAGTAGCTGGAGCATTACACAGTCCAAATGGCATTCTGCGGAAAGCATAAGTACCGAAAGGACAAGTAAAAGTAGTTTTATCCTGATCTTCTAATGCAATTTCAATTTGATAATAACCAGAATAACCATCCAGAAAGCAATAAAAAGGATGACCAGCCACCCGCTCAAGAATTTGATCAATAAAAGGAAGCGGAAAATGGTCTTTTCGTGTGGTGGCATTTAATTTTCTGTAATCAATGCACATCCGCCAACCAGTCACCAGTTTTGTAGGGACTAACTCTCCAAGGTCATTTTTTATCACAGTTACTCCTGACTTTTTAGGAACAACCTGCGTAGGACTTACCCATTTACTATCAGCAATAGGATATATCATTCCTGCATCTAATAGTTTCAATACTTCATTTTTCACAACTTCTTTCATTGTGGGATTAAGTCTACGCTGGGGGTCTCTTCGAGGATTAGTTCCTTCCTCTAAATTTATTTTATGAGTACAGATTAGGGGACTAATGCCTTTTATATCAGCAATACTCCATCCTAGGGTTGATTTATATTTGCATAAAATCTGAATTAATTTCTCACCTTGGGACTCAGATAATTCAGATGAAATAATAACAGGAAAAGTATCACCTGGACCAAGGAAAACATGCTTTAAACCCTTAGGTAGGGATTTTAATTCAACTTTAGGAGCTTCCCTACTTGAAGGAATCTGTCTTTCTCTTTTTTCAGGCAACTTCTCAAACTTTGGTTGCCATGCCTGTGTGCTATAATCATGAGTTCTGTCAAAAATAGCACAAATGTCAAATACATCAGATGAATCACTTATAGGATTAAATTCAGAATTAACAATAAAGTATTCAAGGGAATCTGAGTCATGAGTTGTAAGAACATCCCTTTCTATAAGTGAGTCAATCATGTATGTCTGATGACACTCGACATCCTCTTCTGGCTGTTTTGCAATATGAAAAATATTTACCTCAAGAGTCATATTGCCAAAAGAGAGTTTCATCAATCCATTTCTGCAATTGATAAGAGCATTAGAAGTAGCAAGAAAAGGTCTACCTAAAATTAATGGAATTTTAGATGTGGTTTCTACAGCAGAACTAGTGTCTAGAATTAAGAAATCAACAGGATAGTAAAATTTGTCAACTTGAATTAAAACATCCTCTACCACACCTCGTGGTGCTCTGACTGAACGATCAGCCAATTGCAATACCACAGAAGTTGGTTTGATTTCTCCCAATCCTAATTGCAAATAAATAGAATATGGCATCAAATTTACACTAGCCCCTAAATCTAGCAAGGCCTGTCCAAGCTCATGATTGCCAATGTTGCATGTGATGGTTGGACATCCAGGATCCTTGTACTTAGGGGGAATCCGCTGTTCAATTAGAGCACTAACTTGCTCTGTCAAGAATGCAGTCTTCTTCACATAATGCTTCCTCTTAACTGTACACAAATCTTTGAGAATTTTTGCGTAAGTAGGAACTTGTTTAATTACATGCAAAAGAGGAAGATTAATTTTTACCTGTCTAAGATTTTCCAAAATATCATTGTTATGATCTAGAGTTTGTTTGCTTGACTTTAATGCTTGAGGAAAAGGTACCTTACCAGGATTTTTTGTTACCACAGGTTCCTCAGGTTTTGTTACCTCAAGTTCTTTGGGAAGCTCAGGACTGCTGCTATCTTGATCTTTCTCTACATCCTTTTTTTTGTCTATTATTGGATCACGTAGAGACTTACCACTTCGTGTCACAATGGCGTTTACGTCCTTCAGATCTCCTTGTGCCATATGTTGACCATGAGGTACAGATTGAGTTTGGGAAGGAAACTTACCTTTCTCATTCATAGTCAATGAACTCATTATTTTAGACACCTGGCTCTTGATTTCCTTATTTTCTTCAACAACCTGCATAATCAAAGATTCAAATTTTTGATTAGTCTTACCCTGTATTTCAATAAAAGTATGCAAAGTATCTTCTAAAGAATTTCTAGAAGATTGAGGTGCATGGTATGGTGCAGGATATGATCTAGAGAGTTGTGCAGGCTGCTGGTTTTCAGACTTCCAGCTGAAGTTGGGATGATTACGCCATCCTGGGTTGTAGGTTTCAGAGTAAGGTGTGAAGGGCTTTTTGTACATACCTAGAGCATTACTTTGTTCCTCATACATACCATTCATGTTAGTATGTGTAGGACACTCTTGGGAATGATGATCTATCCCACCACAGACAACACATGGCCCAAAAGATTCTGCATGATTAGCCGTGTGTGTTGGTTTTGAGTTTTTAGTTTTCAATAACTCTAATTCTCTGGTGAGCATTTCAACCTTAGCCTTAAGGTTATCCTCCTCCCTTAGATGGTAAATACCACCACTCAAGTTTCCTGTAGGTCGTGACCTGTTTGTGCTATCAGTAGCACTAGGTCCAGTCCAAGTATGAGCTTTTTCAGCAAGCTCATTGAGGTACTCTATGGCCTCATCGGGATTTTTTTGTAAAAATTCTCCATTGCACATCATTTCCACGAATTGACGTTCCCTGGGCGTAAGGCCTTCATAGAAATAACTCACTAAGCGCCAATTCTCATATCCATGGTGGGGACACATACTCAGTAATTCTTTAAATCTTTCCCAAGACTGGTACAAAGTCTCACTATCCTTTTGTGCAAAGGTAGAGATTTGTCTTTTTAAAGCATTAGTCTTATGTTGGGGAAAGTATTTATTGAAAAATACTTGAGTCATCTCACTCCATGTTCCAATAGACCGTGGTCTTAGTGAGTACAACCAACTCTTAGCTTTATCTTTCAAAGAAAAAGGAAAGAACTTTAGCCTTACCGTTTCGTCAGTGGTATTTTGACCGTGAAATGTTGCAACTACTTCCTCAAATTCCCTAATATGAACATAGGGGTTTTCATTTTCTAGACCATGGAAAGTCGGAAGTAATTGTATCATTCCCGTTTTAAAATCTACATGACGAACATTAGGTGAGAACATAATACAGGATGGTGTGGCTGTTCGTGCGGGATGAAGATAATCTTGGAGGGTTCTAACAGGTTGGTCCACGTGTTCACTCATCGCGTCAGAATTGGAAGAATTATCAAACAAGCGATTAGAAAAATTAGATTCTGAATCTGATTCTAGCACGGGTCTACTAGCAAACCGTCCAAAAGCGTCTCTGTACCTGCGCATGCAAAGTAAAGAAAAGCGTAATACTGAAAAAAAAATAATAATTACGAAAATAAAACTAAAATAAAATAAAGATGCAGAAAGCTAAAAAGAAAATAAACGAAGCTACCGCTCTCTTTTTTTTTTTTTTTTTTAACAAACTACTAAAAAAAAACTACAAATTCTTTTACCGTCTCCCCGGCAACGGCGCCAAAATTTGATTACGCCCAAAGAATAACGCGGTCGTTTGCAGTATAGCTTTGGGGTGTCGATTCCACAGGGAGATGGATTGAGAAATTGAAGAACAGTAACGAAATTAACAAAAAGATTTAGATGAGTGCGAAAAGTAAAGTATCGGGAATCCTTTGTATATAATTGGTATTTTAATTATTTTCGATTCATTAATAACTCAATTGAAAATTCTATGTCCAAATTTTCAATCGGAAAATAAAACATTAATAACCAGATTTAAATCAAATGTAATCTTTTGAAAAATCATTCGTCACAATATAAGAACAGGAATTGTTATCGATATTAAAGAAATTCAACGTCAACAATATACTCGTAGAGCAATATTGCAGCAGAGAATTAAATTAAAATAGATAACCAATTGAACCAAACATAATCGAAGGATTATTGCATTTAATAGAAAAAGCATGACTGAATCTATAAATGAAATAAATTCTAAGATTATTTGGTGACGAAAACATTTATAATAAATTTCGAATGACTAAACAAAAGAGTTTAATATTTGAAGAACACATATATGAATCAAAAACAATTACAAATACCATCATATATACAAATTCATCCCTAGCTCTACTAGAAAATTAGTTACACATATTGAAAATATGCAACAAAAATTCTTCAAGGGATAATATGGAAGAGCCAACCATTATTTTCTTCTCTCTTCTTTGGTTTTTCTTTTCTTTTCTCAAGCTCTCAAACAATGTATCTTCCAAGGCATCCAAGCACACTAAGCATGGTCTTAGAACACACACCCCTCCCTTCTATTTATAAGCATCCTTCATGCAAGTTGTCATGACAAAATCATCACAATTTCAACTTGTTTTGCCATGTGCCATTCTTGAATCCAAGTGATTTGTGAGTTGTCATTTTGATCATTTGTTTTCCCACCATGCATGAGCTGGATTTTGCTTGTAGGTTGAGTGTTTCAATTTTGCTTCTCTATCTATTAGTTGTCTTGTATGACTTAATATCTTGTGGTCAAATAATTTGTCTTGAAGAAACTTGAGTGCACTTCATCTTGTATTTGGATTTGATGCAAGTGGCTGAAAAATATCCAGGAACGTCAAGTGCAGGTGCGTCCACTTGATGGTCGATTTTGTCTTAGATTGAGTGGATATCTCTTCAAACACAAAACATAAAAGTTATAGATATTTCTCTTGCGGTTCTAGATCATCTTGAATCAGCTCAATCGGAGATTGGATGAGAGAGTTATGCCCATTTTACGAAAAGATGTCAAAACTGTCTGAAATTCCGCAATTATCTTCATTTGCTCCTAATGTCTCCATTTGTGTCCTAAATCAAAATATAAGAATAATGAGTATATTTAGGCATCAAATAAGAATAAACTTTTAAACATTAAGAGAGGAAAATATGGCATTTTATATTCTCATCAATATATTAAATCATGCTTATATCTATCTCAAGATAAATGACCATTAATTTTATTAACATGAGTTATATCCATTGTTTTCTCATTTCTTTTAGTATTTAAATAGAGTATTTAGAGTGCATTTTTGTGCACTCATCAGGTTAGTAAAATAATTTCTTACTAGTTCTTCTTAAAATACTTATTGACATATGTTTTCTATCCTATTATTATACAGTACGTTGAAGAGTCTACACTAGGTTAGGGAAAAATGCCAATTACAAATACATGCCCTACTATGTAGGAACATTAAAAATAAGAAAATTATGAAGGTCCATACCATTAAAATTTACATCAATGGTCTAAGTACAAAGAGTTCTGAAAAAGAAAACTATGAGCTCCTCTTGCGATCTCTCATTGTCCTTGAACGTCTGCTTATTGCACTCTTAACATAGACAGCACATGATGCAGATATAGATCATCTTTCACACTACTTTGATCTGTTGCAAACCGTAGATAGAAATCCAGCACGCCAGAGTTGCCACCACAGACTCCGACATAACCCACGCTATAGCAAGTTGACTGAATATTTCATCCCAGAGTACTCTAGCTATGTCGTAGTGTAAAAGCAGATGATTCATTGACTCACCCCCTTTTCTACACATGCAACACCAATCAACAATGATTACCCTCCTTTTCCGCAAATTATCCATGGCGAGGATCTTGCCTAAGGAAGTCGTCTACACAAAAAATGAAACTTTTGAGGGTTCCTTATGTCGCCATAACTGTTCCCAAGAAAACTATATCTCGGGTTCTTGTGAAAGAACTTTATAAAAAGAACGCATAATGAAGGCCCCTCTCCCTGTGGGTGTCCACCATAGGCGTCTTCATGTTGGTTGTTCGGGCAGATGAAGTATATGAGGCTATAAAAATTTACAAAATTACTCATTTTCCAGTCTCATGCCACCTAGTTGAAGTTAATATTCCAAATGGCCCCCCTTAAGTGTCATTCCCTAATCTTTTCAGGTTTGCAAAGAATAAGGAGGCCTCTATTGCTGATTCTTATTTCCTCTCCAATGATTCTGTATGTTGGAATGTGGAATTTTCTAGAGATATACAAGATTGGGAAGAAATTGAAGTTTCAGATTTTTTGACAAGACTGTATGCAAAGAAGATCAATCACTGTAGGGAGGATGTTGTTTTGGTCTCACACAAACAATTCTAGATTTTCTGTGTGTTCCTATTACAAGGCTCTTATCAATCATGGACTTAAAGATTATATGTGGCGAAGTATTTGGAAAGTTAAAGTTCCTAATAAAGTCTCTTTTTTCAATTGGCTGGTTTTCTTGGGAAAAATTTTGACCATTGACAATTTGAGAAAGAGAAGTGTTCAAGTGGTTGATTGGTATCTTATAGACAAAAAGAATGGTAAATCCATCGATCACTTCTTTCTTCATTGTAAGGTGGCAACAATGCTTCGGAACGAGATCTCTACTGAGATTGGTTTTTTCTGGGCAATCCCTTTACATGTGCTGGATCTTTTTTTTACCTAGCCACTCATTGTGGGGAAAGACATTAGTACCATTGCCATGAAGATGATCCCATTGTGTTTATTTCGGTGTTTATGGGTTGAAAAGAATAGAAGATGTTTTGAAAACTGTGAACGTTCTCTTGGGGAAATTAGGAATTTTTTTTCTTGGTACTCTTAGTTTTTGGGGGAAAAATTTTGTAAGCAATGGAGATGATTGTACTATTTTGTTCTAGCTTTTTTGTCCCTGCTTGTAAGCAGGTGTTTTCAAGTGCATACTCCTTGTGTACTATTTTAGTGCTTGCAATCTGGAAGAGTGTCGGAAATAAATCTTGCAAGGTTCTTGTACCGCACCATATATCTTTATTAAATCTAATCCTAGATCCTATGCCCACTTGAAACCTTGTGTGACTTATGGAAAACCCTCCATCCTCTTCTAACATATTTCCACAGCCCCACCTCGTAAGGTTATCTCACTTCTCTTGTACACCACCCTCCCCCTAGACCGCCATACTTGTTTTCAATGACCAATTTCCATATGCTTCTAGTTCCTTATTATGTTTTCACAGCCATTTTTCAAGTAAAGCCTGGTTGAACATCCTCAAATTTCTAATGCCCAGACCACCACTAGAAATAAGGGGACACAACTTTTCCCACTTGACAAGATTGAACTTGAATTCCTCCCCTAAACCTCCCCACATAAAGTCACGTTGTAACTTTTTTATTCTGGCTGCCACTATTTCCAAAATAGGAAACAGAGATAAGAAATGTGTGGGAAGATTAAACAAAGTAATCTTTATCAAAGTAATTCGCACTCCTTTTGACAAATACATTATCTTCCACCTTCTCAATTTTCTTTCTGTTTTTTCTATCACTCTGTCCTAAATTGAGCACAACTTCGCTAATATCCCCCAGGTTTTATTGGGGGAGAGGCTATCTTGCATCCCAATAAGTTAGCCAATTCCCTCACTTGAGGGACACCCCCGATCAGCACCGTCTTGGATTTTTCATTATTCACTTTCAGCCTAGAGACTATTTCAAAACAAAACAATAGTGCCCTTAGAGTCCGCACTTGATCCTGGTCAGCCTCACACATAACCAACGTATCATCTGCAAACAACAAATGAGAAATATCAATAACACCCCTATCCAGAGCATCAATCAAGAATCCACTTACCAAGCAAGCCATTATCAATCAGAATTGAAATCATCCTACTGAGTGCCTCCATTACGATAACAAAGAGCAAATGAGATAGTGGGTTGCCTTGTCTTAAGCCTCGTGAATTTTGGAAGAAACCCTCTGAACACCTATTAATCAGAATAGAAAACCTTGCCATCGATATGCACCAACTCATATCCTCTATCTTTCCTTAAAACCACATCTACCAAGTAAATATAGGAGGAAATCTCAATTGACGTGATCATATGCCTTCTCCATATCTAACTTGCACATAATTTTTGTACTCCCCGCCTTCAATATATTGTCCAAACATTCACTAGCAATGAGAACCACATCGAGCCCTACCTTTTACAAAAGCATTCCAAGGTTTAGTGATAATCTTCTCTATTACTTCACTTAGGCGATTCGCAAACACTTTTGATATATCTTGTACACATTGTTTATTAGGCTAATTGGCCGAAACTATGAGATCTCTATAGCCCCCACTCTTTTGGGAATTAGCGCAAGAAAAGTTGTGTTAAGACTTTTGTCAAATTTCCAAATCATAAAAAACTCTTGAAACACCTTCATTAAATCTTCCTTAATTACCACCCAAAATCTTGGAAAAAGCCCATAGAAAAACCATCAGGTCCCGGAGTCTTATCTTTTACCATTTTCTTAACCACCTCATGCACTTCTTCCTCCTCAAAAACCTTCTCCAAACATACTACGTCACTTGGTCCAAGAGTATCAAAAGCAAGACCATCAAGGGTAGGCCTCCACCCCTTTCATTTAGTAAGAAGCTTCTCAAAGAAATCAACAACATGATTTTGAATAGTCCTTTCTTCTCTAACTTCTTCCCTGTTGATTTTCAATACCTCAATATTGTTGTTTCTTCGATGAGAATTAGCAATTTGATGGAAAAACTTCATACTTCGGTCTCCTTCTCTTAACCATAGCACTCTTGACTTTTGGCGGCATGATACTTCCTCTAATAATGGTATGATCCTTTCAAGGTCTTCTACAAACGGGTCTTTTGAGCTTGTTCCTCCTCGGTAAGTGGTTGACCCTCTTGTTACCTCTCAATTTCCTAAACTTCCATCCACTTGAGGTTCTTATTCTCCCTAATATTTCCAAAAGACTTAATATTCCACAGCTTCAGATCTCTTTTCAACACTTTCAGCTTATTCGCAAAGATGAAACTAGGGGTCTCATTGGACTAGTAAGACATCCACCATTGTTTAACTCAATCCACGAAACCTTCAGATTTCAGCCACATGTTCTCAAACTTAATGTACCGATGTCCGCAATGAAGTCCACCACAATCAAGCAAAATAGGCCAATGATCTGAAGATAATCGTCTCATCCGTTTTTGCCAAACATCTGGGAAGTGGCTTTCGAATTCTGGTGAAAATGAAAAATTATCTAAACAAGACCAAGTCTGATTGTTCAACCAAATGGCTAGTTCCCTAGCGAGTGGTATGTCTATTAAATTTAGGTCAAAGATACACTCCGAGAACTCCAAATTTGAGGGCCTCACTCTTTCGCTTCCGAAACTTTTGCTTGGAAATTTGACCATGTTGAAATCACCCAATGTGTATTAAGGAAGATTCTACCAGTTATGCACACCTGCAAGTTCTTCCCACAATAGTCGTCTTTCAACGTCTGCATTTGATCCATAAACTTCATGATCATAGCAGCATCATTTCACAGTCACCAAGTTTGGATGGTGAAGCCTTGCAACCCTTCCAATTTCAGAATAGAACTTATTTTCCTTTGAAAGCTAGATCTCTTCAATCTTTTAACTGTCACTCTTGAGCTATCAAGTAGAAGGCCACTTTTAGGAAAATCTTGAATCATATATGCTAGGTTTGCTGGTAATTACAAGGTATTAGGTGGTATGGAGGAAATTTGACTCTTGAAATTACTCTGAATTATAATAAGAGAATTACTTCTTTATCTCGGCAATCCAGATGATTGAAAGATAAGAAACTCAAACTATAAATGGAAGGGAGAAGTAGACATGATGACATTTGCAATAGATTAGATGATATATTATTATTTATTTATGTTTTTGTGGGGTTTCTGATATCTTTTCTTCTAGGAAGCTAGCAGCCATTTTAAGGTATAGGTTTGTGGTTTTAGAATTGATTGATGGTCAATTCCACAGCAGATTTTGTATCTCCTCCCCATATGAAACTTCTAAAAAAAAAAAAAGATTTTGTATCTCTTCCCCAGATGAAACTTAATTTTTTACCTCAAAATGAACATTAGTGTCTTTCTTTGTTTTTTGTAAGAGCATTATAGTCATATAATCAACTCAATAAAAGGTTTGTCGAGGAGCTCAGTTAGAACATTATGATATTCTTTTATTCCCAAGATTTTGATTGTTTACTGATGTTGTTCATGCTAAAAAAATATTTTTTTTGCTGATATATATGCTTCCTTAGTCATATTTTGTTTATCACTACTTTATCAAATGGAACTTAAGAATGATATCACTACTTTATCAGAGGTTCCATCATTTAGAAGATTGCAGGGAAATCAAAATGATGGCTATCTTCAACTGCCCAAAGGTAAGTATCCTTCCTAACCATTTTTTTTTTCAAAATTGAGTTTTGCATTAGAAATTTTGATTTCTTTGCACTCTAAATTGGTTGCATTTGTGAACCATAAGTGGACCATGTGATGAGTTGCTTATTTAGCTTGGTACGTACTGACTTGGATTTATGGCATCTACATTTTACGTAGTTTGAGTTTGAAACATGTAAACACAATGATTTATTAATTATTATTATGACCATTATTTTGTTCAGTAAAAAACTTAATAAGTATGTTTCAACATTATAGCATTTTCAATCGTTCCCATGGAGAAGATGATACAACATCATTTTGGTGAACTAGTGTACGTGTCAAAAAGAATTTAGTGGAGTCTAGGAGTACTTTTTCTCTGATCTCTTATTTGTTTACTGTTGTTAGGTATTCCCCACTAGGATAACCACAAGGAAACAAGAATTTTACGTCTTGGATATGTATGTTCATAATTGGGTTATCTATTTTGAATTCTATGGCCTCTGTATCTCATACGCAAAGATGGTGGGGGAGGGGGTAGATAAAGGAAGAAAAGTTCACTTATAATACGCAAAGGTTTAACCCTATGGTCGGGTTATAAATCATCATTATTCCCATTATAGGATCGTATTCTATTATCATACCCATGATAAGGCCGTATACCGAGATTATACTCGTGATAAGTCTGTATACCACTATTATCACCTATAATGAGGCCTTAATAGAACAAAACATAAACAAAATTAGATACAGGATTAGAAAGTTATGCCAAAAGTTTTCAAATACCACATCATATCAAAATAGAATACTGTACAGATGTATATCATTGCACATATTCAAAAACAGATTCAGGCCATCTTCACATCATGTTTCATACTTTATATTCGCTCTTTTTGCACAGTTCAAAAATAGAATATCAAAAACTTGCTCTTTTTTACACCAGTTATGACAAAAATATTTTTCTCTTTCATATAGATTCCATGAGTAACATAAAAAAAACAACTGAAGTTGTTTCAAATTCTTTCATAACAAAGTATGCATATTTTTCAAAACAATCCAAATTCTTTTCTTTTTTGCAAAATTTAATATAGGAATCCTATTTAACTCGATTTTTTTTTTTTACTTTTTTGAACTTTTTTTATAATTGTGCTAAACGAAATTCAATGATCCTCTAGAAATTAATCACATAATTTGCGTAAGTTTCAAATAGTATGTAACTATTTAACATAGCACACGTTTTCTAATAAAACCAAAATACTTAAATAATATGAACTTTATTAGCCTATAATCGTAACACAAAAACATCATGGCTCTCCAAATACTTTGATTTTCACATAATTTCTCCTGGTAATCATTTAAACTCTAAATATTAGCCATCCCATCCCTCCAATCTTTTGATTTATAAAAGGAAGTAATAAATCATAAATACTAAATTATCTATGATCAACACTAACTTTGAAAGGGTACTTTTGTGACATGTCACTTATGTGAATTTCAACTAATGTTTTCTATTGTACAAGGAAAGGTGGCCTTACCATGAGGCAGTCGTCGTGTCTTTGACAGTGACTTCCGGCTTGGGTCCAACATGGGTGAGCGACAGGTGTTGTCTAGGGCAACAAAGCAATAAAATGTGTGTGTGTGTGTGTGTGTGTGTGAGAGAGAGAGAGAGAGAGAGAGAGAGCATCATTTGAGGGTTAGAGAGATTATGTGAGAGAAAAATGGCGAGCTTAGGGTGGCATGAAGTGCCTAGCATTTGCAATATTTTTATGTCATAATTCGAAGAATGCACATATTGGAGATTAGCGAGGTCAGATATAATGTGGAGCACAGACAAAAAGTTGATGAAGCCTATCTCCCAATTTTTGGACATCAGATTAGATATCATAGTTGAGCTACGTGAACAACCAAGTGAATTAGTACAATAGTTTTTATTTTCAAATTGTAGTTATGAAGCACTATTGCCAATACTCTTTATGTTAAAGACCTATTGGACAAATATTGTAAACTTTTGAATACTAGCTAATGTGAATTAAATTAAGCATATTTATGTCTTGGGATATATTCTTCTGATCTATATAATTTTTAAAGAAAATAAAATATTCATTACGAATAATGCATATTACTAGTAGATGATAGGTGCATTGCATCCTTAATTATAATGCACGAAGACATGTAACATTGCTTTGCATATCCCAACGCTTTAAATTTGGTTAAATCTTTAGCAAAATTTTGGAGGGGGGTTACATTGATCCCCTTCCTCATGCCTTCACTAGTTAGTTCATCTCTATTAGCTATATTAACCTTCACTTTTTTCTTCTGCACATATGAGTAATTTGACCCTCTTTGCCACAATGCTATCCATAAAATTATGAGTAGTCTTAGAGAGTCCACCAAAGTTACAACCCACTAGCCAGCCAACTTCCCTTTTACCTTCATGGTTCTAGGATTTGAGGAACCTATAAGGGCGTGCAAGGATATTTCATGCTTAGAATTGATTTCAGGATCTTCCACCACTTCTCTACTCTCATTAATAGTTACTAGTGGTTTGGTCATGTTTGTCTCCCCCTCCTCTTCCTATTATACTTCTTCAATTAAAAATAGCTTGGGTTTTTGTACTTGTCCCCTAGATTTCATTTAGAATCATAGTAGTAGCATAATTTCCTCTCATTTCTTTTATTTGGTTAGGATTTATTTTTTTTACTGATACAATGGCTTTGCTCATACCATGCTTTGGTTGGTAGTGAAATCCCTTTGCTATTTCTTGAGTCTGAGTAATTCAATGGCTATTTCTTCCTTTTAAGTCTTTCCCCCCTCAACCACACCTTGGTAACAACCATTGATGGTGGCTTAGAATGTAATAGAGCTCTCTTCAATCAGTGTATTCTCGTTTGCTAATATTTGAATTATCTTCATCAATTTTTAGATGAGAATACAAAATTAAAGATCTTCAACCATCATTCGAACAAAATTAGATTCACTATGCAGATTCCTATTGCGAGATCTTCCTAATAAACATTTCAAAACATTCCAATTAATGGCTTGTACTACTACTTATGAGACAATACCATTTTGGTCCATTTTCTAATTCATTGTAAGTTTAATTTTTCATGTTGTATTTTCTGCTCGGAAAATACTATCTTTATACACAAAAAACTTGCAAACTTACCTTCCTAGGTGTAAAATCATGTTTTTGGGTCTTTTAGTGTTGTGTCATGTCATGAACATTTGACTATATAAGTCAGCCCAAACTCAATCCAATAAGTTAAACGTGTCAAACTTTCCAATACTAACCCAACTCATTAAAATAAAGGGTCATGTTGTGTTACTTGTTTTGACCCGTTTAATAATTAATTTAAAATACATTAACATGACACGGCTCATTTAAACTCGTTTGTTTTATATAAATGGTTTGAACTAAAGCACATAACTAATTTGACATAATTTACATAAAAGTTAAATTCTATGTACATAATTTATGCTAATGTACACCCATTAGCGTTAGACGTGTCCTTGCTCCGGAATCCTTTAAAAAGAATCCATTCGAAACTCATCGACAATTTTTTGTCAACCTAGGGATTACCACTCTATTTTTAAGCACTCTAAAATGGATATAGTAATTCCACTAGGACATTCTCCCGCCTTAGCACTTAGGGTCGTGACAGAACATTTTGAACTATTTTTTTTTTTAAAACACTTGTTTGAAAATACCTTCTTTCAAAAACCACTTTACCCAAATGCATGTGATATGAAATTTAAGATTTGTGCAACCTTACACATAATATATGATATATGAGATGCTGTGCATGAAATAACCAAATATTTCATGTCTAATTCATAGCATGATAATATAATACACTTGAGATGCCAAAAAAAGTACATGGATTTATAAAAAATAGTCTTAGTCGAAACATGTATAAGCATAAACATGAAATTTCTTCACTCAAACATGCTTTAATTTTCACACATATTTTATAAAGATCAAAGCAAAGAAAGCCAAGCATGAAATCATATTCTTTAAGTAAGATGTGAAACCTGCATCACATGATACAATAGAATACATGTGTCATCAAATAAGTCATGTTATTTTCATCAAGGCCAAAACATATGTTGGTTCTATTTTCCATTTTCATCTTATCCAATCAAATTATTCGTTTCATATTTCGATATCCAAGATCATAAAACAAATACATATACAAGCAACAATCAAATAATATCATTCAAAGTAATGAAACCAACAAAAAGATATACACAAATATCTAAATGTATTAACCAAGAGTAAGTTGAATAAATACTTACAAAAATTCACGAATCAAATAGAAAAGTAAGTTGGAAGTTAAACACAACTTATTAGAACTTTAATTTAAAAACTTAACATACATTCTTAAGTGTGTGAGGGTTTCCTATGATTTAACGCTAAGCTTTTAGGCTTTTTCACCAAGAAAATCATTCGTTTCACTTTTAAACTTGCATCAACTCAAAAAAAATAACTTAAAGAAGACAGGACAAAAAATAACTAATGTACACCCCACCAAACTCTCGACTTTAGGGGTTTTCAAGAAATCTTAATTCGCTTCAATGAGAAAAAGTGTAAAAATGTGTGTCTTTCGTCATTTCTAGAACTCTCATGAGATTGAATCTTGTGTTTAAGTGAAATGACAAGTGTGAATGTGAAATCCAAACAAAAATCCGAGCCTTTTCTCGATCTCCAACTCTAGAGGTTCAAATCTTCATTCTCTACATGTTTAATTGGCAAGAATCTTAAAAAAGATGCGAGAATTTTCAAGCAAACCAGAGAGAAGTGTGTGGAGAGTAGGAGAACTCAAGAAAACTCGAAAATGGGCAAGAGAGGACCCTTGGGCGTGTTCCTCCTGTATTTTATACAAAGTCCCTTTACCTTTTCCACTTCCCCTCAACTTTGATGCATGTTTGACACTTGATACAAACTCTTTCACCTCCTCATTTCTCTAAGACCGAATGTCTCTAGAATCTTCATCATTTTATTGTCTTGGGAATGAGCAAATGGGTGTGGCATGGGTTAGGGTTCCCATGGCTGAATCTTACATGAAATTTTCTCTTTGTCATTCATTCTTCCAAACAAGCAATTTCCTTTCAAGGGCATAAAAATAATTTGATTTATTTCCTTCTTAAGACACCATGCATGAGTGACAAGTGGCATTTTCTTAGCCATGCCATCCATCACAAGCCTTTCCTTTCTCTATCTTGTCTTTTCATTTTTCCAAAAAATCTCCTTAAGTCTTATTGGTCAAATAAGGAAACATTTGACACATGACAAATGATGAGTGTGTGTGTGTGTCTTGGCCGAAATTAGGGGATAAATCTGTTCAAATCCTTGCTTCCCTTTCCAACATTAGGCATGCTTGACATGTGGCATGATTTAAGGAATTTTAAAGTGCAAATCTAAATCTAAAAAAATCTCGAAATAAAAGAGTGTCCATTGAGTTTCTCCATGCAAATTTCCTAAAATGCCTCATTTTTATTCTTTCTAGACTCCACTTTTCGTACTTAAGCATGAGAATTCAAAATTTGTCCACTAGTCAAGCCCTAATCCAAGGGTCTTTATATACATGACATGTGTCCATCTTACCATGCTAGGCATGTATCACACTCTTAACTTTCTCCATGCCTTTCTCTCTCTTTTTGTTCAATATCCAGACTATATTTATTGTGCCTTGTATGCATAACACATGACACTTCAGGTTAGGGCTTAACTATGGGTTTCGAGCCTTTAGGCTTGGGTTAACAAGCAAGACCAAATTACACTTAGTAATCTATGGCTAATCTATCACTTGAACGCAATCTCACTCTAATTCTAAGACTTCTTCTTAAACTAAAATATTAAAGCCTCTCAAAACTAAGGTCTTCAAATAAGCTATAAGCCATGCTAAGTTCCGGTTATCACAGTTGCTTATTGAGTATTCGACTCATTTTATTTTTATTTTAATGTTTCTATATTTTCTTTTTAAAAACCATCCCAAATGATGAGAATGCATAGCAGGACAGTATTTAATTTCTGGAGGTAATGTATAGGCTTAGACAATGTATTAAAGTTATAATTTTATAATTTTCAATGAATAAAATATTTTTTGTAAACACATAAGATTTCAATATTCTAAATAAATGTTTTTGCTAAATTTTATAAAAGCGTTTGTATCTTGTACATTTTGTGAAAAAAAGTTTTAGTAATACACTAGTTTCTTAAAATATTTTAAAAATATTATATGCGAAATCAGGGTATTACAATTCTACTAGATAAAATGATATAATCTATATATGCTTTTATAATCTTTTTAAAAACCATAGATAAAACAATAAAAACAAACAAGAAATCAAAAGTAAGATGGTAGCATTAAACAAGGGGCAATGATAGGGGCTAGAATTTTTTTACTACTTTGAAATTTTCATTTTCTAATTATTTTCTTTTAAGTATATTTTTAATATTTTTAATTATTAAAAAAATTAAAATATATATAATTTTATTAATAATTACTTTCTAACTATTAAGTAAAATAAAAAAATAAAAAATAAGAATATAAAAAGAAGTAAATAAATAATAATTTTATCATAAATAAGTGTAATTTAAAAGACAAATCTAAAATTAAATTATTTTATAAACTAAATACTGTTTTTTTTTTTGATAAAAATTAAATACTGTTGTATGGATAATGTAGAGTCTGTGTCCTTCTCTATTCTCACCAACTCGTCTTGCAGTACAATTTTTCGTTATACGGTGTAAAATACTAAAGTTGGCAACAGATGCGTCAAGAGGTGATTGGTAGTTTGGTACAAACCTCAAAGAAGTTGAACTCGGGGGGGTAAATGAGGTAGTCGACGAATTATCCTCTCTGACTGCGTACCGGTGTAACCGGTAACTTTCTTGCGAGTCACGACGTGCAGTGAGAGAGACCGAGTGGGATCCATCTGCTTTCCCTGATTCACTCGTTGGAACTAATTGTAAGATCCAACAGAACGCCAATTCCTTCCCCCTTTTCTTCTCTCCCTCTCCCTCCTGATTCCCTATCGAAGCTCCCTCCTTTTGGGCGGCCATGGCGTCGCCTTCTTTTTGCCCCTATACCCGCGTTTTTGTGGCCCTGTTTTTTTTCTTTCTCGTCGGTTTCTTGTTTGTGGGCGCTGACGATGTCAATCACGACGACGCCGCCGCCGCCCAGTCTCTGTCATGCAACAATCCGTTCCAATTGGTATTATTGTTGTTCTCCCTTCCCTCACTCCCTCCTTTCCTGGGAACACAGTTTATTGTCCTCATTACAATATTTTGATTTATTTTCATTTCCAGTATCTCCAATTTTCTATATGGTTAGATAGATTGAATGCGACATATATAATATGACGTCTGTTTCATCTTGGGATTTTCACGATGACGATTGTAATATAGTCGTGGGTGGCATCATAAGTAGGTTGTGCGATCTACTCATGTAGTATTTATTGGAATACTTAGCAAAATAATATTTGGTGCAGTGCTGTAGCAAAATAAAATAGTTAAGTATCCCGTTTGGGGAGCACGGCCGCCAGGATGAAACACAGCGCTGTTCGTGAAGAAGTAAATTTTTGCTAATTTTCTGGAAAACTATAGACGTATTCATGCACGAATGTAGTCTGCTTTTCTCAACTATTTTTCTTGTCATAACATGCCTCATTGACCATTAGTTAAACTGGGGCCGATAAGGTATAGATATGATGTAAAAAAGGATATATCTTTACTTCTGAAAAAAGGTATAGAATAATAGATATGATACTTACAAAAATAATGGGTATAGATATGATGGATGAAAGATGGAAAAGTAAGACAGCAGTACATGCTCGACAGAATGACACAAAGACAAGGAAAGTTTCAGAAAGGAATTTAGGCTACTGCATTCATTTTCATATATATATATATATATATATTCGTAAGTCTGAAGTACGCATGTATTTATAGTAGTTCGCAGACTACACAAAGGGCAAATACAGTTATGGAAATTTCATCTAGAGTTATTGAGAATCTTCTAGGCTATTCTGATTGTCACGGCAGAGTGATGAGGCTGGTGCCTTTGCCTTGCTGGTATTGTTGCCGAATTCTGTTGCAAAGTATTCTTCTGGTGCAATAGGTTGTAGGTATGCCTTAATATTCTTCCTCGACGCAAGTGGCACAGGTATGACAGTGAGGTTTGATTGCAAAGAAAAAAATCTGGCTGTTGACAGTGGTTTAGTGCTGGAGGTATTGTTGCCGAATTCTGTTGCAAAGTATTCTTCTGGTGCAACAGGTTGTAGGTTATACCTTAATAAAAACATAAAAGAGCACGTCTTCATGCGAAACTGAATATAGAACTAGAAATATTGGAAACAATCTCTTTGCTGATATGTACGTAAGACAGAGAGAGAGGAAGGAGAATGATATTCTGTTTTCAATGTTGTGGGTAAATTTCCCTGTGCCAATTGCTTGTATAATGCTTTTGGAGTTTGGATGTGCGCCTAAAGGCAATACCCAAGGATCTGTAAATCTTACATCTACAGAGCCCTATACGATTGCAAAAATAAAGTATTTTTTTCTTTAGAACCCTATACCATTGGATGGTTGCACAACATTGTATTTCTATCTCTAGTTTTCAAGATTTTCATATACCTCTCTCTCTCTCTCCCCTTTTCTCTGCTTTGGTGTGCATCTTTTATACTTCCTGTGTACTAGAGTAGCATGCTTAGATTATCAATAGAGCTGAACTTATAAAGTAGGTAGTTCTAGTTTTGAACTTGGTTTTCATTGTCTATAGTAGTTATGGTGGGCCTAAATGAGATGCATTATTATTGTATATGCTAACCTTTTATATAAGAATGGTTTTTCCACCTCATCATATTTATGACATGATAAATAGTCTACTTCTGAGGATTTTGAAGCTTTGTTTCTTTCTGAATCCTATTTTGGTTTGCCAAAGCATGGTGGTTTTCAGTATATCCATTGTTACCAAAGAGAAGTAATTGCCGTGTTCTACTTGGCAACCAACTCTGGCGTGGCTGTAGGTTATTAACAACTACTTTTTTGGAGATATCTTCTGAGTTGCTAGGGTTTTAGGAATTACCTCGTTTATGATTGTCCGCTGAGTTTTTTCTTACAGCCCACTTTATTTATCTGGGTTATGCCTTGTTGTTGGGAAATCAGGATGGCATATTAGTGCCTATAATATCTTTTGGATTCATTTATATCTATTAACCATAAAGGGAAAGGCGTGTTTGCTCCCACCCATAAAAGGGAGTCTGGGCCTATATCTGCAGGGAGTATTAGTTTATAAATGATTACAATTTTACTCTCCATTAGTTTAGCACAGTGGTTTATCAATGAAGCTGGATAAGCTTTGGAAGAGTTTGAAATCAAATATGTATTAGAGTTTGGTAAAAAGTATGCTATTACACTCAAGTGTGCTCATTGAGCTCGGTTATGTAGGCATATTAAGATAAGCTGGGATGAATCCTGTAAACATGCTGGGTCAAATATCAGAATGATCACTGCTTTTGTTTTTGGCTTGGTCTATGGTATAGGAAGATGTTTATAAAATTCTATTCCCTGATTTTTTGCATTTCAGTGGATAGAGATGCATTCATAGCCAATTGTATATATAATATATATATACATATATATCTAATCATGATTTTTTGGTAAAGCTTAATTCTCACAATGGTTTTGAGGTGTCAAGAACATTGAAAACGAGAACAGTGAGCTGAGTCAAGTGCAATCAAACATAATGTGATCCGAAATGTAGAAGCCTGAACTTGAAAGTCTGTACTTGCATACAATCAAAAGTCTCAGCATTCCTTGCTCTTGTTACCCTGCAAAAGAAACAAGGGGATGGTCTTGTAGTTCTCACCCCAGAAGATTTTAAGTCATTTGTTGTGGAAGTCATGTTCTTCCAACATGAGTTGCAGGGTAACTAGAGCGAGGAATGCTCATTTTCTTTTCTATTGGAAGTTTGGTTCTTCCAACACATGTCGACACTTTTTTTTTTTTTTGATTGGTACACATTTTCTTTTCAGCCTGAATATACATGACAGATAAACTGATTTGGTCTCTTTACTGCAATTAAATCTTCCAGGTGAAGGTCAAAAACTGGGTCGCGGGTGCCGAAGGTGAAAATTTAGATGGGTTGAATGCAAAATTTGGGGCTGTGTTGCCTTCGAATGCCAAAAAAGCTCTCAGATTGCCTGCTGTTTTTGCAAATCCTGCGAACTGCTGTTCCAATTCATCTTCAAAGGTCTTGCATCCAATTTAATTTCAGAAGAAGAGTTGAATAAGGAAATTTTGAGATGAAGGCAATGAAGAAGGCAGCTTCCAAGGAATGAACAGATCTTGCTTAGAAAACCCTAGTTCCAACTCACATCAGTGTTACATTGTTAACTTGGATAAAATTTTTAGCCGTTAATAAAAAAACAAACTCTCAACTGACTACTGTAACCTATTCCTTAGGTATCTTACTATTCTTCTTCTAGGATGTGAGTTGGAACTACATTACTAGTAACCGTAATGTAGAATGAAAATTTACGCATATATGAAGCATTTTACAATTGTGGGAAAACCTAAGTTCTAAAAAACATGGAAGAAATTATAGTCCTCGAGTTGATGTTAGCGTGAATGGTTGGTAAAGCATTATCATTTCCCAAATATGTAATGTCAAAGTTGATGACATAGTTAATTTTGAAGCATCAGGCTAAGAGTGGCCTTTTTCTGCCTTTTCAGTTTTCTGGATTTATTGTCTTGTCTGTACGTGGTGATTGCGACTTCACACAAAAGGCAGAAATTGCACAGTCAGGAGGTGCTGCGGCCTTGATGGTGATAAACGATGAAGAAGGTTGAAATTTTCAATACACCCAATCTTATATTTTAACAAAAGTTTCCCACTTCTGGTGTTTGTTAAAACTTTTAGCATCAGATGTAAGTAGTTTTCTGCAATTTTCATGTAGTGACTGAAGATTTAACATCGAAGTCTAAAATATGTTTATATTTGTTAAGCTTTATACCTACCAGTCTATAATCAGTAAATATTTATGGAACCTGAATTGTGAACTCTTGAAGGATGAATCTGATATTTGCTGATATAGGTGGGTATTGTTACACTTGGAAAACAGAATGATGTCACTATCATTAGAACAGAAATCTTTGATGCAATGACTGTGAGTCAACTCTTGGTAGCTCCAAGGGTCTTGTATTGGGATGCCATAACTCATCTCTTAACCATAGTAAAGGACTAAGCATATTGAGACTGTTTGTCATTTCATAAGGACAAGATATTAAATGGACCGATTGTGAAGTCAGAAGAGCAACTTATAGGTTATGTTTACCAGGGACTCATAGCCTTTTGTTTGCCCTTAGTCATCTTTTTATACACTTATGGGGATACTTTTAGATGTCTACATGGTTAGGGTGATACCTTCAGATGCTATCACAATTATGGGGATATCTTCATATGTCGACACAATTGTGGATTCCTCTAGGGTTTTGTGTACTTTGGAGGAAGATGATGAGGAGTTCTAGGATGATGAGATGCTTTTAGATGATGGGTCTATGTAGGGGTCTATCTGCAGTTGGTGTGCAAGGAGTTTGGGGTAGTCACTTCTATAAACAGATTGGAGGATCTTGGGGATGAGCCTAGCCCTATATGTTCTTTGCCTCTAGCACCTATATGAGCTGGTTTACATTTGGATTGGGTTCTACAGAACGTAGATGAAATGCCACCCAAAACCATCATCCACTTAAACCATCTATTTGCCTCCAGTGTAAGGGTTTTTTGTGAAGGTTTTGAAAATCAATTTAAAGCTATTCTCATTGCTATTGACCTGACAACCCCTTTTGGCTATATCAGCTTCTAAAAAGGAAAGGAAGCTAGAGACTTTCATGTTCTATCAATTATGTCTCAAGGGAAGGAAGTTCTAGTAAGGGAAGGCATAAAGATAGGGCGGATTTTGGTGTTTTATGAAGCCTAAGATCCTTTAATGGAATGTTTGAGGGCTGAATAACCCGAGCAAGTGCTTACGGATGAAACATTTGATTCGGAAGTGAAAGGTTGATATAATTTGTTTGTAGGAGACCAAGTTGAAGTTTATTGACAGAAATATTATAAGAAGTTTGTGGAGTTGCTCTTACATGGGATGAGGTTCTCTTGCATCCATGGAGCCTCATGAGGTATTTTAATAATGTGGAATAAGAGAGTAGTTAATTTGGTGGAGGGGTATGTTGGAGAATACTTGGTGGCTTGTTCTTTCATGAATGTGGATGATGGTTTTGGGTGGGATTTCACAAGTGTATATGGGCCTATGTTGATAGTGATAGAAGATTTTAGATTGCTGGTTTGTTCAGTTGGTCTGATGACTCGTGGTGTATTGGTGCAGATTTCAACATCATTTAGTTTCCTTGTGAAAGGTTGGGAGAATCTCATATTGGTTTGGCCATGGCTGACCTCTCTCTCTTTTTTGTTTTTTGATAAGTAAGAAGTTTTATTAATCCATGTAAATAGGCAATGCCAAGTATACATGAAGTATACAAGAAAGAACCTAGTTACAAGCTACGTGCTACTGAAAGTAGTGCAAAAGCCACTAAAGGACATTCCATTTAATACAATAGAAGAGGCCTAAAGAAGTAAAGTGTGATAAAAGAAGGCCCTAAAACCGTTCGGAGAGCGTTCTTTATTTTCAAAACATCTACCATTTCTTTCAATCCATGTGCTCCGCATTAGACATAGGGAAACCATCTTCAAAATAGTGGTAATGCGTCGGTGACCCCGAATCCCTCTCCAACATGACAAAAGGTCTATCACCCTCCTAGGCATAACCCATGCAATACCAAGTGTAGTAACCTTTTGTTGTCGACATTAGGCCCGTAAACCCCAATTAAAGCCATCTTCTACATTCAGAAAAGAACAAGCGATTGAATAGGCACCAACAAAATCCTCCACCAAATTAACAACTTTCTTGTCCCACAACACTAAGATGCCCCCAGAGGCACCATTGGAGGCAAGGGAAGTCCAACCTGCATAAGGGCAACTCCACAAGCTACTGATTAGTTGCCAATCAATAGCCTTCAATTTAGTCTCCTGCAACATATCGCATCTCCTTTCCAATCCTGAAGTAAGTTCTTCACTCGAAGACGCTTGGTCGGGTCGTTCAGTCCCCGAACATTCCATGAAAGGATCTTGGGCTTCATGGAGTACCGAGTTTCACCCTATCATTGTTTCTTCCTCTATCCGTGCTCCCTTCCCTTTAGTCATAGTTTATGGAACAAGCGAGTCGTTTAAGCTCTTTATCTTTTTTGGCGGTCGATTTGGCAAGTGGCTGACTTGCTTCCATAGCTATGAGAAGTGCTTTGAGCTGGTCCTCATAGCCATCGCATGTAATCCCAAGGCAATAACGCATTTCATACACCTTTCATAAGACCCGATTGGTACTAAACTCATCCTGAGTAAGTGATGGTGGCAGCGACATAAGGGGCGATGTAAGTCACTGTGAAGCTCCACTTCCAAGTCAACTCCATGTTCCAGAAGGGTTCTATGAAAATTAGACTTGTCTGAAAAATCCTCTTCTGAGAGCATCTCTACATTCAATGCCTCGTCCTCTTCTTCTGGTATTGTGCACAAAACCCTTGATGGAGACTCAAAGTTGTTGAAAAGGTTCGCCGGGGAAGGAGAAAACTGAGAATTGACTTGACCAACAGACATAGGTAAACTAGAGGCGGAGGACGCCTTCTCACAACTCATCAGCCCCTTTTGTGGTGCCGGCGAGCTTCTAGAGGTCAGGGGGGAGACGTGACTTGCGGCCTAGGAGCAAGCAACATCATGCCCTTCGAACTGAGGCAGTCCAGTGGGTGGGGGGTGTGTCGTCTTGGACTATCGGCACTTTCTATGGCTCTGACGAGCTCTCGATGGCCTGGGAGCACAAGGCGATACCCTTCATAGCGAAATCGTCGACTTTTGAAGGGGGTACAACGTCTTTGATGCCAAGAATCTGCGTCGCCGGTGACCATCGGAGGGATTTGCGTCACTGGAGTGGTCGCTGAAGGAATGATCGTTTGATGGGGCTGGGGTTGAGCCCTTACGGCCCAGGGCTTGTGACTGTGGGGGCCTGAACTTGGCACGCCTGGCGTGGGAGGGCTTCTTGGGCCTGCTGGGTTCGTCACATTCCTTTTGCTTACCCTTAAGCTTGGGCTAAGGGCACTTGGACCCTATTGAAATGCCCATTCCAGCAGAAAGTTTCTCTAGTGATTTCCCCTCCTTTCCAGACTCTAGGATCATGCAAAGGCATTTCGGCATCATCCCCGATATTTCCTCCAATACCCCAGATAGACGAGCTTTGATAGTCGACAAAACGCCCCTTCCACCTCTCCCAACTTTGTACACTCTGCAGGATGCGTTCCATTATCCATCTGATAATACAAACACTCTGCAGTGTCCTTGCTCACAGACACCAAGGCTGGAGACCTCAAAGTAGAGGCATAAGAAATCCTCCTCTGTTTCTAGCCCAAGACCAATAGTCCTTGCCTTGTTGTTACCCTCAGAAACCACCCTTTTGAGATGGTGAACAAAACCAGCCCAGCCATTTTTAGGGATGATCAAAGAACCCCTCCCAGCGTCCAGTCTCATATTTTTGTGAAAACCAACACTCCGAGAAGATGCAATGGCTTCCTCAAACATCCTTATCACCCAAGGAGCTGACCTCCCATTGAGAAAGTATAAATGAAACATTCTATTACTCTTCTCGGAAATACGATAGGTGCTGCCACTAGCTTTCGAGAAGGTGGAAATTTTAGCCTCCACCAAGAAACACTCTACACCTTTCATACTTGAACTCAACCAGAAATATAGGAAAGGGAGAAAAGAAGGAAAGGGAAAAGAGAAAGAGAGGGCTCAACTCTGGTGAGAAGCACCGGAGAAAGGATGACGGGGTTGCATGAGGGAAAATATAACCACTCTTTAGCTTAGACCAAAATCACCATGGCTGACTTCTCAATAGTTGTCATTGAGTTGGATTTGGTTGATTTACCTTTGGTAGGGGAGATTTCACTTGGACCTTGGTCAAATGGGAGGGCTTGGTCTAGTCTGGACAGATTTATTGTCTCTCCTTCTTGGGAGGTTCACTCTCTTGACCAATGCGAAAAATGCGTTCGTAGACCATGCTCTGATCATTTTACCATTTCATTGGATTGTGGGGGTCTCCATGAGGGGTGGATATACTTTAAATTTGAGAACATGTGGCTGAAAATAGATGGATTTATGGATAAGGTTAGATCATGGTTGTCCTTGTATCAGTTTTTGGGTACTCCTAGTTTCATTTCAGTTGGGAAGCTTAAATCCCTGAAAAATGATTTGAAAAAATGGAATATGGCAGCCTTGGGAACATTATTGATTAGAGGCATACTTTCTTTGAGGAGCTACAAAGTTTGATGAAAAAGAGGCTGATGGGGTCCTCTTAGTTGATGACAAGGCAAGGAAAATTGCTGTTGAGTCTAAGCTGGAAAAAATACTCCTTATGGAGGAGATTTCATGGAGACAAAAATCATGAGCCCTTTGATTGAAGGAAGGGAACAATTGTACAAAGTTCGTTCATAATGTAGCTAAGTCCCATTGAAGAAATATTGTCATTGAGCTCCGTCATTTGGAAGGTAGGGTAATTTTGGACAAGGGATCACATTGTTCATTTTTATGATAAGCTTCTCACGAAGTAATACCTTTGGAGATCTTAGGTTGATGGGCTGGTTTTTTATTTGATTGATCAGTCAAGTGCAACTTGGTTAGAGAGAACATTTGATGAGGATGAGGTGCTTATCGTGTTAAGAGGGATGGACAAAGACAAAGCACCGGGCTCAGGCTTGACAATGGTTTCTTTCAGGCTTGTTGGGGCGTTATTGGGAAGGATATCATGCCGATTTTTCTTGGATTTCACTTGTTAATGATTGAGAGAAGTCTTAACGTTACATTCATTGCCCTTATTCCAAAAATGGCAGGGTCAATGGAGGTGAAAGATTTCCGTCCTACAAGTCTGGTGAGTGTACAAGATCATTTCGAAGGTTTTAGCTAATCGTTTGGGTGAAGTTATGGAGAAGATCATCTCGAAGTCACAAAATGCTTTTGTGAAGGTAAGACAAAATCTTGGTTTGGTCTTCATCGCTAATGAATGCTTGGAAAGTAGATTTAGAGTTGATGCTCTAGGTTCTCTATGTAAATTGGATATGGGGAAGGCATTTGATATGTACATTGGGAGTTTTGGGTGTATATTCTTAATACACATGGTTTTGGGGAGAGATAGTTTAAGTGGATGAAACATTGCATCACAATTGTGAGATTCACAATTTTGGTTAATGGTACCCCCGGGATATTTTTAATAGTTTTTGGGATTGAGACAAGAGGTCCCTTTGTCTCCTTGTTTGTTTTAGTAATGGATGTGTTGAGTAGAATGTTGAAGGAGGCGGCGGATAGGGAGTTTAATTTGGGTTTTTCAGTGGGAGGTCCATCTAATTGTAGCATAAATGTCTCGCATCTCCTCTTTGCTAATGATACGTTGATCTTTTGTGAGCTAGATCCCGATCGGGTTCATTCATTGAGGGTTATTTTTCTTTGTTTTAAAGCTTTCTCTGGCCTTAAGGTGAATTTATCAAAATCTGAAATGGACCCTAATGGCTTGGTTAATAATTTATGGAATTGGCTGATATTTTGGGTTGCAACGTGTAAATTTGCCTATGAAGTATTTGGTCTTCCCTTGGGGGCTTCTCATAAATTTGAGACAATGTGGGATGGGATTATCAAAAGTATTGAATGTAGATTGGCTAGTTGGAATTTATTTGTCCAAAGGTGGTAGAATCACCTTAATCAAGAGCACCTCATCTAACCTTCCAACATACTTTCTATCTTTGTTTATTCTGTCTGCAGGGGTGGCTAATAGAATGATACTTTTCGTGCATTCTTGTGGGGAGGTTTAAAGGGTGAGAACAAATTCCATTTGATAAAGTGGATAAGATCTGTACCCATTTATCCTGTGGAGAGGACTGGGGTTAGAAAGCTGAGAATTCTCAATAAGGCACTTTTAGGGAAACAATTGTAGCTGTACCATCAGGAAGGGATGCTCTTTGAAGAAATGTTATTGATGTTAAATATGGGAATATTTGGAAGGTTGGTGCTCAAATGATATAAGAGGGGCATATAGAGTGGGAGTTGGAAATTTATCCGAAATGGATAGGGATATTCTTGCAGAAATTTCATATTTGAGGTGGGAAGGGGAATGCGGAATAGATTTTGGCATTATGCCTAATGTGGTGTACTTGGAATTAGAGGAATGGTTGCTGTTTTGGTAATAGGGAATGCTTGATGGGAGGGTTTAGAGATTTTTTGTTCCATACGTTGTTACTTTGGGCTTTGGCTATTGTATTGAATGGGACTAGCTTTAGTGACCTTTATGCTATTGTTTACTGCACTTGCTTGTATTTAGGTTTTTCTGTTGTATAATTTTTGTGTACTTGGGGCTATTCCTGATTATGTGGATTAAAAACTTCTTCTTACTTATAAAAATTGATTATGTTCACTAAGTCCTTAGGTCGTTCTCAAAGTTTGTGTTAATTAAATCCTTTGAACAAATGAACTGTTTGTCATAAATTTTATGTTTTTTTTGATAAGTAACTGATTTTATTGAAAGAAACTAAGCAATGCCAAAGTACACAGGGAGTATACAAAGTGAGAAGTCTAGTTACATTCTAACTACATATTAGCAAGCTGGAAAGAAGATAAAAACTCATGTACAACCCTTCAATACAATTGCTGAAAACCATCGTAAAAGGGAAAATACAAAAGAATTCCAGAATTCCCCCATGGTGCTCTCCTTGTTGTTGAAGCACCTATTATATCTTTCTAACTATAGACACCATATTAGGCACAAAAGTATCATTTGCCACACCACAGTTAGATGAGCGCTAGAGTTAGGCCTATTCCAACATGCAAGTAACTCTACCACACTCTTAGGCATAACCCAACTCAGCCCGACTCTACTAAGGATGCCCACCCACATCTCCACACCCACCTCACAATATAAAAGCAAGTGATCTGTTGATTCCCCGCTCCTTTTGCACATAAGCACCACTTCATAACTACCATACCTCGCTTTCTTAGATTATCAATCGTTAAAATCTTTCCAAGTGCGGCTGTCCAAACAAAAAAAGCGACTTTAAGCGGCACTGAGAGTCTGAGACTTTCCATATGCTCTTCCACGGGAAAAAGCTAGGCTGTTGTACAGTTAAGGCCTTATATAATGATTTAACCGAGAACTTCTTTCTTCCCATATTGTTTCACACTATACAATCACCCCCATCGCCTCCAAGCTTTGTTGAATACAAAAAACTGTAAAAGGCTGCCAACTCATCCATTTCCCAATCATAGAAATTTCTATTAAAGATCACATTCCAAGTTACCATCCCATTTACACGACAAAGCACTTTTGAAATTGCCGCTTACTAATTTCCAGCTAGATTAAAAATAGTGGGAAATACGGTGAAAAGAGGGCTGTCCCCACTCCACACCTCCGACCAGAAACGGATACGTGCCCCATCCCCTACCTCAAATTTTAGAAATTTTGCAAAAGTGCTACACTATTTTCTTATGAATTTCCAAAGGCTCACTCTATAAGACCCCATACGCTCTTTGGAAACCCATCTCCCCCACTCATTACCATATTTGATATCATTAACCTCCCTCCACAATGAGCTCCCTTCTTGATGGTATCTCCACAACCATTTTCCTAATAATACTTTATTGAAAACACACAAATCTCGCACCCCTAACCCACCACATACAATTGGACAGCTCACCCTTTGCCAACTTACAAGGTGAAAATTGAATTCCTCTCCCATACCCCCCCCCCCCCCCCCCAAAAAGAAAGCTCTAAACAAAATTTCAATCCGGTTTGCAATACTCACCGGTAAGGGAAAGAGAGAGAGACAATAGGTGGGAAAATTGGAAATTGTGCTTTTGATGAGTGTTAATATCCCCCCTTTTGATAAATATAACTGCTTCCAACTCGATAATCTTTTCTCGATCTTTTCTACTACTCCCTCCCAAATATTCTCGACTTTGAATGACGCTCCCAAATGGAGTCCAAGATATTTCATAGGTAGAGAGGCAATTTTACACCCCAATAAGTCTGCGACCGAGGCCATGTTTCTCACATCCCCCACTGGATCCAACTTGGACTTTCCCAAGTTTACCTTGAGACCCGAAACAACTTCAAAGCACAACAAAACTGCCCTTAGAGCTTGAATCTGTCCATTATCAGCATTACAAAAGCAATAGTATTATCCACAAATAACAAATGTGAGATAAGACCTGCCAATGCCATTGCTGCCTGCTGAGAAACCAGCAAGGAATGCCCTCCTAACGGCCGCCTCTACCATGCGACTCAATGCCTCCATAACAATAACAAAAAGGAAAGGGGATAAAGGATCCCCTTGTCTTAAACCCCTTGAAGATTGAAAAAACCACATGATCTTCCATTTACCAAAACCGAGAATCAAGTGGTTGAAACACAATATTTAGTCCATTCACACCACCTATCTCCGAAGCCACATCTTTTAAGCATATATAAAAAAAAGTCGCAACTCACATGATCATAAGTTTTTTCCATGTCCAACTTGCAAAGCAGCCTCGGGATGCTTTCTCTTAACCGAATATCCAAACACTCATCTGTTATCAAAACTGAATCCAGGTTTTGCCGGCCTTGAACGAAAGCATTCTGAGGTTTGGAGATAAGTTTATCTATTACTGAACTCAATCGATTAGCCAACACCTTTGAAATGATTTTGTATATCCCACCACCAAACTAATAGGCCTAAAGTCTTTCAAATCATTAGCACCAGCTATCTTTGGAATAAGAGTTATGAAAGTAGCGTTAAGTGACTTCTCAAACTTGTGGCTAGAATGAAAAGCATGAAAAAATCTGCATTACTTCCTCCTTCACTATATTCCAACGCTCTTGAAAGAATGCCATGGAGAAACCGTCCGGACTCTCGGCTTTATCCTTGCACATACCCCTCACCACTCAATGCACCTCCTCTTTAGCAAACGGCCTCTCCAACCAACCTGCAACATCCGAATCCAATTGGTCAAAAAATAAACCATCAAGTTTGGGCCGCCTTTCTACTTTTTCAGCAAGGATCTCCTCATAATAGTTCACAATATGATCTTGTATTTCTTCGGTAGATTGTAACACATTAGGGCCGGAGTGGAGTACTTCAATAGTATTGTTGCGCCTATGTGAATTCGCCACCTTGTGAAAGAACTTAGTACTCTTACCCCCCTCCTTCAACCAAAGTGCCATTGATTTTTGCCTTCAAGAAATTTCTTCCATCAATAAGATACTCTCAATTTCGGTCACCACCACCTTCTTCCTTAGCGATGAGTCCTACACTTCCTTATGTTTAAATACTTTCTCATTCCATATGTTTTAAGTCGGATTTCAAGGCTTTCAGTTTACCCGCCATTATAAAGCTTAGGTTACCCTCAATAGAATACCCATCCCACCAACCCCTTATCTTCTCCACAAAACTCTCAACTTCTAGCCACATGTTCTCAAACTTGAAAGAATGTCTACCCCCCCGAATGCCACCACAATCAAGTAGAACTGGGAAATGATCAGATTATACCTATGCCAACATTTTTTGGCTTAAATCTAAAAAGTGCGTCCCCCAAGAAGAAGACACCAAAAATCTGTCAAACCTTGACCATGATTGACTGTTGGACTAGGTACAACCCCCCCCCCCCCCCCCCCCAACCATCGGAAGGTTCATGAGATTCAAATCAAAGATTAGTTATGAGAAGTCTTGCATGACTCTTGTTAGCGTAGATGCCCCCTCCCTCTCACTAGGGAACTGAACAATGTTGAAATCACTACCAAGAACCCACAGTATGTCCCATAGAAAGTAAATACCCGCAATTCCCCTCAAATAAGCTTCTATCGCTATCAACATTAGGGCCATACACACCTGCAAATGCCTATCTCCATCCATCCTCTATATTCTTAAAAAATACAGCCACCGTAAAATACCCAATGCATTCCTCTATCATTTCCACTACTTTCTTATCCCACATCACCAACACACCCCGAAGTCCGTATCGAAGGTAAATAGCACCACCCACAAAGGAGTTATCCCACAAACTCCGAATTATCTTCCTATCAATATAATGTAATTTAGTTCTTGTAGACAAACAATGTCAACTTTCCAACTACAAAGAAGAGATCGAATGCGAAGTCGCTTATTGATGTCTTTGATCCCCCTAACATTACATAATAAGATTTTAGGTTTTATAAGAAAAAATATTCCCCTGCCCCTTCGATCTTACCCTCCCCACGCTACCTTCGTTGTTATCATAATTAATAGAACAAACCAATTTTTTCAGCTCATGATCTCTTTTAACAGCCGACTTAATTTTTGTTGGACGAGTAGCTTCCATGACTATTACAAGAGTCTTAAATTGCTCTTCGACGCCTACACATGAGATCCCCACAAACCCTTGTAGCTCTACCACCATTTTTAGAATCCAATCTGGAACATGAGCTGTAGATGGAACAACACGTAGAGGAATAGGACTGCCCAGCTCTTTTCGATCACCCCCTTTCTCACTAACCACCATTTGTAAAGTAGGACTGGAAACACGGCTCGAGATAGGATCTTCCATACTGTGCTCAGCCGGCATCTCCAACATTACCAGAGGGCCAACAAAATCTCCATCCACCTCTTGCGGCCATTTCTGTGCAATTCCCAATGACAAAATGAGGTTCCTTGTGGTAACACTCCTTAAATCAGAGTCACCCGACCTTGCTTGCGCATCTTCTGACAGCCCAGATCTCGCCAGTGAGACCAAAACCATCTCCAGCGACATCAGAGGGCCAACAGAATCTCCATCCACCTCTTGCGGCCTTTTTTGTGCAGTTTCTGGCGACATAATGAGTTTCCCGGCAGTAACACTCCTCGGATCAGAGTCACCTGGCTTTGCCTACGTGTGATACCCTATATGAAAAGGAATGGTAGGTGGTATATGGGATCCCACATTACTTGGGAAGAAGAAGTTCTTGCTCTTTATAAGACTCCAATGGGGCTCCAATTGTGTTATTGACTAGTCCTTTTGGAGTATGGGTCATGTGGTTTGGGCCTTCCATTGGGGCGTTATACTGCGCATCTTCCTACGGTGGAGGTTGAGGCCCGTACGATGACGATGGGATATCGAAGCCTGGAGCTCTGCGTTTCCATCTCGTCTTAGGTTGGGCTTGAGATGTAGGATGGGCTTGAGAATTGGACCCGCGGGATGGGCAGTTGGGCTTGCGTTTCCACCCCCTTCCCTTTGCCGTTACACTTGCTCATAGGCCGTAAGTCAAACCTATGTATCTGAAAGCCCACTTCTGGGCCCAGCCCATTACTAGAATCTTCTTCCTTGCCCATTCCCGAAACTTTCTTCATCCCCTCCTCAACACATCGTTTCAATAATCAAATATCAGACTTCAAAACACCAACTTGTACCTCCATGTCTGTCAATGCCTGAAGTAAGGTTTCTATATTAAGCCCCGACACTACCCTGCCACTCCTTTCACTGTACTGTGCCTTCACCAAAGCAAAAGATTTGCCTGCTATTTCTGAAGATTTTGGTGCTCGAGACAAGACCTCCTTGTGCAAACAAGTAAGGTGCCCTTGTGATGGAGGAGACGACATCCATGGTCGACGTGCTCTGTTATCCCCCCTAGAACAGAGTTTTCCACAAGCTCCTGATGTTCTTCCAACCTTCCCCCTTCTTTTCCTTTGGAATCATAATCATACCTCGCTTTTGACCAAATTCCGTTATTGAGAAGAATCTCCCATAGGAGTTGAATTGCCGCTGGAATACCAACACATTGGACCCATTTGTCCTTGATCTATAAAACCCAGAAACATTCCCAGCGGCTAATCCCTTCTTTCACCATGGCTGCCAACCACCCCAGTGCATCTTGGTTAATGTAAATTTGATTCACGGCACGAGGACTACTCTCCAAAACTCTCCACCATCTTGCACTCACCTTCTGAAACTCAAAACATTTATTATCAACAGACACGTTTCTACTCAACCCCATTACCAAGAATTCGAAACGAAGATGAAAAAAGCTGAGATTAAACACCAGAAAGCTCAAAGAGAGTTAACAGGAATACATCACCGAGGAGGAAAACCTCATTTTCTCAAATGTACGGAGAGAAAATGAGGAGAGAGTGCTATAAATTTTATGTGAACTGTGTTTTTTAGCTTGAAGCATTAGGGACATTTGGGAAGTTAACCTTTTCTATAACAAGCTTCTACTTTGGTTCAAAAGTGAAATCAGACAAACTGTGCTACCATTTTTCCTTGTTCTAATGTTATCATGTTGCTTAATTTATCAAGAGCGATTTTATGTGTAAAATGGCTTTCATGTTGGCGAAATAAGAAAACTAGCTGGGCTGGGTTTTAGTTGCTTTGAATTTGACTTTAATGCCATTTGATGATGTCTTTCAAACAACTTACAGACTTTTTCTTGACTTTCCTCTCTCTCTCTCTCTCTCTCACACACACACACACACACACACACACACACACACACACACACACACACATTTTTGTCATTGTTGCATTGTAAAAGATGTTCCTGTATATCAATGTGTTGAAGCAGAGAATTGGACTTTTGGTCAATGAATTTATTGGTTTTTATTGTTTTCTTCTATAACATTTTTTTTTTCTGTGTTATGATCATTTCAGATCTTTACAAGATGGTCTGTGCTGATAATGACACTGCTTTAAATATATCTATTCCTGTTGTAATGATCCCAAAGTCAGGAGGAGAAGCCCTTAATAAATCTTTGGCAATTGGACAGAAAGGTGAGTCTCTTAAGCTTTCGTTGTATCAGACTTTGCTATACTTATGTATGCATGTGCATCAATTATTTACATGGACTGCTAAACCTTTAAAAGAAGCAAAGACATCTTGACTCACAGGAACATGAGTTAATTAGGGAAGTGGTGGGTAATTTTGCTGGTCCAGGATTATCACAGGACGAAGATGTTGGAGAAGTGCCATTTCCGTTTTCATCATGGGAAGTGACATTCTTGATTGTTCTATACAATGGGGAAGGATGTACATCATTACAAAAGAGTTTCATGAAAGTATATTTAGTAAAGCAGCAATGATCTCTATGATGTGAACCCTTTTCTAGAATTGATATCTGACATCACATGGAATGAGTTTTTCTGTTGTCATTATTGGAATGGTCTTGCTTATAGGCGCTTTATTGAAATAATTGGCCTCTGTTTTTGGTTTACATGGTGTAAGGCATGCTTGACTAAGTGGGTTGGGTTGGGTTGGAATACAGGAATGTCTTAATCTTCATTTTTTCTGGATTATGGCCATCAAAATCAACCATCTTCCCCTGCCAATCAACAACTGCTGCATCCTTTCATGTAAATTTACTACATCAAATTCCTCTCACCTTTTTATTTTTATTTTTATAATAGCAACATCAAAATCATTGAATTGCGCCTCCTCCACCAACAACCACACCAACTGTAACCATCTTAGGAACCAAGCTGCATTTGGACCTGTTCTTCAAAAGGAATAGTCAATATTACTAATGGAGTCCCTTAGAATCATTAAGGTCAAGAACTTCTCCCCCTCAATGTGGGATCTCATTTACCCCATGTCTATACTCAATCTGGGTGCTTCTACATTTGCACCTGTTTTCTATGGATCATCTGAAAAGTTTGTTTTTATCTCATGGTGTACATGTGGTTAATTGGAGATCATCTCTTGCAGTGGAACTTTTATTATATGCTCCCAAACGTCCAGTTGTAGACTTGTCAGTGGTGTTCTTATGGATGATGGCTGTTGGAACAATTTTATGTGCTTCATGTTGGTCAGAGTTCACTGGTTCTCAGCAGAGTGATGATCGTTACAATGAGCTATCCCCAAAGGTTTCTTGTTCAACCCTCTAATCATTGTCCAAAACTTTTGAACTTAAAGTTGGATCATTGTCACAGATTTGTCTTGGTTTATGTCATCATAGGGAGCTTGGTTATGCAAAATGACTGTTTGGTACCTGATATAAAGTTTAGTGCTAATGGATGCCTTTGTCTGTTGAGAGTCTGAAATTACTATCAGATGATGTAGAGAAAAAAATTCAGAATTTTTACTGCCCTTTATCTCTATATTCTTGGAAAATGCAATGTTCTTTCGAAGTATTCTACTGCAAATGGATATTCTAGGAAGCTCAATTTTGAAGTCGTGTTTTTTCTTATTAATTTGTGGCCCTTGATGGGTACTCCAATCCTACCTGCCAGACTATTTATATTTTATTTTCTTTTTGTTTTCATAAATCCTTGGGGGTGCTACATCATACAGGTAGGTGGATGTTTACCATATATCTGAATTTTTGGGTCAAAGATGTAAATATGGGTCAGCATTGGGAACATGTTTACACCTTATTCAAATAAGATTGTTACTATATATTGCTCCTGCAAATGAGATTTCTACTTTATTTGTATCTTATCTTAGTAGGCCCAGCTAATGGTCAATTATGTGGATCTTTTTCAGCTGTTTGGCCCTATCTAAGGCCATTTTCTATGTTACTCTTGTGATCATGCCCTTTGTTGCAACATCTGCCTTTTTATGTTTTATGCCTCCCTAGTTCTTTCTGGTCCCTTAACACTTTTGCTCCTCCAACTTGATTGAAGTCAATCTCTTACCTCAGAGCATCATTGTTCTCTGAATGTGATCGATCCATTCAGTGCGAGCTTATTTTCTTCTTTACTCATATTGTCACACTTCCCTCTATTTATATTATATTGGTTTACTTACTCCTGACTTTGTTTCTTCATTGTCCTTCAGTTTTCTTTATACATCATAGATATATATTATCTTTTCATTGACAGTCTGCTAAAATCTCAAGTTTTCACTAAAAATGCCTTTGAATATTGTTGAAATTATAGAGCGTTTACCTTGCTAGAACTAGAACCTAATCCTTCCATCTCCTGCACTTTAGAAGGGGAAACATCTACACTTTGAGTGCATGCTTCAGAAAGAATAATTATGTCATTAGTGAATTGAGTGTGAGACATGAATGAATGTATATATTTGAAGAAAAAAAAAAATCCCATATTCGCATTTATTCTATATTTTTGAGATTTTGGTTTTCCATCAAAATGCTTTCTCTTCTCTTTTTCCCATTCTTTAATTCTACAACTATCGAATATTTTTTAGTGGTTACGGGGAAGAGTTCTTGGGACTGAATTGTATTTTCTTTCATTGAGTAGGAATCTTCCAAAGCTGAGACGGTGTTAGATGATCTTGAGAAGGAAGTCCTTGATATTAGTGCCAAGGGTGCTATATTTTTTGTCATCATGGCATCAGCATTTCTGCTGCTTTTATATTATTTTATGTCTTCCTGGTTTGCATGGGTGCTGATCGTACTTTTCTGCATTGGTGGTGTTGAGGTAAGGTAGCTCTTTTCAGTTCCTGTTTATTTATGTATTTATTTGTATATCTTGTTTCTCAGGCTGAATTGAGATAATTCTTGCTTGACCGAAATATCCGTTTTTGTCTAAACATTATATTCACTTCAATGGTTTTTGGGTTCTTCTTATTTTAAGAATTAAGATAACTTATATAGAAATGGAGAAATATATTTTAGTGAAGCATCAACTTCTAGTGGTTCATGTTAAAGCATCCAACTAAAAGCTGAAGTCAGCAGGTGGATACTCTCAACAACTACATTATCCATATACTTAACCAATTTGGAGCTTTATAACAAAAATATAACAAGTCTAACAGATCGGAATGGCCCAATTTAGCCCAAAAACAATAAGCCAAGCTGTGCTGTCCAAGAACAACATACTGTTAAGGCATTGAGCCTGAAAGCTTAACCTTGTAGGTGGATTTACCCACACATAACTCAATGACCAAGCACATACTCATCCATTGTGGAATTTCGTTGAACATTTGAATTTCTTAAATATAAACCATGAAAGGGAAAGTTTGAAGACCATTAGAATGCTTGAGGAATAATTCTTTCTCTCAGTACGTTGCAATTGTAACAAATTTAACTATAATCATTTCATGGTTGGTGGTTGGTGATCATGTTTGTTAATGATTTCCCCTACGAGCCAAACATTGATAAGCCTAGGGTTTCAATCAAACAGCAAAAGATTGGTAATTTTTCCTTTATCAGTTATGCAAATATCTTTATTAAACCATGTAAATTAAATATATATGTTGAAAAAATGGATCCTTAATTATATAACTTCCGTTTTTTAATTGACCATAAATTCATACTTGGAAATGCTTATTGTAAACATATACGAGAAGAGAAGTTAGATGAAGCTTAGTTGGAATTAAAGCTTATTGTAAATGCCACCTGTCATACTTGGAAATGCTTATTGTAAACATATATGAGAAGAGGTACCTCTTAGATCAGTCAAGGAGGACATAGAGCCGGCCAATATATTTGGAATTAAAGCTTAGTGGAGTTGAGTTAAATTGTTTCAGCAAGTCCTCATCATGTCATGTTTTTGCTCCAATGCTTGCAAATTGTAAACCGAACTTAAGTGATTTAGAACTTTCCTTCAGGGGAGGGGAAGGTATAGATCATTCTCTCTTTTTGGGTTTCTATTTGTTTATATTGATTGCTTTTGCAATCACATCAATGTTGCTGCATTGATAATTTTTATTTTTCAGGGAATGCATGCTTGTATAGTTAGCCTGATGTTAAGGTACACAGATTTCTAATTTTTCTTTCTTTAAACCTATCAACTAACTGGGATTTACATTTACACTATCATTTATTATTATTTTACTGTTTGTTAAGCAGAAAATGCAGAAACTATGGGCAAACAGTAGTGAATTTGCCTCTTATTGGGGAGGTTTCAATTGTGTCACTTGTGGTGCTATTGTTCTGTATGGCATTTGCAATTTTCTGGGCTGCTACTAGAAAGGCATCGTATTCATGGTTCGGTCAAGATGTTCTTGTAAGTTTGTTGAGTACCTGTGTGCTAGGCTATTTTCTTCTATCTTGTTTGAAAGAAATGTGTTGATTTACTAAAATCCGGAATTTCAAACTATTGGATATGGAATTTCAAACTCAACATGTTTATGTTGAGTTCTGAATTGGATATGGAATTTGTTCTGCTTTTCTTCCTTTTGTATTAGTCTTTACATGTTGAAATTGGCAAGCAAGATGAAGTAGTAGTTTTTTTATTTGGTTATCTTAAATAAGACAGGTGTGCAATGATCAGGCTAATGTATTTGGTGTATGAATTTCTGCTGGGATTTAGAACCCATCCAATAATTAATTAGAAATCTTGGTTCGTTCTCCTTTCTCATGAGGTCGTTATGGATTATTTTCTGGTTCTAAAGCTCTTCATTATTTGTAGCATTAGACGAGTTAGAGAGGAATGTAGATATATCAGTTGGTTCTAAATGTAAGCATCTTTAAATTTACACAGTTGGAATTCTAAATTTCTCATTCATTTTTTTTTAATAAAAAAATCTAAACCTTTTTTAAATTCTAAGCTAGAATGATCATAGCCTTGTAGAATGGAACAGAGATCTTACTCATCTACATAATCCAAACTAGTTTGGTACTGTATAAGCTGTTGTGTGTAGCACAGAAACCTCAAGCATTCAACGTCCTGTGTCACTGAGCTTGTCAATATTAGACTATATGTAGTATGCACCTTTGAAGGAAAATGGGTCTGCCTCCTATGGTGGTCACGTTGTTACAAAGAATAATGCTTTGTACTTTTAAATCTATTGGTTTTTGCTGAAATATGTTGTATACTGGCTGCACATGAAGCAATCTGAAAAAATGCCGAAGTTGTTCAAATCCTTCTTGTTTCTCTCTTTGCACTATGACGCTGCTTTCATTCTTCGCAGGGTATCTGCTTGATTATAACAGTCTTACAGATTGCCCGATTACCCAATGTCAAGGTATGTAAGTAGTTTGTTCGTGTTTTCCATCCCAAATCTATTATGATATCTTGATTGCATTTTGATACTGCAGGTTGCTACTGTACTTCTTTGTTGTGCGTTTATCTATGACATCTTTTGGGTGTTCATATCAGAAGCAATCTTCAATGAGAGTGTTATGGTTGTGGTAAGTTTTAAGCTTCGTAATTGGTCTTTCTTTTATTGTTAAATTGCAAGTTCGATTCTCTTATTTCAAGCTATGAAACTCATTCTATTATATGCATATTGATTTACGGGAACATTGGAAAGAAGAAAATTTTTTAGAGCGGCTTGTGATGACTGGATGTCTTGTGGTTCGAGTTTCACATGTTTTTTGTAATTGGACCTAAAAATAATTGATATTACAGTTAGTTGTGGTAGGTCTTGTTTGTTATATCATAATACTCTTTTGAGTTTGATTTTTTATATAAGTCCTAAAATATCTAGAAGAATATGTGGATTTTCTTGTAAACCATGTGACATACCTAATTACTAAGTCCACATTGGATTGGTGAGTTGTTAAGGAGTATGGTGCCAAGATAATCTTTTCTCTTCCAACCCGATAATCTTTTCTCTATCTTCTCTACCACCCCATCCTAAATATTGTTGGCTTTGAATGATGCCCCCAGGGGAGTCCAAGATATTTCATTGGAAGAGATGCAATTTTGCAGCCTAATACCTCCGCTAAGGAATTTATATTGCTCACCTCCCCTACCGGAACCAACTCCAACTTCCCGAGGTTCACTTTGAGGCCTGAAACAACTTTGAAACACAACAAAACTGCCCTTAAAGCTTGCATCTGGTCGCTGGTAGCATCACACCAAATTAACATATCATCTGCAAATAGTAAATGAGAAATGGAATTGTCATTACTATTGTTGTCCACTGAAAATCCAGCAAGAAATCATCCCCTTATAGCAGCCTCCATCATATGATTAAATGCCTCCATAACAAGGACAAAAAGGAATGGGGATAGCGGGTCACCTTGTCACTTGTATTCAGCAAAGTTAGGGGTCAATGGGATTGATCGCATGTTGGGAAACACACAAGGAGAAAACAATTCACTATCAAATCCTTTAATAAGGTGTTGACAACCCTACAACCCACTTTATTTCCATGGAAGAGTATATGGAAGGTCCCAGTACCAACCAAAGTGGCATTTTTTATGTGGACAGCTGCACATGGGAAGCTCTTGACAATTGATAACCTAAGAAATTGAGGAATGATTTTCATGGAATGGTGCTACATGTGCAAAAAGAATGGGGAATCCATAGACCACTTACTTCTACATTGTGAGGTGGCTGGAAGGTTATGGGCTGGTATCTTTAACAGAGCTGGGTTGAGTTGGGTCATGCCTAAAAGTGTAATGGATCTACTAGCATGCTGGAATAGGTCTCACCCTAGTGCTCATATGGCAGCAGTGTGGTGAATGATTCCCTTCTGTTTAATGTGGGTTATTTGGTTGGAAAGGAATGATAGGTGCTTTAACGACAAGGAGCGTGCAATAGAAGATATCTGGAATTTTTTTTGTTTTTTCTCTTTTTCAGTGGTTTTCTGCTATCGTTTTGAGGGGTGGGAATGTACATGAGTTTTTACTCTCTATGCAGCCCACTAGAATGTAATTAGGTGTCTTAACCTGTATACTACCTATGTACTTGGGTTTTGCTTAACTTCATTCTATTCAATAGAAGATTATTACTTGTCAAAAAAATATATATATAGAAAAAAAAAAATCTTATTAAAAAAAAGGAGTATGGTGCCAAGCATTCAATGGAATGCTACTTAATTAAAAAAAAAAAAAAGTATTCAATGGAATGCTTTACACTTTCTTTTTCTCTCCATACAATTTCTCTTGTACACCTCTCTGTATCCAATGTTTTGTAGTTCTCCATTGAGTTTGGGTGGTTTGTGAAGGAGGGTGGATAGGTTTTTACAAGGATATTGCGATAGAATCATAGCATTTCTCACTTGCTAAGGATGGGGGCCTACCGGTCATCACTGAGAGAAGCTGGAGGGTGAAGTCGAGGCTATCATTAGGTCCTTCAACAGTGCACTAGTTGGCTAAGGCTTTGGTAGATTGTTTGAAGGAAGAGAAATGTGGTTTTTTCACCACTGTAAGGGAGGGTAGTCATAGCTTCGTGGTGCAGTGATGCTCGAATGGTCGTGGACAATATATTATCATGGTGGAATATTGGGATGGTGGTAGAAAAAATTTCGTTTTTGTGCTTGAAGAGTAGGACCAGTGAGTGGAAAAGTTGGGGGAGGCTTTGTGGGAGTTTCCCCAGGAGGGAAGAACCTTGTCAGTAAGGGTGCACCAGGACCATTGATGATATAGGAGCCACCTTTCTCTTACAAGGAGGCATTGGTAGAGCCTCCTTGTTAGCCTTTAGCAAGGTGGCCACTATAGAGAAGTGGTAACAAGGTACACTAGAGAGGAGGCCACAACTACAACATTGACAATGTCTTTTGGTGTGTCCAGAGGCAGGGTGGTGGGAGTAGACCTACAGGTGCTATGGTAGAGGAGGAAGTGCTCAGTGCTCTACTGGACGTGAAGGTGCAGTTGTGTTCATTGCACAACCAAGTGGAATGGTTTATCATGTTGTTGAGCCTAAAGAGGAAAGGCGCCTCCTAAAGCAGTCTTCTTTTACTTGGACAGTAGCTTCGGCGAAGATTTTGAGTACTGATGATCTGCAGAAACGACATGTAGTTATTCTAGACTGGTGTTATATGTGTTAGAGATCCAGTGAGATAGTGGATCACCTCTTGTTACATTGTGAGATAGCTAGAGCCTTGTGGTTTGAAGTATTTAGCTGAGTAGTGTTATCTTTTGTAATGCCTGCAATAGTGGTTGATCTACTGGCTAGCAGGACACTTTTGAGAGGAGTTCCACAAATCAAAGTCGTGTGGAAGATAATCCTGACCTGCATTATGTGGTGCTTATGGCAAGAGCTTAATGATTAGACTTTTGAAAACAAGGAATGTCACCAGAGGAACTTCGCACTAAATTTTTTTTGTACTTTATATCTATGTGCCATAACTTTATATTTTAGGCCCTGTTTGGATTGATAGATGATATGAAAGAGTTAAGATGATTTTTGAATAATAGTGAGATTTGTAAGTTGAGATGAGTTGAGATGGTTTTTGAAAATTGTGTGTTTGGATTGGAAGTGAGATGAGATGGTTTTAAGTTATTTGAGAGGAGATGGATGTGGATCCCACAAATGATTGCATAGTATTCGTAATAATTTTGTTTTATTTATAAATATATTTATAAATAAGTTATTTAAAATTTTTAAAATTACATACCCAATTTTTTTCTAATATAGTTCATCATAAGATAAATTATAATAATATTATATTTCATAATAATGAGAGCAAGACAAAAAAGGCCACCTCAAGTGACCGTTGCTGCAAGAAGCCCAGTGCTTTTCACTTTTCAAAAAGCTGCATGGGTTTGGATAAAAATACATAAAACTGTCTCATGTCCCTCTTCAGCAAGCGTTTGGATAAGAAGTGATTTTTACTGTACAGAGTGAGTGAGATGATCATCTCACTCCTGAATCCAAACTAGGGCTTAATGGCCTAAATTTTCATGACTTTTTAGTTTCCAATACCTCGACCTAGATAGGTCTTATCTCTTGTATACCCATCTTGTGTACTTGGATTTTGCCTATCTTTATTAATAATATTATCGTTTACTTAATAAATAAAAAGTTCTCAATGGAATCTTTACAAGACAAACTTGCCCTCACAAGCTCATAAGCTATTACAATGAGTTCCATTCGTAGCATTAATCTGTCCTTTTAGAGTCTACTATAGATGTGTCCAATGTGTCCCTTGGTCATTATGATATGCAGGCAAACCGAGGAAGGAACTGCTTGCTAGTTTCCCTCTAAGCAGCTCTTGCTCTCAAAGGGAGAATGAGAGAGAGAAAGATTGCGACAAGTCTATTTAGGGTTTAGTTGTTTGGATGGGTTTTTAGTTGTAGCTTGTGTTTTTTGGCATGTTTGTCGATAAAATTGAAGTTTCATTTTGAAGAACATCTTCTAGAGGTATGTGTTCCTTTGTTTCTCCAGGATGGCTGCAACGAACTTACCACAAAGGATGAAGGGGGTGAGATTCGGATTCAATCTGTATATTTATTTTTATGTACTGTTTTTTCATGTCGGTTGGTATTAAAATAATCTACAATATTTAGAAAGAAGTACTGGAACTCTTTAAATTGTCTGGATATTAAATTGCTAATGAACATAACATGACACTGTTGTACTGTTGAGTTATTTGATTGTGATTAAACTGGACTATATATATATATATATATTATATGTGCAAATTTAGACAAGCTGGGAAAAATGGGGATACCTATCTGATACCATGGACTAGCTGTGCATAGCCTTCTCATTCTTTTATTGTAGTACTTATTGCCAATGTTTTTGACAAAGCACTATCAAATTAGTTGTGTTTATGAATATTATAAAATTCCTATCTACTATGAGCATGTATGTATATTTATGAATTGAAATGAAAATCTCATGTTCATTTATTCTTTTTGTTAATGGTTGGGGTAATGGCTATATTATTGTTAATTGTAACATATCAAATTTTATTTTCTGGTGGGAACTAGGGCTGATACGTTATGTACATGGTATGGGGTACGTTTAGTTTAATCACTAGTTTGGTTAGTTATGAAACATTCATTTGGGTCACTTTAAGTATGTACAAAAAGAAATTTATTTTAAATGTGTACAATAACATGATATACTGTAAAGTACAGGGATTACATTTGTAGATAACTAGCATTTGGAATAAAATACCATGGCTATATGCTTTTTTTTCCCCCCAATAGGGAGAGGCAAAATAATTATTTAAAAATACTAGGAATAATGCTATTCTGCTGCCTCACTTTGCCCCTTTTGACCGCTCATGCATTTATTATTATCATTATTTTGCTTAATGGTTGAAGAAGTGACTATTAGTGTATTGGTATTTTTCTTATTTTAAATGTTTTTAAATATGTTTAAAAATGTTTGAAATGAAAAGCAAAAAAAAGAAAATTGCAATTTGCACTATGGGGCACACCAAGTGGGCAAATTGAGGAGGCATAATAGCATTACTCAATTACTAATGCCTAGAACTTTATTTTTTTCCTTTGTTCTGTCAGAAATTGCAGGTTTTAATCTAGATACTGCTCTATATTTTAATCACGTACGGATATTCTTTACAATAGTTTATTACTGTTTTTGGCAATCCAGACTGGGAACTGACCGAGGTGGGTCTTGTAACATTGATAATTCTAGGCCTTTTACATGGGTAGGACCATGGCGATATGCTACTACTTTACCCTCTCATCTGCAGTCCTCCTCCCCTTCTCTCCTTTCCTACTTCATGAGCACCATCACCAGTACCTTGATTTCCATTCAAATTCGACTTCTCTCACCTCCCGTCATCATGTGGCATTTTTTTTTTTTGTAACAATGGGTTTGAATGTTGCCGTTTTCTTCTTTTTCTGAATGAAACTTAGATAAGAATGTTAATTTCTCAGCATGTGCAACAACTCTTTGCATTTGATTTTTTACTGTCAGAGAACTTAGATAGGAACGTTTAGACTTGGCAATGGACTTTGTTATTAAACTTCATTGTAACCATGTGATGAATGATGGCATTTTGAGCAAGCATGTGTGTATATTCATACACACACATTCCTTTGTGCGTGTGCATTTTTTTCTTCTTCTCACTTTGCTATAAATTTTTGTATGATGAATCTTTCCACGTTGCCATATCATTGTGATACTCAAAACTTTTGGTGATTACATAATGTATTAGATGGTTGTATTATGAATGCATGACTTCTGTATATGTGTTGTTTGAATATGAGTTTTCATTTTTGTCTGTAGGTTGCTCGAGGTGATAACAGTGGTGGAGAATCCATTCCCATGCTTTTGAGAGTCCCTCGTATTTTTGACCCCTGGGGTGGTTATGATATGATTGGCTTTGGGGACATTATATTTCCTGGATTGCTTATATCTTTTGCTTTCAGGTAATAAATAGTTTGGTGTACTTTGACTGTGATGTGAAATTACTGCATTGAAGAATGTTATAAACTTCAGAGATTCCTTTTCACTAGAGCTTACTGGACTCTAGGGTGGTCAGTTTCAATCGAAAGCTCATTCTGAATGCATTGCTGAAGGGCCAATACTCTTTAAATGATGTGGAACCTCACCAAGGCAAGACCCTTTAGGGCTTAGAAAGTAAATCCAGAATATACAACCCTGTCCACTGGGACCATGTATCTAATCAAAAGAACTCCTAGTACAGAACTGAATTCAGGATGTTTGAGTTTACAGCTTACTCCAAACCCACAAGTTGACCACTAAGGCTGCACTGACGGATACTTGTGCTTTTAGGATTGGGCGTCTGAAACTTAATTAGTTTTTTTTATGCTTTGTGAGCTTTTGTTAGATACAGGGATAATGCATTTATGTTGTGAAGAATTATTGCTTTTTTACGCTCTACTCTGAAAATTGTTTCATGGATAATTTTTATTTTAATCCTTTTTTTCTGGATTTTTTTTTGTCTTAGATATGACAAAGCAAATAAGAAGGGAATGTCAAATGGATATTTTCTTTGGCTGATGATTGGGTATGGATTTGGTGAGTGCTCTTGCAACATACATCTACATTTTAATTTGTTTGCATTTGCATCACAGTGATTTATCTTCCACATCTAAACAGAGAATCGTGGCATGCATCTAACAAACTAGAACTTGAATCAGATCATTCTCTATAAGATTTGAGAATGATCTTACTGTTTATATGACCATCCGTATTCACCCAATATTTGTAACACCCCTTCCCCCTATGGTTATGAATAAAGCCATTTTTGGAAATCTAGGGGACCCAACTGCTACTAGCCTTTGAACACTTACATAGAAGCTTGGTATAAAAGATTTCATAAAACAAACAAAAATCCTTCATTAATAAAATACTGAAAACATAACAATGAGTGCGGAAGCACTTATTAAAATCATTGAAGTTTTATGAGCTTAACAAAATTTGTTTATTAAACTGAAAACTTGAAACCAAAGATATCATGAATTATCACAAAGTAACGTAACCATGCAGGACTACATGTTAAGACTTAGAATTCTCATTTAGAAACAAACACTATTGGCAGGGAGTGCATATATGGCAGATCCTTATCTAGAGCTTCTTGTGGTGGACTGAATGGATGACGACGGCAGTGCACTGGGATCGGCAATAGGGCACTGCAGGAGTGAGAGAGCGAGACAAAGTGGTGAGAGAGAGGTAACGGGGAGAGGAAAAAAAACGTAGAAGGTCATGCATAGGGAATGATCGGCATGGCCTTACTGAGAGGAACACGACAGACTTGGAATGGCATGGAGTGCCTGTCGGCGTTTTCTATGGAAATGGTGACGACGTGGAGGGGGCTAGCGCCATGGGGTGGTCTAGCTGTGGCTCAATGAGAGGAATTCCCTTCTTTTGGTGTGGTGCGAACAAAGCACACTACTAGTGGTTTTTCGGTGGTTGGTGATGGTTGTGTAGGCCAGCTTTGTGGATGGTGTTGATGTTACACGGAGGCTTAGCGGGTAAGCTTCAGTGAATGTTGGTTGTGCGTGGAGGGCTGAATAGTTCTTTATGGTGTGCACGGGTTGGGTCACCGTGTTTTTGCGGTAGAGGACGCGCGCCGGTGAGGCTTGGCAGTGGACTTGTTTGGTGGTGGTGAAAAGATGGCACGTGTAGGAGCTTGGCTTTGGGGATGCAAGGCTCGGTCTGGGCCGGTGGGGCAACATTGGATCTTGGTGGTGGTTTTTACACGTTGCTGTGGCTGTAGAGGGCAGAGTGGGCTAGCACACACTAGTTAAGCGAGGGGCACTACGGTTTTGCGTGGTTGGGTAGTGGCTAGTGCCTCGTGACATGCAGGGGTTGCAGCGTGGAAGAGCTTGGCAGATTACGAAGGTGCAAGCTCGTAGGGATGGTGGCTAATGGCTTGAGATTTCTTCATGCAGGAGGTCTAACAATAGGTATATATACAGGTGTAGAGAACAAAAAATAAAATCGAGAGAGAGATGTGCATGAGTGGTGGATGGTGGATGGTGAAGGCAAATCCCTAATTTGAAAAGAAAACTGATGCCCAACACTTGTCAAGTATCTATCCAATAAACAAATGGTTGCCGTGAAAGTAGAAGAAGAAAATATCATTTGTGGAGTGGAAACCGATGTAATCGAGCCGTGTGAGAAGAGGAGACTGGCATGAGATCTTACGAGCTTGGGCTTTTTGGCTCATTAAAAAAAATGGGCTCACAACTAGCAGTGAATGCAGAAAAAATGAACAGGCTAGGTCGGGCTAAATACCAACTAAAATAAATCCCACTTCGTCCATAAAAAATGAAGCAAAATAACCTAATTATCAAGCCCAAAAAAATAATTCGTAATTAACTCTAGTAATATTGAATTGGGCCGTTACAATAATAATAGAAATAATAATAATAATAATACTAATAAATCATATATTCAAATTCTTTTAGGTGCAAACAATCTCTAGGGGCTATTGAGATATTAATTTTTCTTGAATTAACTGAGTTGTACTTGTGGGAAATTCCTTGTTGAGGGCCTTTGCACCTTCGAGCTTAGTCAGGACGCTGTTCCAAACACTCGGTGCCAATCAAAAAAATTATAAAAACAATAATTCTAAGCCCTAATTTAGGACCTGTTACATTTGCCAAGTAATGAGGGCTAGGAGGAGTGGAGTTTGGTAGAGGTGGAGTTGACATGGTTAAGTGAATCATGAATGGCTGAGTCATGAGACCTAAGATCCTTTTCTACTTCTAGGGAAATTCAAACTAGGCTATAGATAAATGGCAGTTTGTATAAAAAATCTAATATGCATTAACTTGGATAACAAAAGTCTCTCAGTTAACTATGGAACTTGAGAAAGAGACGTGGGTGATAGAGCACGAACCTGCTTTTGAATTGATGTATGAACTGAGGAGAGGCCTCTCTGCACTACTTTTACAGTTGTTTTTAACTTGGCTGGAAATTAGCAAGTTCCAATTTCAAAAGTACTATGTTGGGTCAATGGGATAGTAATTTGGAATGTCACTTTTACAAGAAATACTCAAGACTAGGAACTTGAAAAGCTGGCAGATTTTTACAGCTACTTTGTATTCAGCAAAGCTAGGGCCAATGGGGGTGACCGTATGTAAGGCTATACATCCGGTGTCCAAATCGAAAATCTAGGTCAACCCGGCCTGGAACCATATGTTCAAAAGCAGTTTGGACTCCAACCCGAGTTCACCCGGGTTGAAATCCGGATTGGTTCTGGATCAATCCAATTTTTTAAAAACCGGAAATCCGGTTTCTGGATTAATTTTTTTTAAAACTTGTTTTATTACTTTTTTGCAGAGAAATTTGTTGTAAAAATATTTATAAAAAATCTTCTATTTCATTATAATTTTTCCAAGAAGTAATTTTAAAAAGTAAATTTTTTATTATATAAAAGCCTATAATTTTATCCATGGATTATGATAAAAAGATATATCAAAATGTAAAACTAAAAAAATAAAAAAGTCCACTACAAATTACATTGTTCGAATTTCGAGCTTGTAAATTTAAAACAAAAAAAAAAGTTTTGTATTGAAGTACATTTTCACAGCATGAAACCTATAAGCTTATATGTATAGTTCAGATGTTGATTTAGGAAAAGGGTAATTACGATCAAAGAATAATCAAACAGCATCTCAATTGTTATGCAAGTATCTGATGACAAAACTGAAAAGTAGCTTTATTAACCCCATTTGTGGAAACAGATTTTCATCTTTGATTATACAAAAAATACATAAGTACAAAAATCCCATACATATTGTAGCTAAAATAGAACCCAGCTTCAAGAATCAAGGGGTTTGAAGTCTCTACAGCTGATGTCTATTGATTGATGGGCGATAAGTACACTTTTTGAGCTAGACTCCAATTAAATAAACTTGAACAAATTTCAAGTAAATAATACAGCAAATTAGCACAGCAAATGAGCTTACACCAAATGTAATAAAATATATAGCAAATCTGGTCTTTCCTCATACAATATATACAGAGATTAGTGCAACCTATACATGAACTAAATATATAACAAATGAGAATAACATAATCGTCCATCCAAAAGAAGTGCATTGTGGTTTTGTCTTCACTTCAATTTTGTCAAAATCCTCCATCCAAAACCATTCGCTGCTCAAAATACTGTGTTCAAACCAGATCTAAAATCGAGCAAAAATAGATTGTAAATATATAGTTTTGCCCCTAAAACTCCACAAGTAAATCATATTAAAGGGCCATACAGTTTTCCATCTCAAAATACACTAACAAATTTAACCACAAAATTAAAGATTAGAGTTTAAACATTACACATCATCAAGTTATTATAAACTCTGTACGCACACGGAAAAGAGAATTAAACACTTACTCTAGATTATCATGAATGGGAAGGAAGACTTATAGTAGCCTCGGTTAAAGTTTCATTTATATCATCTAAAAAAGTATTAAACATTAAGTTAGATAGATAATAAATTGAGTTCAATAGATATTAAAACATGAAGTTTCATCTATATCATCTATACGTATTCTTGTAACTCCTCAACCTCTAAAGGTTTGGTTCTTAACCATTTTGTGTGCAAATGAGGGTTTCGATAGTTTCTGGAGACAATGAACTCCTAAAGAGATCCAATACGCGTCTTCTAATACTGAATGCGGACTCCGAGGCAATAATGGAAATAGGGGTGGCTAACACATCACGTGCTAATTTGGTAAGGACAGGATAATTGGCAGCATTAACTCTCCACCAATTCAGAATATCAAAACCATGTGAGTCTTTACACACGCCTTAGATAAATACCTCTCTAGCTCTTATTTAAACTCCATACCACCCTACTCCTTAAGGTATTGGTTGAAAATTATCCGGAGTTTATTCGTAGGTGGTGCCGGTACATCAGAACTTCCTCTACTAGTAGTGTGTGGCCTTCCTCGAGTCATATTAGAACCCCCCTCCATTAGCCACATAAAATGTGTTATACTGTTCGATCAAGCGGTCTAAAATGAGTTTTTAACCTTTTTCTCTATTGCCTCTGCTCCGTTGGCCCTTGCACTTTGTTAATTAACATTTCATTCCCATCTTTTTATATCTTTGATCAAGCAAAAAATCAATGTATATTATTAAGTTGAATTTATCTGTATTACCGCAATACTTGTCATATTTGAGTCTCATATTTGCTCCCATAGAACTAATGATATCATCATTACTCAAAATCATTTCATTTAATGCATTCTCAATTATACAAAGTTGCTCAAAGTAGGTATTACTCGTCACATACAGAGAACCAGAGATGTTCAATGTAACGTAAAAAACTTTTAGCACATCAATAAAAACCCATGCAATATCCCAATCATCAGCAGTGGGGGGATTCTTAAAATTTTTATCCATATACACAAGTTGTTAAAAAGGTGGGTTCTCATAGAGGAAGTGTCATTCTTGTAGTGACACTTGTATTCCTTATCACATCAATTGCACTTAGTTTTTGGGTCATTGGGATCAATAGGTTCAACTTTAGTAAAGTTATCCCAAGCTATTGATCTATTTCTAGGTGTTTTTTTAGATTTTTTTGGTACATGTGGGATGGAGCTAGTAGGGTTTTGTGTATGTGTGGATGAAAGGGTTGGACGATTCCCATGTTCCTCCACATCCACTGAAGTAGAAGAATAACTACCAAACCATTGAGTTGTACCAACATTACAACTCACAGAGTCTTCTTCTATTTGTTATTGAGTAATCACAACCACAATATAATAATAATAATGATAATCAAACACGTATAATAAAAGAATGAACTAACAATAACAAATGAGCGGTACAGTACCAAGATCCATCGAATATGGAAGCAATTAATTTTTGGATTGAAAAAATGCGCAAATATAATGAACTATTTCGAGTTCTCTAATCTATAAAAGTATTGCTATTAATATTTTCATATATCACATAATATATTTATTATAATTTTTAGGATTTATTTTATTTATTTATTATCAATATATAACATATTTAATAAGATTAATAAATTAATAATATATGATATATGAGATGATTAATAAAATTTCTCATATATAATAATTACTGTAGAGAATATCTGGGGATTGGTCCGTCCAATCCTCTTGAAAAACGAATGTCGGTGGCGGTGGGCGACACCGCCCATACCATCTTGACCGCTAGCCTCCGGCGATCCCACCCCTGTGACGGCGACCCCCGGTGACTTCCAGCAACTTTTGGTGTGTTCCGTGTAGCCTTAAACCCGTTTCAGACCTAAAACGGGTTTAAGGCTGCGTGGGGCACACCAGAGGTAGTTGGGAGTCGCCGTCGCAGGGGTGGGGTCACCAGAGGCCGGCAGTCACGATGGTATGGGCGTGTTGCCCATCGCCACCGGAGCTGCCGCCATCTGGGTTAAGGCCGAATTCTCTCTTAAATTCCTCTTCCTTTTATTTTCTATTGTGTTTTTTATTGTATTTTTATTTTTTTATTGTGTTCTTTTTATTTTATTTTTTTAATTATATTTTTTATTGTATTTTTTTATATTTTTTATTGTATTTTAATAGAGGGCTATTTTTGGTTGGGGGCAGCCCGACGGGCGCCCAGTGTCTCCCATTACTGTATTGAAAGGCTGTAGCCTGTCTCTGCTCAGAGGCTGGGGTCTCGTAGTGTCCTATGATTTGGGAGGTAGAGAGAGCATGCCATATTTATTCATTTATTTATTTATTGGTATCTTTTGAATTAATACAATTATCACAAAATTTCATTAAAAGAAAAGGACCAAAATTATCACAATTATCACAGATTATTGTTGGTTGTTTGTGTTTTTTGGTAATATAGTACTGATTCTAAAATTCTGTCCATTTTAAGAATGCATTCTGTCAGCAATATTAGAAATAGTGAATTTTGAAGCAAAAATATACTCACAGTCCACTAATCTATTATGATGGTTTTCACATCCCAGAAGCACTTTAAGGGGGAACACTATAAGCCTGAGGCGTCAAGTTTCATTGAATTGTTAACCTAGATGATAATGGATTAAAATTTCCTCTTCATTTATTAAGAAAACAACATTTTGAAGTGAACAACTCTACAGACTCCATACATGTCTGCCTCTTGTACACTGACTCAGCTCCTAACATCTCTATATATTGTATTACAGATCTAACGGAAGTCAATTGTGCAGTCCCCCATGATAAAATAGAGGATTCATGTATGAAGCTTGGTAACCTAAGTAAATACACATCCGAAGATCAAGACTACAGCTCAACCAAATCCTTGTCAATAAACTCTAGTGTGATAGCAGCCATGTTTATAGCATTTTACCTTGTAACTGTCCTTTTGTAAAAAGATACAATGTTATCTAAATATACATGACCACACCTTGTTTTAGTGGCGGTGAGATTTCTCCATTTATTCTATTTATTCGGGGCATTCTTTTGTTTTAATCTGGATTTGGATACCACAGTCCACAGAGTTCCACTGGAACTTCAATACCTCAAACCAAGATGAAATAAAGGACCCAATGCACGAAAATCATATAAGAGGCATGTATATTTAGCACCAAACTTAAGAAAATAAAGAACTAATGAAGCAAACTATGCATACACAAATCAAGTCAAAGAAACATAGAGAGAGAGAGAGAGGGAGAGAGAGAGAGAGAGAGAGAATACCTTAGAAGCAAAGCAGATGACGGCTCAGAGACAGAGATAGGTTATGATCGGCGATGGCAATAAGTCACAATCGGCGATAGGTCACGATCGACGGCGACGGCGATGGATTGAGGATGAGAGAGGCTAGGATTTTCGAATTCGTGAGAGAGAGAGAGAGAGAGAGAGAAGGGGGTGGAATCGCGTACAAGGTTTTTGTTTTCCAATCCGGGTTCCGAATTTAGAATGCGGTATCGGATCATGTATCCATATCCGAACCATATTGATCCGGATTATTTAATATACAGATCCGGTTTTAAATTCAACTGGACCGAAAACCGAATCCGGGAGCCGGTTATCCGGTTTCCAAAGAAGATCGGAAAAAAAATCCTACCCGATTGAACAACCCTAACCGTATGTTGTGGACTCACACGAGGAGAAAACAATTTACTGTTAAATCATTTTACAAGATTTTGACTGTTTTGCAGCCCACTTTCTTGCCATGGAAGAGTATATGGAAGGTATCAAAACCGTCTAAAGTTGCTTTCTTTACTTGGACAGCTGCACATGGGAAGATTTTGACCGTTAATAATCTAAGAAAAAAAGGAATGATTGTCATGGAGTGGTGCTACATGTGCAAAAGAGTTGCTTTTACATTGTGAGGTGGTTGGAGAGTTAAGAGTTGGTATCTTTAGTAGAGCCGGGTTGGGTTGAGCTATGCCTAAGAGTGTAGTGGATCTATTAGTATGCTGGAATAGGTCTCACAATAGTGCTCAACTGGTAGCAGTGTGGTGGATGATACTATTGTGCCTAATGTGGGTTATTTGGTCAGAAATGAATGATAGGTGCTTTAACAACAAGGAGCGTGCAGGGGGAGAAATCTAGAATTTTTTTGTATTCTCTCTTTTTCAGTGGTTTTCTACTATTGTTTTGAGGGGTGGAAAGGTTCATGAGTTTTTATCTTCTTTGTCGCCTACTAGAATGTACTTAGGTGTCTCACTTTGTATACTTCCTGTGTACTTGGGCATTGTCTAGTTTCATTCTATTCAATAAAGATTATCACTTATAAAAAAACTATGGAACTAATCTGCCATCAAATGAACATTTTCTGATGGGTAAAAGGAATTTTATAAGTGGGCACAACCCTAGTGCAAAGGTGGTAAAGAATTGGCAACTCAATATATATATACATATATATACACACGAATATATGCATATATATACATGTATAAATGATGATTAGTAGATCTAATAAATGAATGTAAGATGAGCAGCTGATCTTCTTCCTAAGATACAGGACAGTTGAGAACTCCCTCAAGAGTAGAAAACACAGGCTGCTATCTCAGATGTGTGTTGTCATGCTAATGGTAACGTGCATTGGAATATGAATTTTTTTTTTTTTTTTTGAAATGCACAGGATTGGGAAATTGATGAGATAGCTGGTTTTTTCAGCTTTATATTATTCCATTAAGAGAGGAAATGGGAGTAGGGGTGGCAATATATGACACGACACGTTAACACGAAACGAACACGATACGATAAAAGTAGGTTAGTGTTTAGTCTTAACGGGTTTCGAGTCAAATAGTATCAACCCGTTAATACACGATTTGATAACGGGTCATAACGGGTCAAACCCGTTATAACTCGTTATGACCCGTTAAGAAATTTGAACTTACTTTTATACCCTTGAGCTAAATTTCAAAAAATTCATAATTTAAAATTGGTTTTATACTCTTAGACACTTAATTATTCCATTTAGGTACTTATTAAATAGTCATTAACGAGTTAACTCATTTATTTAATATGTTTGGATTATAATTTTAATATTTTATAATGTGTGGATTATATTTGTGTGTTTATCATATTTTATAGTGTACTATTTATTGAATTGTAATTTTAATATTATGATTTGTAATTAATTTTTTGTGTTTTATAACTATTATTTAAGTTTTAATATTTGTATAAAATCAATTAGGTTAAACTCAAACAGGTTACTAACGGGTTTGCGGGTTGAAACAGGTTAGATCGTGTTGTATCGTATCGTGTCATATAGTGTCAAAGGTCTTAACTGGTCGTGTCGTGTTGTGTCAACCCGTTATCTTAACGAGTCATGTTAGGGTTGAAGTTTTTGACATGAAATTCTTAACGGGTCGTGTTCGTGTTGACCCTTTAAGCATTATGTACACGCCTTGACACGACACGAACACGACCCGTTAACACGTTTTGACCCCCCCTAAATGGGAGAGAGAATGTTGTGGAAACATAGGAAGCAACAAGTTTTCTATTAAATCATTTTATAAGGTGTTGACAGATCAACAGCATATTTCATTTCTGTAAAAGTGTATTTGGAGGGTTCATGTGCCTCTAAAGTTGTATTTTTACTTAATTGCTGCTTTAGGAAAGATTTTGACGGTTGATAGTTTAAGGAAACATGGGTTGATTGTAATGGAGTGGTGTTTCATGTGTAAGAAAAATGGTAAATCGATTGACCATTTACTTCTACATTGTGAGGTGACTAGGGAGTTATGGGTTGGCATTTTTAGTAGATTTGAGTTGGCTTGGGTTATGCCTAAGAGTGTGGTGGAGCTTTTAGCATGTTGGAATAGGTATCATAATGGCTCTTAATTGGCAGTGGCGTGAAGGATGATTCCTTTGTGCTTTTAATGTGGAGTTTATGTTAAAGAATGAGAGGTGCTTTAACAACAAGGAGAGAGTTGTGGAGGAAATCTGGAACTTGTTTTCTTTGGTTCAGTGGTTTTCTGCTATTATACTACGAGAGGGAATGTTTATGAGTTTTTGTTTTCTTTTCAGCTTTCTAGAATCTAATTATGTCTCTTTTGTATTCTTTCTCCTGTATACATACGCTTTGCCTAGTTTCGTTTGATCAATAAAGTTTCTTACTTATCAAAAAACATCTTAACATGGTGCATGTGAAGCACAACATGGCATGTCATAATAAGTATCTTATGCTCTGCTGGCACACATAAGTGGCATCTCTGCATAGTAGACATAACATCATAGCATTTCCAACTCATTATGTCAAGACATCCATGAATTACTTTCATCGTAGCATAGGTACATAAAAAAGGGCTTTAGTATAATAATAAATAAACTCCTTTCAACAACACATGTAGGGGTGTGACCACGTTACTTATCTCTTAGCTCCAAACAACAATGAAGTTATTAACACATCAATAATAACTTATTTCAATGCACACGTATTACCACATCAATTCCATACTATCAACTAAAAACTCAAATTTCACTTAACAGGCTAACTATAATTAATGCAGATTTCTCATGGCATTTGACACTGAATTTAAGTGCCGTAACTTAACCAACTTCCTTTCCAAATATTGAACATTGAGTCTGTCACGTACACCACAAATTATCATCCCGTGGTTTTTCCCCGTGATTTGCTATTATAACCAAGCAAACAATCTAACTTCTAAAAACTTGACATGGAATTATTTAAACCACCCCCGCCCCCCCCCCACCCCCCCCCCCCCACCCCCCCCCACCCCCCACCCCCCCCCCCCCCCTCCCCAACAACCACCAACACCAAAAAAAGGAAAAGGAAACTGACACCAAATTAACTTCAGTGAGTGAGAGGAAGATCAAAGCTGTAGGTGGCATCAGCTTGTGCAGTGGAAGGAAGGCATGCAGTTTTAGCATTAAAAGTGCCGTCCAAGTGTGATGGAGAAGGGCTGGGTGGCCCAAGGTGGCATCCGATACGATGGGGATGACCTAGTGGTGGGTTTTGTGGGTTCTTGAGCTTCCGCTGGGCTGGGTTCCACTGATCTGGTCTTCGACTTTCATTTATTTTAAAAAGTAGGTGTTTTGTTAGTGCTAAATGGCAGGAAATATCTAACAGGCCTAGGGATCTTGGGCTAGAACTTTCTATGTCCCTTAGAGGGACTGCAGTAGTACAAGGGATCATGAAATCAATAAATGGGTGACATCCTGTTAACTTATAAATAAAATACCTTTTGGATTGGGTCCAGCAACTTCTGTAGTTGTAATTGGCTAGTGAAATTGACCATGTCATCCTTTGTGCTCTTTCCTTAACGCACAACTGGTGCTGGTAATTTGTCTAGTGTTGACCTTCATTTGGTTGGTGGTTTTGTATCTTTTCTGCAAACTGATGAATTTATTCTTGTCTATGGTTAACTCTCTTCTAAGTTGATAGGTAAAGTACAGTGTTCAACAAATATATGTATGATCTCTGACTTCAAGTTTTATTGCATACCATTATGAAATCTTGATTCGGTACTCCTGAGCAGCTGCAATACGGTCCATGCATACACTTCTACGTTTCTTTGTTTTCTTTTCAGTAGTACTGACAGAATGATTTTTCCTGCTTCAGGCCTTTTCCTTACATATCTGGGCTTATGTCTAATGGACGGGCATGGTCAGCCTGCACTTCTCTATCTTGTTCCATGCACTCTAGGTAAGAAATTTCTTTATTTAGCCTTAGGTAGAGTTATCTTTCTGTTATCTATAGAAAGAAATCTTCTCCTGCATATCAGTTTTTTTTTTTTGGTCACGACCAATTTATATGCTCGACCTTGTCCATCCTTCATCTCCATCTATGTTATCAGGTCTTATTTGCATACTGGGTCTTGTGAGAGGTGAGCTGAAGCAGCTTTGGAATTATGCCACAGAGGAGCCACCATCATCTCCTAGGGGTCTTTCTGGAGAAGCTTGAAATATTAGATCGACCTCTATCTCCCTCAAGGAAATGAGCAGAAATTGCAGAGCTCTTCCTAAGCATACATGTAAAGAGGTGGAATTCCATGTTATTTCATTCAATAAGTACAATGGCTCCATATGATGTGAAGAAGACAGTAAGAACGGTGTAGGGATGTACATTGTAACAACAATTCAGCTAAGAGATTTGATGGCATGTATATCTGCTCCTTTTGTATTTATTATCCCAACGATAACTCTACCTCTATCACTTTGTAATATTCTGAACTCTTTCTTCCTTCTTTCACGTTGATTACTGATGTTATGCTTAGGAAGAAGTTTAATTTTATTTTGTATATGATCAATGAATTATTTGGATCAATGCTGTCTGAATGGTTATGGGTATCAGAGCATGCTGAACGCGAAGGGAATAAAATTGTTTTAAGAATAAGAAGGAAGCCTTCTGTTCCTACAGCATGGCCACGTCTCTCAGAACTTCAAGTTATACAAGACTGGTGTTGAATTAAGCACTTATTTTGCGCATGGGAGACTTTTATGCAATGTCCTGGGTCAATCAAAATTACTACTTTAGAATGCTATAGGATACAAAATCATCCATATTTGGCTTATCTGGGGTTACTGTAACGCTTGGGTACTCTAGAAATTTGTTTCCATTGCAATCGTAACTCCTCAAATAGCAGCCGCACGTCTTCAATTCCATATATGTTAGTGAATGGTGCTTCATTAGGCACATGCGCCCCTTGATGCGGCATGTGTCATACCTGGCCCATCAAGCCGAAACCCATGAAAATGGGAGGCCAGCCTGCATATTACAAGAATGGCTTCGTTATGAATATATTCCAAAAACCTCTATTTTCTTTTAGCAAGTCTATACCTTATGTCGCCAACATCACACATCCTATGATGTGGATTTATTTTTTTTTCCTACAGTAAAATGCATCCGTTTTATTCAAATTTCTGAGAGAGACATTCTCCCTCCAACTTCGCCCCTCTGCCCGCTTGTCTCTCGTTTGCCGTCTGCCACTACCTTTTAGCGCAGACAACTCCATTCTCCCTCTGTTGTGCTATTGCAACATTCCAAGTCATGTTTTACGTTTCAAGTATCTTCAAGCATTTATTTTGGGTTGAGTTTAGAATGTGGATTTCTTCTGTGTCTCAGCATTTCAACAGGGGGCATTCTCAAATCTCCATAGAGTAGACAAATGGGTTGAGTTTAGAATGGGGATTTAAGATAAAAAGATATGGCCTTGGTGGCTTGGCTGTTCGTCGCATAAGAAATGTTTGTCAAAATGCCTTACTAATTCATGCATTGCTTCTCAAACCTTAGCATCTATGTTAAGAAAAATGCAACAGTTATCGTCGCTCTTAGCACTGGTCGGTACTTGTGATTTATTTTCTCTATTTTGATATTGAGAAATTGAATTGGAAAGGAAGAAAATGGTTCGGATATTGCAAGTTAGCTGTGCTGAGCTTAGTATTTGTATGCTCTGTTTGATTGCTCAGAAGGCTCAGGAAATGGAAAAGCTATAACGGCATTTTGATCACTTTTCTCTTTCCTCACCCTCTCTTTGGTTTTGCATTTCATAAAATTTGCCAGTGATTCACTGAGTGTTTTGAGATCTTTGATTGCGAACAACTATAGCTTATTCATGGAAAATGATGAGATTTTCAAAAATTTCATGTTGCCTCCCTATTGTTTGATACATCATGTAAATGTTATCCCCATCTTGACAGTTACAAAGACATGGAAGGTTGGTGATTCCAGATATTAGTTAGTTTCTGTATATCCTAGTTTGCTTTGAATCCTAGTTTGTGGTGCTGGCGACATAAGGGGCTTAAGCGTACTAGTTTGCTATAAACATACATTATTCATATATTTTGCTCTGAATCCTGGTTGGTCCTTAGTAGATAGCCCATGAAGTTTATATATGTAAAACATATAATTTCGAATGATTTGTCAGCCATTTTTTTGGTACTTTTATTTTTTAAAAATTTTACTAGGCCTATATTTTAAAACTGTGAAATGTTTTTTTTTTCTTGGATTATCATCCTATAAACTCAATTGAAATAGCGTAATGGATGAAGAGAACGATAAAAAAAGGCCACGAAGCCTTCTACACCAAATCCATTGGTCATCCATAAAATGTTATGGTCTCGATGTTTTCAATTAGTTAATGTATTTTTTTTTTTTGTGTATTGCAGGGATATTATGGTCCAGGAAGTTTGTACTACCCGTCATTTATGTTGCACCCAAATGCATATCCAAATTCATATATATATATATATATATATGCATGGGGTAGATTCCTAGATTTCTTTCTAACTTTTTAATTTTTTTTTCTTATTGCATTGTGACCTGTTCTAACAATGTGCCTAATTACAGCCTCCATTAATACCATCTTTTCCAGCAACAATTATTTACCCTTAATTGAGTAATGCGAAGGAGTTGAGCTGTGTTCAACAAATGAGCTAGGTAGATTCATTTCTAACTTTCTAATTTTTTTTTTATGTGCATTGTGATCCGTTTTAACACTGTGCCTAATTACAATCGTCATCAATGCCACATTTTCCAACAACGAGCATCTCTCATCCATCGAGTAACGCGAAGAAATCAGGCTGTGTTCAATAACGATCTAGGTAGATTCCTTTCTAACTTTTTAATTTTTTTCTTACGTGCATGATTACACCCAAACTACTATGAGATTGTATAGTGTAGTTCAGGGTATCGATCCACAAGGAGTCAGAAGAAACACTACAAAATGCAAATTTAAGGGTAGAGATTAAAGGACAATGACAAGAATCACAAAATTCTATCTAAAGCAATGTTTTAAATACCGTACCAGTACCGGTCAAGTCACTTAAACGAAATATTTCGGTACCGGTACTTCGTGTATCGTTTCGAAATAATTTATACATAAATAAATTATATATATAAATACAATTATAAATTATATTTCAAAATAATAGTTAATATATAAATAAATTATATAGATAAATTTATATATGTAATTAATTTAGTCTAAAATGAGGTTAAAACATTGTAAAAAATTAAAAAAAAAAAAACCTCAAAGGCCGAAATCCGGTACGGCTGGTACCAACTGTATCGAATATTTTTCGGCCGATTTCGGCCTACTGGCCAGTACGGCCGAAAAATCGGCTAAACGAAATGTTAGTTTTTTTGTACCAGTCGAATTTTCCGGTACGGCACGGTATTTAAAACACTGATCTAAAGCACACAATTAAAGTGAAATTATGGCATAGATAAAAAGGCAAGTAAGGTTTCAAAGTTCTATTAATTGAATTCAATACTCTGACTTTTTCAATCAGTTATATACACAATTAAGAATTATAGTACCAAATTCCTAATCAAAAGATATGATAATATATCTCATCTATTTTCTCAAACTTAATTCTAAAATTCATTCTTGCTTTACAAATCACAATTTTTATGTACTTACAAATATCTCATCTAAAGATGACCCTATGTCCACGAACAATAGTGCATCAGAAGATTATATCAATGACATGAAAAACATGTTTAAGTCACAATAATATATTCATAATCCTATTTAACAAAATCAAAACATAGAAAAATTTAATATAATTGTCTCAAACTTATAATATCCAAAACAAATAGAGAATTGAATCCTAGAATCTTAAACAAAAAATCTTAATCTATGAATTGAAATAAAGTCAAAAGATTTTCACCAATCAATTTCCACCCTAGGCTTTACCCAAGGTTTAGCTCTCCATGGAAGAACTAAGAAAATAAAAGAGTATTTTTTTGTTTTCTTTAGAACTGAGCTGTCTATCCTCTCCCCCTCTTCAATTTTGTGTTAATGATATGCTTATATAAGGTAGGAAAGAAACCCTACTGTCTTCATGATTGCCTCACAAGAAAACGTCTAAATTTTAGGACTTAACTTGGCAGTCATGTATGCACTTCAGGAGTTCAAATTTAGAAATTCTTATTCGAGATAAATTTGTGTCCCTTGAAGATAGCTTTCCAGTGCATCAAGAATCGCATTAATCAGATATACGAGTGGAAAGTTATGATTAAAATACTAAAGTATGTCCAAATTGTCTCCTAATGCATTTCGAACTTGGACTTCTTGTAGCTTCTTTTTGTGTTTTCTCTTCTTTTTCTTCTTGATCCCAATTAATCTCAAACCCCATCATCATCCTTATTTGAAAAGTCCTACACTCTTTGAAAGTTTTAGGTTATCTCAATGTCTTGTACACTTGAAAATCCTCGGCTTTGACTTGCTCTTTCATAGACCCTAAAATTAAACATAAAAACTGCTTTGGAGTATTCTAAAGTAAAGAGAAACTCAATTCAAGAATACACATTAATTTCTATAATTCCTATTCACATTTTATCAATTTAATCTAATTATAAGGTATTTAAAGTACACTTTTGTACATTTATCAATGCATTTGAACCGTTATGACACTGTACCTGATTACAACCCCCATCAATGTAATGTCCTCTATTGAGTATTCCAGAGGAGTTGAGAAGTTTTGAAAAGACCACAAGTAATGTGGAGATTGCACCATTTATATCTGAAAGTGACAAGAATTTTGGAGATGCACGATGATTACACATCTCATGTATTTATATAATAAATGCTTATTCTAAGCGTACAATTTCATTTTCAGAAATTTCATTAGACATAGAGGTTGAGGCTAATGAGATAAATGAAGAATCATTTGATAATGATTGAGTTGAGAAGGAGCCCAAAATTGGCATAGAGTTTGTCACTCATCATGAGTTTATGGCCTATTATAAGTGATTTGCCAAGCAATAAAGTTTTGGTATTATAACACAAAGGACAAAGAGAGAGGCAAATGGGATCTTGCTTCTTGGCATCCTGCTTCTCCCTGCATATGATTTGTCAATTTGACAAAACATTAAATATGACAAGTTAAATACTAATACAAAAATATAACAAAAAAATAGGCTTTACTATGTTATAATTCAAGCAGGCATAAAATCTCCTTCCAGGATTTTTGTAAGTTTGGGAGATCTTTAATGGGGCTTTCAAGCCACACCGTCAGGTTGGTGATTCCATTTGCAATGCATCAACTACACATGATGATTGACTCGATACATAAGTGATCTAAATGAAACAGTCAGAAAATTTTATGTCAAAATAAGCGATCAATAGAGTCGTCATAAGGTATAAGATCAATATATTTGTTGGCATTTATTAATAGTACTAATATGAATCATTTAATGTTATAGATTGATATGCCGTGCATGTGGCATCAATTGTTGCATACAAACCTTTAAAGAAGTAAGGGATGAAGTTTGGGTCCCTAGATTTTAGAACCTGTAAATTCAATAGATTTATACTTGATCCCAAATCAAGCAATGCATGTCCAATTTTTGAATCACTAATTATGCATGTTATAGTAAATGATCCTGGGTCCTTAAATTTGTGAAGAATGTTGCTTTGTATTATAGTACTAACCTGTTCAGTTAGGAATGTTTTCTTTTTAACACTCAATTTCCTCTTGATGGTGTACAAATCTTTAAGAAATTCTGCATAAGTCGGGATTTGCTGAATATCATCTAATAATGTTATGTTAATCCTCACTTGCTTGAAAATTTATATGATTTTAGCATTATTCCTATCCTTGTGCAAAGGAACTAACCTAGAAGGAAAATGTGCAAGTGGTGAGTGTTTTACCTCCTCAATTAAAAATTTCAGGGTTAGAGTTCATACCAGTACTGCCTGGTTCAAGGGTAGGGTTTACCAAAATTTTCCCACTCCTAAGCGTTTTTTACAGATTTCACTAGTTTCAAAGATTACTCCTCAACCCCATCTGAAACCTGATAAATCTGCATCTGAGGGTTGAGTAGGGAATTTCCTTTTCTCCTAGGAGCTTAGAGTGGTGGTCAACCTGGTGACTGCCCCTCTAAAGTCATTAATGGCTTGTGAATTCTGTGTGTTGATGGTGGACTGCCCTTGCATAAACTGTCAGAGGTTTGCTGCCATTTGGTGGGTGTCCTCCAAATTTCTCCTTCGTCCAAAAGGGGGTGCTACACTTGCACTAGGCACCATTTGAGAGGGAACTAGGGTAGGTAGTTTAGGATGACCTGATTGGTCATTTCTCCAGTTGAAATTGAGATGGTTTCTCCAATTTGAATTGTATGTATTTGAGAAAGAACTTGTAAGGGTTTAGAAATCATATTGACAGAGTTAGTTTGGTCTAATAGAATTTCTTTAAAAGATGGGATAGTTGGGTAGTCATAAGTTGAGTGCCCTACATCCTTGCATATATTACATTTTTTTGTTACCTTTTAGACAACTTGAACATCATTCACTTTCTTTAGATCAATATTGTCCAATTTTTTTGAAATTAAAGACAACCTAGCATGAAAATCATTTACTTCCTTCAAGTTAAATTCCCCCCCCCTCTCCCCTCAAGATACATCCCAGGACTGAGCATTTTTAGAAAGGTAATCAAAGTATTCAAAGGCCTCTTCTAGTTCTTTATTGAAAATTCTCCATTGCATATTGTTTTCTCAAATTGCCTCATCTTAGGTTGTAAACCTTCATAAAAAAACTAATTCTTCTCCAGTTTTCATACCCATGATGAGGGCAAGCATTTAACAAGTCTTTAAACCTCTCCCATCACTGATAAAGGTTTTAGTATCTTTTTGGACAAAATTCATGACTTGCCTCTTTAGTACATTAGTCCTATGCATAGGAAAAAATTTCTTAGGAACTCAGTTTGCATTTCCTACCAAGTCCTAATGGACCTAGGCCTAAGTGAATTTTAACTAGGTCCTTGGCCTTATCCTTCAATGAAAAAGGAAAGAATTTAAGTCTAATTACCTCTTCAGTGCATATTTTATCCACAAAGTTAGAACAAACTTCTTCAAGTTCTTTAATGTGCAGGTAAGGGTTTTCTGATTCCATCCCATGAAAATGGGGAATCAATGGAATCATTCCAGGTTTAAAGTTGAAATTATTAGCATTGAGGGGTTGTATGATGCATGAAGGGGAACTAGTCCTAATAGGTTGCAAATAGTCTCTAAGAGTTATGTTATTATTCACCATCTCCCTCTCGTCATGTTCTTCTTCAACCATAGTGATAAAACTCTTGGATGATGACTCAAAGATGTTGGGCTCAGAGTCTTGAGTATTCAAAGAATTCTGTTTTGACTAACCTAGCAGTTTGTCTCTATCCCAAACAGACATACAAATCCACAATCACACTCTCAAACACCAAAATGTGGTGCAATCAACAACTACTCAACTAACAGAGATGCACCACTCAGTATCAAAGTATCAAACAGTAGCTAATGAAATTACAATAAAAAAATTTTTAAATAAAGTTTTGAGTTAGAAGTCACCACAGTGTGAAGAGGTTCACACTGAATCACCCCTTACTTAGTTGTAAATTGCTAGTTCAGCAAAAAGCTCCATTGGTCCCCCTGACAACGACGTCAAAAACTTCGCTCTCCTTAAAACTCACCTCTAAGGGTTCATTTATAGTGTGATAGGTGCCAAGGTCGATTCATTGGGACCAATCCTATTTTTCTTGTAAACTAGACACTTCCCAACTTAATACAAATTTAATCAAAATGAAGAAAGGAGTTAAGGCGATATTTGGTTCTAATACTGAAGCAAACAACTGATGATTTAGTAGTGAGAAAACACTCTTGAACTGTGTAAATCAATTTAAGGGGAAAGTGAAGTTGGAACACAAAGGTTGCTTAACTATTTCAATAAGATATGAAGGCATCTAGGTCTCGGATCTTTTCTCAATGCAAATAGCAATTATGGTTTTCAAATCCCTTTCTCAGATTCTTCAAGCATCGAGTTAGTCAAAACTGAGATGCTCAGTTGATTTAACAATTAAAATCGACCAAAACAATTTAGCTAAGAACTTTCAATCACCTTCAACCAACCTTTAGTTCACATAATCTCAGAAATAGGGTATGCATCATCTACGCATCCAATGTGCACTTAAGCAATGGTAGGTCAAAGAGTAATGAATAAACCCTACTGAAAGTTTAAAGATAAGTTAATGAAGTGATGAAAGTAGATTTAACAGCACATAACAAGAGATATGCAAAACCCTTTGCTATCGTAGATTGAAAATCCCGTGACCTAGATGAGAAGGATTTACTCACCAATAGCTGGTGAGAACCTTGGTAAAAAAAATCCAAAGAACACTAAAAAATAACCAAAATCGAAAACGCTAGCAAAATGAGAAACCCTAGAACTCTTAATTCGACAGGTGCAATCTTCCCTTTATATATCTCCGAAATCTCCCTTCTTTTCCATTTCCATTTCACCTTTGTCGCATGATCTACTCTCCAACAACATTCTCTCCAATTCCTCCTATCATGCGGTGTATCCCCTGTGGTACCAGAGAGACCCCAGCACTCCATCAAATTAGGCATTCTTGAATGATCTAAGTGTGTGCGTGTGTGTTGAGGTAGTGCTGTGTGTGTAATAACAAAAATGCCCCTAAATTCATTACAAAACCCAGCCAAGCCCTTTAATGCAAAAAACGTCGTGTGACTGTTATTAAAGCATATTGGTAAACACTTGTTAAAAATAATGCATTTAATTAACACTTTTCACCCTAAATCAAGTATAAAGTCCATTCTATGTGATAAATATTTTCATTGATAGATTTACAACTCTTTTATCACTTTATTATTATTATTTTTAATATATTTGAGATCTTTATTTTTTATTATTTTTTTAACATTTCTAATAATCACTAAGAAAAAATTTAAAAAATTTAAAATTTTATTAATAATCATTTTTTTACTAATAAGTAAATAAATTTTTTAAAATTTAAAAAAAGGAAAATAATAAAAAGGTGGTAAAAATAGCAGGACTATCATTTTTATTTCCACCCAGCCGAGTCAAAATAAAGTTTGTGCCAATATATATAATTTTTGTTATATATGTATGACCGACATATACCGACTTATGACCAACTTGGTCCTCCTATATATATATATATATATGGGTGTCATTCACTTCTACAAATTAATTCTTTAGTGCTTGAATAATAACGCTTTAAATATTTTCTCTTGTGATATTATTTTCTTTTTAGTTTTATAGCACATTATCAACACGAGGCTATTGATTTTGAAGCTAGTGGTCTTCTATTTCAATAAAGTTTTTCAATATATTATTTGCACTCTCCAAGATGAATATATATATTTTTTGTGAAAAGCCGGTAACCACATGTCCAATAGTAGCCCACCCTATGTTTATTGATATGTCCTTACTTATGGTGGAAGAATACCGTGATTACAAACCAAGCATTTAGGAGTTGACATATAGGAAAAAAATCTCCCAAATACAAACGAACAAAAAACAAAACAGTAAAACCAAAGTGACAACAACTCTAAACAAGCCTATAAGAAGAAACCAAAGTAAATCTAACAGGCCTATATAAGAAGTGCAATAAAATCTAAACAAACCTAGATAAACCTAGTCAAAACACCCCAAAGCACCTCCCTTATTTCCTAAAAGCAGGTAAACTGGCCTTATCAATTTGGAGGACTCCTTTTAAGAGCCTCAACAATTGGTCAAATATCATAGCAAACATTACTTCCTAGTTCACCTTGGTTAGCCAAAAAATCTGCCCTTGATTCCCTTCATGGAACTGATGGACCACCTGTTCATTCATCCCTTGGACTTCATGCAATAAGTTGTCCCAATAGTCCCAAAGGTACCATAAATTGCATTCCTTCGATCAAAACCAATTCACAACAATTCTCGAATCACTTTCAATAATCACAATAGAGCAAGACAATCTTTTGCAAAGACGAATGCCTTCCAAAATCACTTTCAATATTATTTTCTTTTTTAGTTTTATAGCACATTATCAACGTGAGACTACCAATTTTGAAGCTAATGGTCTTCTATATTTCAAGAAAAATTTTCAATATATTATTTGCACTCTCCAAGATGAATATATATATATATATATTGTGAAAAGCTGGTAACCACATGTTTAATAGTAGCCCGCCCCAAGTTTATTGATATGTCCTTACTTATGGTGGAAGAAAACCGTGATTACAAACCAAGCATTTAGGAGTTAACATGTAACGTCCCGTACTTGTAGGGTCGAAAAAACAGTACCTGTCTAATATAACCTGTCTAGAAACACTATTTGTCCAAAATTAACATGTCTCCATTACACTACCGTCTCTAAAGATTTTCTAAAGTCCATAAATAAATCTCATTTCCAAAATCATACATAAACATATCCAAGAATTCATAATTAAAAGTATCACCAAAAACAAAGGGTCCACAATTTCCCAAAAATCTTAACATAATGAACGAACACTACTCCAAGTCCAATAAATTAAAAACATAACATCTAGAAAATATTATCAATCTTTCCATCTACAATTACTCAAACAGCATAATCATGCTCACGACCTCTAGTCCTGATCATCTGCTGAGACATCCACATCATCTGAAAGAAATATTTGAAAGAACGGGGTGAGTTTATCCACAACTCAGTAAGCAAAGAACTTATACCAGCGTGTAAACATGAGCATTTACCAAGTGTAGCATGCAGAACAAAACAAACTTTTCTATACGTCACAGAGTGAAGATTCTTAAATCATATAAAACACATAGCAATTTTACATAATAAAACTAAGTATCATCGTCATATCAAACAGAGCATCTTACAAAGTAAAGACCCTATTTAACCGTGGTAGGGTTGTGCTAACCCCAGTGGCCAAACCAGGCAGAGACAAAGGTGAGACTTTCCCTTAATCATTCTTGGAATCCCGAGTGTGCACAAAGGAAAGTCCACAATAAACCACTTTATTTCCAAAATGGGTACACTCAGAGACAGAGAAGTTGGTACCAACCCAAACATAGCAAAGATAGAGCAGAGCAAAGACAGAATCAGAATCAGATACAAACTAGTATACTATGCCCAAGATTTTTAGAGTCAATCAAAATAACACAGTTCCAAAATATTTTTAAAATTATCCTTACATAAATAAAACAGAGTCAGAGTTTCTATCTAAAATCAATGCAAAATTTTCAGATAATCAATATTGCTCTTTTTCGTATTTCAGAAACACATGACAAAAGCTAAGCTCATGTCTATACAATGCATGATAGAAATATTTTTCTTTATTTCATATAAGCTTCATGAGTAATGCATAACTGACTGAAGTTGGTTTTTCTCAAGTTCTCATTTTATAACAAAACATGCACAATTTTTCAGAAAATCAACCTTAGACTACATTTAGTATAAAACCAAGCATATGAACCCCGCTTATTTGACTTTTGTAGGATATTGACAAATTCCTGAGTTTGACCTATATTATTAGCGTCACCTATTCATAAAATAAAGAATACCAAGTATTAATGCCCAGCAACTCTTAGTCTATAAAAAAAATAATCTAATATTTCTAAACTAAAAGTTAACAAAAGCCCCATTTCTTTAAACTGCACCAGATTTAAAGCACTACAATTTACTACGAATTTCAAGTCAAATAACACCCATTTAAAATGCTGACCAGCCCCACATCTTTGTTCCTACACTACAATCACATCCATAATCTTTCAACTTCAACCCAATTCTAAACAGCCGCTTATAATCCACCTAAGGCTGGCATAAACCTCTTCCCAACAAAACTAAATTATCCAGCTGGCTTTACTACTCAAATTCCCAATACCCACAAAAAAAAAAAAAAATCAAAAGCAGAGACTATAACTACAACCAAAAATAAAAATAAAATAAAATAAAATGAAGTCATAAGGTAAGAGTACTAAAGATTTACCAAACCTAAAGTGTGCTTGGAATACTTGAACTTGAAGGATTAGACGATGACCTGAGTTGGAAATTTATCCCTTAATCTTCAAGAATGACAACTAGGAAGTGCTAACCAGAGAAAGATATAATCTGTTGAAGGTGACTAAAAGTTTGAATGTTACAAGTACCAGAAGTTTGAAGAGAAAGATTAGGATAATCAAGATGAGAGATTAAACTCCTACCTTTGAAAGACAGTGTCTCCGATGAAGAAAACCCAAAGCACCCGATTCTACAACTTGCAAATAAAACCCCAAAATTTCTAAGACCTAAAATGGAGCAAAAGAAATTAGATAGGAAGAAGAAAATGTCGAAAACATTAAAGGATGATTAGAGAAAGAAATCTCACCGCCGTGCGATAAAGAAACTCGTGATGAGCTTGAAACTCCGAAAATCACAACACAAGAATAGAGGGCAAACCATCGGCTAAGGAAGAGAAAATGTCTTGTAGCGCAATTCCTAAAAGTTAGATACCGTGAGAAATGAAAGGATATCGTGGGGGAGATAAGGGGTGATGCGATTGAGAGTAGTAATTGGGAGATGTGAAACCGTCGGGAGTACAAGGGAAGAAAGAGGTGAAGAAGACTTACCTACTGAAACGATGCCGTTTAGGCGTTTTAGGGGCTGGGGCTGTCCGACCTAGGCCTGGGCTTGGCGTTTGGCTTGGGCCTTTGGGGCTTGATTGTTACATAACATATGGGAAAAAATCTCCCAAATAAAAAAGAACAAAAAACAAAACAGTAAAACCAAAGTGACAACAACTCTAAACAAGCCTATAAGAAGAAACCAAAGTAAATCTAACAGGCCTATATAAGAAGTGAAATAAAATCTAAACAAACCTAGATAAACCTAGTCAAAACACCCCAAGGCACCTCCCTTATTTCCTGAAAAGCAGGTAAACCGGCCTTATCAATTTGGAGGACTCCTTTTAAGAGCCTCAACAATTGGTCAAATATCATAGCAAACATTACTTTCGAGTTCACCTTGTTTAGCCAAAAAATCTACCCTTGATTCCCTTCACGGAACTGATGGACCACCTGTTCATTCATCCCTTGGACTTCATGCAATAAGTCATCCCAATAGTCCCAAAGGTACCATAAATTGCATTCCTTTGATCAAAACCAATCCACAACAATTCTCGAATCACTTTAAATAATCACAATATAGCAAGACAGTCTTTTGCAAAGACGAATGCCTTCCAAAATCACTTTCAATTCTGCTCCATTATTAGTGCCAACACCAAAATGACTCGAGAAAGCTCCTTTAAAATTTCCATTAGCATCCCTAAGAATACCTCCATGTCCCGACGAACCCATATCATTCAGGCAACTACCTTCACAATTTAACTTCATCCATCCCATTAGAGGCTTTGACCACACCACAATTCTCTGTTTACATGTAGCAATAATTGGCTCTTCAAGATTAAATTCTTTCAATATTCTCGGGTCCAGTGCAGCCAAGGGATTACAAGAATTTATCTCGGCAACGAATACTTTAATACGCATCCGGATCATCCTCCAAACCTGGTCTAAACTAGCTTTCACACCCTCCATCCTTGCTTTGCATCTATGGTTCCATAGACACCAAGTAATAATACTCAGATAACACCAATAAGAACAACGGAAATGGAAGCTTTCTTAACAGACCTGAACCACGCTGACTTTCTTGCTTTCCAAGACTCAGCCCGCATACACTGAACATTCAAAAGCCTACTAGCCTGATTCTAGATTTTAGAAGCCAACTAACCCGTGGCTAACACATGGTTAAGTGATTCTACCGATTTGACATCACAACAATCGCACAACGAGGCAAGGGCTATACCCTTCTGTTGCATCCTTTTGTCCACAACGAGACTATTAAACCAAACTTTCCAGTTACACATAGAAATCTTGTTAGGCAAGATTCTATGCCAAAGCCACTTGTGCCAATTCATCCAAATTCTAGTCTTCCGAGTGACTTCCCATGCCAAGGTAGTGCTAAACTTGCCATGGGAAGAAGGCTTCCAAATACAAATGTCTTGCTCATCTTGCCAAGTAATCCTTGTTTGTATGATGTCTGTCGTGACTTCCTCTCCCACAAGACTTGTTAGTATATCAATATTCCATGCCCAATCCACCTAGAAATCTCTAATGTGAATATGCTTATTACAAATATCAAAAACTGTCACTGAAAGAGGACCCAAAGCCAACCATTTATCAAACAAAAAAGACAAACACCACCCTTTAACAATACTTGTACATTCTCCATCACCTCGGGTAATGAACCCACCGTCCAGAACCTCGACTTAGAGGGTCTATGAACATATTCCAAAATATGTCCATCCTTGAGATATTTTGCTAGGAAAAAATCCACCCATAAATTACCTGAAGTCATGACCCTATAAGAAAATTTCATATGAAGGGATTTTTGAAATTCCTTAAAATCTTTGAACGCCAAACCTCCATCTTTCAAAGATTTACAAATTTTGGACCAGGAACACCAATGCATCTTTTTTTCCCTTAAACTTCTTCCTATAAAAAATTCGCTAATATAGAACTTATCCGAGCAACCATAACCTGCGGGACAGTTATCACTGAGAGAATATGTAAAGGCATACTAGACAAAACATGTCACAGTAAAATTAGGTGATCGCCCTATGAGAGCACCTTGAATTTCCAACCTGCCGCTTTATTTATGATTTTTTCATCTAACAGCTCCATAATGCTTCCTAAGACAAGAGGCGCACCCAAATACATCATCAGGAGTTTTTCTTCTTTAAAACCCATAACCCGCAATAGTTCACGTTTCCAATTAGGAGGAATTAACTTAGAGGGAAATAAAGCCAACTTCTTCTTACTGATTTTCTGTCCTGACCTTTTATCGTACAAAGTAAGAGTTTCAACCAATCTCTTTATATAATTTTTTCCTCCATTTACAAAAACCAAAAGTTTATCAGCATTAAAGTAAATGAGATACCAACGACGCCCCCACTGGGTGAGAAAATTTTCAATCCGACCATTGGCAAAATTTTTATGAAGCAACCCTATCAACATTTCCTCTATAATAATAAATAAATAAGGAGATAATGGATCCCTTTGTCTCAAAACCCGAGAGGAGTGGAAGAACTCTTTAAAAGTCTCATTCATCATCACATAAAACCACAGACACTTCATACTTTCTGTGATGACCCAGAATTTTGGACCTTATTTTATTTAAATTGACTAATTATTATAAGGGTGGTGAAAGTATTTTATTTAATAAAGCTCTTGAAGTTGAACTTAAAGTTGAGCTTTGGAAACATGCCCATAAGATTGATCCATAGACAACCAAACTCATATAAGAGATACATGTCACTTAGAAGAACTCTAGTGAGTCTTTAAAGACTAATAGGCAAAAAGGGAAAAGACGAGTAGTTGGAGGGTTTGACTTGTAGGTTTCTTGAAAAAGAGTGAGAAGAGATATTCATCATTTGGGAAGAAGCATGGGAAACATGGGAGACAAAAAGGGGAAGAACCAAACTCTTCCCATTGAGTTTTCTTAGGTGAATATTATATCTATAGATTCACTTGTACTAGATCTTGTAAGAGTGGAAGATTTGGAAGATGTGTGACAAGTGACAAATGATAAGTTGAAATGTGCAGTCTTTGAGATGACAAAAATGAGATTGAGTGTAAGAGTATCTTTGGAAAAATGTGTGACCATGACCTATGAAGATTTGTTGGAATTTTGAAGAAGAAGGCTTTGGTATATGAAGAAAAGGGAGAGCCAAACCTCACTTTGAGTTTCCCAATGTGAAGCCCATCCTTGACATGACAAAAAAATAGATTTTTGTGTAAGAAAATCCTTAGAGATATATGTTGACTTGTAGGATGTGATGATGATAAGTGAGGTGACTATTTTTGGAGAGGAAGAAGAGGTCTTCTAATTGAGTTTCCCTAGGAGCATACCAAATTTTGAAGAATGACACATGAGAAGATTTGGAGAAGATGGAGCAAAGGGATTTGGTGAAGGCATAACCAAACCCCTTGGGGTGTTTTCTCATGCAATTTCTTCCAAATCTAAATGAGTGACAATTGAGAGATCTTGTAAGATAAAGTGACTTTGAAGTGGTGAGTGCTATTTTAAAAGAAATCATCATTGGGAAGAGGAATTGGCATGAGGAAGAGAGGAAGGTTTCGGGTGATATTTGACTTGTGGTAGCCGAATGCACTCTTTTAGTCTTCCTAGGGTTTTTGCTAAACCTAGGTGATTGGACACATGAGATGGTATAAGAGTGTGTAAGGCATGTGTGTGTAAGAGTACATGATTGAGTGGTGATTGATGCAACATATGAGGAGAAGGCAAAGTCATGGAAGAGAGGATTGGGTTTTGGTTGAAGCAAGAAAGGGTATAGCTGAATGTTGCAAGCCCTTTTTCCCAAAAATGGATTCTAAAATCTTGGAGAATGTATAGTGAGGTTATTGGTGAGTGTGTGAGGAGTGAGGTGAAAGAAAAGGGAGCGGTTCCTACCCTTGATATGCGCCGGCCATAGATGGAGAATGGGGGAGGAGTTTTCAACCTAAATACATGCTAGTTTTAGGCATGATCATACCCTATTGATAGAAGTCAATCTAAAGGTCTTTCAACCCATCAAGTGTCACTCCAAAGCTTAGGGAAATGAGTGCCTAAGGCACCTAGAAACCCTCATGGCCAAACGGCCTTATGCCCTTGTTCTTTCCCATTTGTTTGTTTCGCTTGTTCACAAACACAGCTTCACCCTACACACGGCGACAAGCTTCTCTCTCTACTCTCACTTTGCCTTAGTTTCTTCCACCATCTAAACACTAGAATATCCTAAGTTTAGTGGGGCTTGAAGCGAGTCTTCTTGAGTGGAAGCACCTTTGAATAGGTAAGTTAAATCCTAAGCTATTTCAAGAATAGAAATTTAGGTTAGATCACATGCACACACCAATATTCATATTCCTGAAATCTTATCTTTAAAACAATATGATTGTAGTTTATATATATTTTCAGAGCTAATCTAATCCTATTTGGAGTATTGTAAGTACATTCTTACCTAAACCTTAACATCACTTGTATATGTGAGGTAAACTCATGATTGTGAAACTTTATTCTCTTGTTTGGCTTGTTTGATTAGTGAGATTATTATGTGAAGTTTTGCTCTTTTGTTGAATTGTTTATTTCGTGAGTTTATTATGTGCTCTTGAAGTATTGTCAAGATGTTGTGATAGGTTTTTAAAATCTAAGATGTTATTGTGGAAATATAGTTTATTATAGATGGTGTTGGCTTTTGCCTTATCATTATAAGAACAAGCTTGTAGTTACTCAGTTTGAGTGGTCATCGAGTGATGAAGAGTAGGTAACGCAGACGCCACGACTTGAGTAGTCTGCAGGCGATGCGGTAACGCGTAACATTTCACTTAGGCTTGAGTGGTCGCTAAGTGAGACGGTAACTAGCGGGGAACACATGGTGTATAGGAGGACCATGAGGTGTCCAATAAGAAGTCATGACAAGCAAGAATGGCTTTCGAGCCCCAAGAATGATATGAATAAAAGAATACGAAAAGTTTTTCAAAAAATGGATTTTTAAGTATGAGTCTAAAGAAAGAAATTTTTGTTAAAACCATTTTCATGAAAAGCAAGCACGTGAATTAAGACTAAAGAAAAGTCAAGTTTTTGCAAGTTTGCATGAGCATATGCACTTGTAAAGTCATTGGTTGCATATGCATAACGTATGATTTGTTCGGTGTTTACTTTCACATGTCTATAATGCTTTCATTACGATAGTTTTGTATTTACTGAGATTTCTCGGACCCTTGAGGGCCCAACGGAGAATACCCTTTCGATGTTATGATACAAGTTATGATTTGGTAATTTGGAGTACGTTTGGGTATTTCCCGTATTGGGAATATTGCTGTTTTGAGGAATTTAATACAGTATGATGTTGTGTATAAAGTTTAATGTTTGGGATCTATAATTTTCTTATACCATTTGATGCAAGGCAAATGTTGAGTCTCTGCCTAACTTTAGATTGGCTTGACCTTTTTTCGCTGCGAAATTTTCTATTTGGCACTTTTAAATTTTTATACATGCTCGAATTTAACGAAAAATGAGAGGTGAACTTCCCTGTGTTGTTTATCCCCGACGTCTATGTTCGCGTTCAATCTCAATCGTGGATGGGAGTGTCGACAACGGTGGTATCAGAGCAATTTCATCTCTAGGTAAACCCACAAGTCCTAAGAAAAGAATCACATGGTATAAGATAGGCTATGATCTCATAAAGATAGGCTTGAATCCTTGGAAAGGTTGGGTTAAGTTGATGTTTGCGTGAATTGAGGAGGCCTCGAGTAGTCAGACTTGGAGTTGCTAGCAATGGAGTAACTCAAGAAGGGGTTTTGCACGGAACAGGAAGATAAGATGGCAAGAGGATGACGTAGCATCCTACTCTGAGACCAGTGGCGTCGGCAGTAGAGAATCCTCCTTTGGTCACTCCCCCTAGACCTGAAGAACGAGTGGTACATAAAGCTCCTTTGGAAGGCAGACAAGCGATCGCGGAAGCTATTCGCCAAATGACGGAACTTATAAAGAACCAAATGGAGCAAGGCCGATGCCATCAAGATACTGGATGAGGAACGTAAGGCTGTCTGTTCGAGAGATTCTTGATCTATCGATACCCACACTTCTTGGAAATGGAAGGAGCTTTGAAGGAGACAAATGGATAATAGATTTGGAGCAAACTCCCAAGATCAATGGTTGCACTAAAACCCATAAGGTACAATACGCCATACATCTACTTCAAGGAGAAGTCGGTTTGTGGTGGGACACGAAGTGGAAGTTACTGAAGCGAGAGTTGGGTGAGAACATGGTCCCTACTTGGGAGCGATTTAAGAAAGAGTTTGACGATCGATTCTTTCTTGAATAGTGAAGCAGTGTAAAATCTTGGAATTCGCCACGCTAGTACAAGGTAATAGGACCTTGGAGTGGTATGCGGCTCGGTTCATAGAATTGGCTAGATTCGCCCCTCATTTGGTTGCCACAAAGAAGATGCAGGTGCAGAAATTTCAAAACGAATTGCAGCCAAGGATTCGCAAATAGGTGGCGTGCCTGCGAATTGAAAACGTTTAGGAGCTGGTGAATGTGACATCTACTGCCAAGGCAAAACATAAGAGTCTATTTATGCAGACTCAAAAGCACAAAAAGAGAGGATTTCGTTACTCCTCAGGGAAAGATGCGAATAAGAGAAGGAATATTCAACCTGCGGATAAAGGGAAGCGCAGAGTGATCGGTCAAGGAACATCAGTTGTGCCACCACCTTGTAAAAGGTGCAAACGGACATACAGAGGCGAGTGCCAAGTGGCGATGGGAGCATGTTTCAAGTGTGGTTGGGTAGGCCACATGATCTGAGATTGTTCCAAGATAGCCTCTGGTGGAGTTGCATCGACTAAAAGAAAGGTGAAGGTATATGTGATTACATCGGGAGAAGTGGATGTGAAAGCTGAGGAAGCTACTAACGTTAGCATCAACATTGGTAACATTTTCTGACCTTACTCTGATTAAGATATATGGTGATCTTCCTCGAGGTAACAATAGGATAACTCTTATAGGTAAGGTTAAATTGATGCAAAGCGTGGTGTATGCACTGTTTGATTTTGGAGTGGCGAGATCCTTTATCATGTTCAGAGGTATGAGTTAGATGCGGAGCCTTTAGCTCAAAAGATTGCTCAAAAGATTCTAGTGACAATCCTTGATGGGAAGACGATAGGATACGATTAGATAGTGAAGATTGCCCATTAGAGGAAGTTATTGGGTTGAAGTTAACCGCCAATTTGGTAGTTTTCATTTGATGGGGTTTGATTTAATTTTTGGGCATGGTTTAGTTATCTGAACATTACGCTAAGATCGACTGTCGCAAGAAGGAGATAGTGTTCGATTTACCTACAAAGGAGAAACTCTGTTGCGTGAGGGAGTAGTTTATTCTGTTTCCTCAATTGTGATGGTTAAACGGATAACAAAAGGGTTTGAAAAAAGAAGCAGAAGTGTTCTTAGTGGTAACATTGAGTTCACTAGAGGAAGCTTAGGGTATTAAAGGAATCCGAGTAGTAGAATTTTTTTTTTCTCAAGTCTTCTCAGATGATTTAATGTATGCCATGATTGTTTGAATATAATGATTATTTTATTAGGAGAATGTAATGAATATGCCAAGGTAAATTCGGTAAATGGATCTTTATCTTACCCTAGCATTCCATGTATATGTTTATGATGATTGATGGATGCTTGGTGATGTTAGGTTCGTCATTTGAAGAAATGCTTGGTGTACTTTTCATTGAAAAATTCATGTTTAGCCAAGGTGTTCATTTTAGGCTTGAAATTTGTATTATGTTGGAGAATGTAGTCACTTTGTTGCAAAAGAAAATAAAGAATATTCATATAGTATTTAGTGACAGGTGTATGACCATGATAAGATTTTTGGGTTGAAAAAGTTTGACTTGGTGTACATGTATATTTCAGTTTTGAAGGTTTTAAGGTTAAGATTTTCAATGCTCAAATATTTAATCATGAGATGATTTTGTATTGGATGTTTGAGGATTTTAGAAACATGAAACTAGGAGAGTCTATTGCCATAAGTTTCGGATGTTTATGCAAGAACAAGTGTGGTAATTATTTTGGTAACAAGTGGTTAAAAATATTTTTAATCTAAAGGCTTTAGGGTTTGGTCAAGGCCTCCTTTAGGTGTTGAGAAATGATTGATTTTTTTATTGAGGCATGTTGGAGTACCTAGAAGAAATAAGATGAGGAAAACACTAAGTTGGGTGCCTAGGAGAGTTTCGACCTCACCCTTGAGGGGGATGGCCGAGTGCTTGTTTTACCTGGGTTAAATTATTTGTTATGCCCTTTTAAATGTGATGATGTTATAAGATAGTTTGGTTGGGGATGAACATGATATTGTGTGTGCTTGTACACGTCCCATAAACCACCTGTTTAGCATGAAGAGCTGCATGTCCCATGCATGAACCATGAAAAATCATTTTTTTGATGTTGACATGTTTTTGAAAGAAAAAGAAAAAAATTCAAGTTTTGATAAGAACCCCAAAGACTAAGACGGGGGGGTAGTATCCCAGTAAAACTCCTTGTTCTCTTAAGAGTGTTTAAAGTTGAGTGAAAACCTCTAGGTCGACGAAGAACAGTCGGCAGACCATGTATGGCATCAAAAGGTGTCCAGAGCGTGGTCGCACCTAATGCTGGTAGGTGTCTATGGACGTTATTGGCTTTTGTCTTACCATTATAAGAATAAGGTTATAGTTACTCGATTTGAGTGGTCATCGAGTGATGAATAGTAGATAACGCAGACGCCACGACTTGAGTAGTCTGCAGACGATGCGGTAATGCATAACGTATTCACTTAGGCTTGAGTGGTCGCCGGGTGAGACGGTAACTAGCGGGAACCACATGGTGCATAAGAGAACCGTGAGGTGTCCAATAAGAAACCATGACGAGAAAGAACGACTTTCGAACCCCAAGAATAATATGAATATGTTAAGTGGTACCTAAGATATGAATAAAAGAATACGAAAAGTTTTCCAAAAAATAGATTTTTAAGTATGAGTCTAAAGAAACAAGTTTTTGTTAAAACCATTTTTATGAAAAGCAAACATGTGAATTAAGGCTAAAGAAAAGTCAAGTTTTTGTAAGTTTGCATGAGCATATGCATCTGTAAATTCATTGGTTGCATATACATAACATATGATTTGTTTGGTGTTTACTTTGGCATGTCTATAATGCTTTTGTTACAATAATTTTGTATTTACTAAGATTTTTCAAAATCTCATCCCTTTAATTTTCAACTATCATTCTTCTTCGGGGCGATAGAGGTGGTTGCAGGTGACAGCAGATTTCACGAGTCGAACTCCCCTAGAGACTCCTCGGACCTCTGAGGGCCTGACGGAGTATACCCTTTTGATATTATGATACAAGTTATGACTTGGTAATTTGGAGTACGTTGGGTATTTCCCGTGTACTGGGAGTATTGCTGTTTTGAGGAACTTAATACAGTATGATATTGTGTATAAAGTTTAGTTTTTGGAATCGATAATTTTGTTATACCATTTGATGTAAGGAAAATGTTGAGTTTCTGCCTAACTTTATATTGGCTTGACCTTTTTCTGCTTCGAAATTTTCTATTTGGCACTTTTAAATTTTTATACATGTGCGAATTTAACGAAAAATGAGGGGTGAACTTCCTTGTGTTGTTTATCCCCGACGTCTTGATTTATGTTTGATCCCAAGCGTGGACGGGGGCGTCGACCTTTCACCTATCAAATTGTGAAAAAAACTTGAAAAACTATAACCATGTAAAACCTTCATAAGAAAACTCCAATCAACCCTATCATCGGTTGTAGTAATATCAATTTTCATCAACATGTTCCCCCTAATTCATTTTTTATTAAGGGAATGCACCATTTCCCACGCAAGTGTAATTTTATAAATAATGCTCCTACCAAGAACAAAAGCATATTGTTCATGAGAGACCAACTTATGGATCATCCTAGTCAAACAACTCACAATGATTGTAGAAAAAATCTTATAGGCCACACACAGAGCACAAATTGATAGGCCTAAGTTTGTCAAAACTAGAAGGATCAAACACTTTCGGAATTAGCACAATAAAAGAGGAAGAATAAAACCTGGGTAATGGCAAACCCCTAAAAAATTCTCTTGCTGCGTCAATGACGTCTTCTTTAATCAAATCCCAACCATGAATATAAAATTCCGACCCGAAACCTGAGCCCTAGACTACTTTACTTTGGGATAGAAAAAATTTCCTCTTAGGCTTCTACCTCTGTAGGCTTTAAGCAAAGCATATGATTTTCATCATCCATAATGACTTTGCAAAATGTCCAACAAACCTCCTTGTTCAACATCAATCGGCACTGTAATTAATTCTCAAAAATATTGTGCAACTTCATTGTGCACATCTTCAGCACTATCTAGAATCCGCCCATCCGAGAGTACCATTCAAGATATATGGCCCTGTTTACATTTCTAATTTATTACTGAATGAAAAAACTTTGTATTCTGATCACCCTCAATCATCCACTTTTTTATTTTTGCAATTTGCCCAAGCTGAGTGCTTCCCTTTTCTCCCATATATTAATCTCAAATTTAGTCACAAGTGCTTTAGTATCTTCAGAATAACCCACCAGCGATCGGCTTTCTAAATTCTTGAATCTCTCTCCAAGTGCCTTTAAAGTCCTTTCAACATGCTCAATAAGAGTTATTCCAACCACGTAAAGCTAACTTTGTATGCTTAAGCCTTATAGCTAGTTTCATAAGACCCGACACCGTATCCTGCCTATGCCATGACTCTTGCACACAATGCAAAAACCTCTCATGCGAACACCACATGTTCATAAATTGGAAAGGAACAAGACCACAAGAAAAATAAGGCCTATCCAAATTCACAACCATAGGGCAATGGTCTGAGGATTTATGACTTAAATAAGTTAGCTGTGCCCCAACCAATTGAACAGAGAAAGCATTATTAATAATTATGGAAATAAGTTTGCATTTATTCTTATAATTTTGTGAATGTGATTCTTATTTACAACATACACATTCTTATTTCCATAATTCATATATGTAGAAAATAAATTTTACAAAATTGGAATTTGTTGCTCCTGACATTTTTGGCAAGAATTATTACTCTTGGATCACTGATGTTAAGATTTATTTGAATGTAACGAACATGAGAGATATAATCAAAGAAGATAATTACGTGTCCCAAAGTAATGATTTTTTTTCGCCATCATATTTATGAAAAACTAAAAACCACAGTTAAATATACCCATATTTTTTTTAGCGAAAATTTAGGAGCACATGTCCAATAGTAGCCCCTACAAAATGAATTTAGTATTACTGAAGAGCCCATACTCAACATAAGTCACAAGAGTAATGATGATCTTGAAAAGACCAAATCTCCTATTCCAAGATCCCTTGAAAAAGAACCTTCTGAAAAAGTATTTCGTGAAATGTCTTATCGTGAAAAAGGACAAGTACCTGAAAATGAGATCTTGATATATTTCATAAGTACTAAAAAAATTCTAGATATAAATAAACTGTTGTCAATAATATATTTTCATATAAGATGACACTTGACATTATCAGAAATAATGAATAAGTGAGCCAAGAACTGTTGAAGATTGTCGATGTAGAAGTGACTGGTAAAAATGAAAAGCTGCTATTGAAATTGAATTAAAGTCTGTAGCAAAGCAAGAAGTCTTAGGCCCTGTTGTACAAACACCAAAGGGTGGCCTATTGGATATAAGTGGATATTTGTATAAAAGTATAACAAGAGAAATGAAATTGTGCAATACAAAATACGACTTATCTCACAAGATTTCTTCCAGAAACTTGAGATCGATTATGAGAAAACATATTCTCTTATTATGGATACAATCAAATTCAGAGTTTTAATATTTACTAGTTACAAAAAGTTTGGATACTCGATTGATTGATGTGATCATGGCATATTTATATCGATCATTAGATCATGACATATGTATGAAGATCCCCTAAGCATATAAAACAACTGAAACATCTAATTCAAGTATATCTAGAAATATATATTCTATTAGGATTCAAAAATCTATATATAGATTAAAGTAATCTAAACGTATGTTGTATAATCACCTCTGTAATACCCGGTCCAAGCACCAAGCCAGACTACGTTCTTTGCATATTTGTTTAGACTTGGAGCTGAAGACTAGAGTTGGTGGATTTTTCGAATTAGTTTGTTTGGGTCTAATGAGGGTAATTATATGGGTAGTGAAGTTTCTTTTTAGGGAGAACTCAAGACTTAAGTTAAGCTTTTAGAGCGTCTCTTTATTCCTTGTGAAGTCCTCGGTAGTGGACTTGGGAACCTAGAGCTGTAGGTCGAGTGCACCAATTTCGGTTTTCTTTCCTTGCATGTTTTCGCCCACCTTAAATCACGAAATCTTTCCAATTCTAGTATGCTCCGATCTCGGCCTTTCTCCCTTCAGTTTAGCCGCTGCTCTTCTCACTCTCTGTAGGGTTTCTTTGTGTTTTCTCCTACTCCTATAAATTTCTTCTTTTTGGTTAAAACTTCATGCTTCCTAGAAATCTTGTTACCGCAGTCTTTCTCCAACCCTTCTGCACCCCTACATAGCTACTGCCTTGTGATACGTAGTCCCAGCCTCCTCGTGCTGCCGCTGCAAGCCGCTGCCATTAATAGCTGTCCTCCCTCTTCACCATCGAAAACAACCCTAGTATGTCCCTTGTTTTTGTTTCCTGAAATAGAACACCTGCTCCCTCCAGCCACAACTCAGCCACCCACAGTGCTGACTCCCTCCTTGTTGCCATTAACTGCCCAGAAAACATCAATTGGGTCACCTCTGGTCCTTCGTCCCCCTCACGGTAAACCACTGACATCTACTCAGGTTTGTTCTTTCTCGTTTTGCTTCCTCTCATTATCACTATGTCTCCCTCTCACTCACACCCCTACCAGTTTTTCTCTGTCACACACACTATCTCTCTCCCATCTGGTTGTTTTTCTTCTAGCGATCAGCAGCTTAGCTCCGCCTGAGTCCCATTGTAACCTTCTCCTCTCGCGGTGAGCCCCTACTGCATGTTTTATCTCGTTTCGATATGCTTCCTGCAATTGTTTTACTCTTTGCATGATGTGTTTTCGAGCCCTTCGGGTTGTTACAAAAAAGAATTGATTGTTTATGTAATTATGGTTTTGCACTCTTCCTTTTAAAACAAATTAGATTTAAAGTCATATTTCTTTTTCTGATGGGTTGTTTTGCTAGAGGCCTTATGGAATACTAGTTCTCTCTTATTTTAAGTGTGTTGTGCCATATTATTTTGAAGTTAAGATATCTTGGGGTTTAGACTTGGAGTTTAACTTATTTTTGGGATCGGCTTCTAAAATATTTTAGAGCAAGTCATGGGTGTGGCACTATTTAGTAAGTTGACTTTTTGGTCTATGAAGGAGACTGTTTGAGTTGGTATTTGTGTTGATTTTGAAAATTTTCGAGGATTTGGAGGAATTAGAATAAGGCGATTTCTTTAGTATTCTAGGTTTAAATATTGAGATATTTGTTAAATCAGAAATTTATGGAAACTGCATGATTATTTTTAGGTGATGATTGATTTCACTCAGAACTGTGGAGAAGTTTTGAAAAACTAAGGACTTCAGGTAAGCAGGATTCATATGCTAGACTTTGGATTAAAAATATGAACTGAGATTTCTTTTAAAAAATATACATGTTTTAGTTACAAAAAGAAATGTTGAAAATACCTCAGTTATTTGTTTTGCCTATGCATAAAATTTTGTATAAGCACAAAATGTTTTTGGCATGAACTGGTGTAGACATGAGTTAATTTTTATTATATTATGTTTTCTGAACTAAAAAAAAGCGAATTTGAAAGTTTCTGCATAAATGTATTTCTGATCTGATTCTGTTCTGTTTTGAAAAAATTCTGTACTCTGATATGATGTGATATGATTTATGAAACCTCTGGCATGACATTCTGGTTCTGTTCCGCTTTGTTCTGGATTGGTACCAACTATTCTATTTCCGGTGCATCCGCTTTAATTGCGAAGTGGTTTTCTGTGTGGTCTTTCCTGTATGCACACTCGGGGTTCCGAGAATAATAAGGGGAAGATTCACATTCTGTTTTTGCTCGACTGGCCACCAGGGTTTGCACAACCCTACCACGGGGGTTAAACATGATATTTCTATTCTGATAAAATGTTTTAGTTATGCTATGCCAAAGAGATTTTCTGTTTATGTTTATATTAAACTTTCGCTCTGATTTATGATGATATGATTTGTTTCAGCATTCTAAAAATAAGAAATATTTTGTTTGCTATTCTGAATATTTGATAAATGCTTATGTTTGCATACTAATATATGTTCTTTACTTATTGAGTTGTGATAACTTACCCCCTGATCTTCATAACATATTTTAGATAATTAAGTTGGTTCAGTTGCAGTCTCAACAAGGGTAGTAGAGGCTTGGTGATCATAGGAGAATAAGTGTCTGAAGATACTAGTTTTGTTGGAGTCTTAGTAAAAATTTATCTTTGTTGATTATTTTAATATGTCAAGTTTTGGATTGTTGCAAGTATTTAAAGTCATTTAATTTTATTAAAGTTCATGTTTAGTTTTTCTTGGAGAGTATCATGGATATTTGTTAAATAATTATGGAATGTCTTTTTAATAATAATTGATTATTGGAGATTTTGAAATGTATAAATTTGTGTTATTTGAGATGATTTGAGAAAAATGACCTAACTCTCTCGACCTTCGGAACTACAACCTCAGCAGATATCTATTGAATAAAATATTTAAAAATAATCTAATATGCTCATATATTTTTATTAAGAAATTAAAAGGTTATGTTATTTAACATTTCACAAGAGATACAACCAAAATTTTATTATGTCTTTTGACACATCCTTAATTACCACCATCACCTCCTATGAGAACCATCATCATGAAAAAGTGTCATTCTAAGGGATATATTGTTTAATGATCACATCCTATATAATAACAGATCCTTGTATATATATCTGCATAATTCACTTGTACAAATTAATTATTTAGTGCTTGAATAACATCGCTTTAAATATTTTCTATAGCAATGTTATTTTATTTTTAGTTTTATACCAATTTTTTTAATTTCTTTTTGGGTTTCTAAATACAATCTTTTCTGTAGCCAATAAGATCACAAAATGCTACTATAAAGAGAAACGTCGGAAGAAAGCATAGATTTGTGTGACCCGCCCGAGGCAAAACAAAAAAAGAACGTAGAGATGCAGTCCAGCGAACCAGCGACCGACGACCCAGCCCAGTGATCAGCGACCAAACGACCGGCGTCCTAGTGTCGTGCGACCACCTCTCTGTGCGTTCTGGCGCATTTCGCATTTTTCTGGCGTGATTGCGTTTCTAGTTTCTGAAGTTATTGCATTGTGCGAGTTTCTAGCATTAGTTTTTGGCGTGAATGTCGTGGAGAGGCTCTGCGTTGTTTGGAGTGATCACGTTTTACAGTTTGCACTGCTTGCTTTGAAAGTTGATTGCATTTGGATTGGTTGTAGTTTCACGTAAGGCGGCATGGCAGCCATGGATGGCAGCAGTGGTCGGCCTTCTTTCGTTGATCTCATTATCGCTGTGCCACTACCATCCCTGAGATGATTGTTGCACCACAAGCCCCAAAACCACTGGATGGAGAAGTCTATTTTCAGCTTTTCAAAGAATAAATATCATGATCTGCCAAGCCTTTTCGATACTTAATTGTCCTAAAATTCCTAAAGTAAAGGCCGTCGTTGGATGTTGTTCATGCCTACATCTATGGCCGCTGGGGTGTAACACCCAAATTTTATCGAAAACCTTTCTGCTTTTAAAAATTTACCTATTATTATTATTTCTTTTTTTTCTTCTTCTTTCCATCTCAACACCCGCCTGCCCTCCAGTATCGCCTAGGATCACGGTAACTCCAGATTTTTCGGACTTCACAGCCCTCCACTCCGCGTACACGTTCCTTTAGGGTTCTCACACACACATATATATATGTATATGTATATATTCACGCATCTCTAGCCCTTGCATGCACGAAGAGAAATCCCTAGCCGCAACCCTTCCTCTAGCTTCACACTGCAGCCCCCCCTCTAGCTTAACGTTGCACTCCGTGTCTTGTGGTCGCCACTACCAGCAACCGAACCGCAAACAACTGTACCCAGCCACTGGAAGCCATCCCATAGCTCAGCCACACCCAACCTTATCAGCCCTAAACCCACGACGGACGGAACTAGCCGCTAGCCACCACCTGAAACGTCCCCTGTTCTTGGTTCCCGAAACAGAGCACTCATCAACGTGCTGCCCGACCGGAAACCACCCCTTGGCATCAAGCCTCCTTCACTTTGTCGCCTCTTGCTTAGACTTTGCCGCCAGGCACCTCCATAATCCAAGCTCTACAGCTCCGTCACGTTTCTTCCTTTCCGCTGCTCGTTGCCATCGTTATGTTTCCTGCGGTAACAGACATGAGTTTGAAAATTTTTTTGGATTGTTATTTTATTTTATAACCCAACGGACTTATTTTATCATTGGGTTCATGCATGACATTTATCAATTTCTAATATATATCATTTCAGTAGCCTATGTTTCCTTTAATTTCACGTGTAATCAACCTTGTTTTAGGTATACATATATATATATATATATGTGTGTGTGTATATATATATATATATATTTGCAGAAAACAAAGTTTTAATACGTTTTCTTTTGAGAACAATTTAGTCTATCCTTTATCTCTTAAAAGTATATAGAGATGCGTTTGTTTTTCTTTCAAAAGCGATGGGTTTATTCTCTCAAAGCAGTGTAAGGTTTTATTGTTTGGGGCACGTTTCGTTGGACGTCACGGGCAGGTTGCAGTATATTATTTTTGGTGCTATAAACGGTTTTGTTTTAACTCACCTCTTTTCAGTATTTTAGTATTCTTAATTTTCTGATTTCTGCAGAGGTTGGGTTTGGATTGGAAAACTTGGATTATTTGATCATTAAGTAAAAATTGAGGAATTAGAGGATTTATGATATTTTAAGATTTTGGAAGATTTCAATAAATTCAAAGCATTTGGAGAGAGTGATAATCAGAATTTTTAGGGTTTTTATATGTTAAGAGAAGATAGTGGATTTTATGTCTCACGTCCTATTTTTTTGAGGTTTGTGATCATTTGAAAATTTATGGAGTTACGTGATTATTTTTATAGGTGGCGACTAATTTTTGTTCAGCCGTGTGGAGATAAATTTTGAGAAGCTAAGAAATTCAAGTAAGCGGGGTTCCTATACTAGACTTTACATTAAAAATATGAACTGGGTTTTATTTTGAAAAATATGCATGTTTTAGTTACGAAAAGAAATTTTGAAATCACCTCAGTTTTGTTTCGCATATGCATAAGAAATCGTATAAGAATAAAATATTTTCTGGCATGAATTGGTGTAGACATGAGCTATTTTTGTTGCATTCTATTTTTCGAACTGAAAAAGAGCGAATATGAAAATTACTGTATAAATGATAATTATGATCTGATTCTGTTCTTGTTTTGGAAAAATTCTGTACTCGGGTATGATATGATATAATTTCTGAAATCTCTGGCATGACATTCTGGTTCTGTTTCGCTTTGTTTAGTCCTGGGTTGGTACCAACTATTCTGTTTCCGGTGCACCCACTTTAGCTGCAAAGTGGTTTTCTGCGTGGTCTTTCCTGTGTGCACACTCGGGTTTCCGAGAATAATAAGGGGGGATTCACATTCTGTTTCTGCTCGGTTGGCCGCCGAGGTTTGCACAACCCTACCACGGGGGTTAAACATGGTATTTCTATTTTGATAAGACGTTTTAGTTATGCTATGCCAAAATGATTTTTTTTTTTTCTGTTTTCGTTTATATTAAACTTTCGCTCTGATTTTTGATAATGTAATCTGCTTCTGCATTTTTCTGAAGAGTAAGAAATATTTTGTTCTGCATTTTGAATTTTGGTAAATGCTCATGTTTGCACACTAGTATATGTTCTTTGCTTGCTGAGTTGTGGATAACTCACCCCCCCTCCTCTAATTACATTTTTCAGATAGTTGAGATGGTTCAGTGCATTATCAGCAAGGGTAGCCATTACTAGAGAGGCTTGGTGATCATAGGAGAATAAGTGCTCGTGGATACATTTTTTTTAGTCTTAATAAATATTTATCTTCATTGATATTTCTAGTATGTCAAGTTTTGGATTGTTGCAAGTATTTGAAGTCATTTGATTTTATTAAAGTTTATGTTTAGTTTCTTGGAGAGTTTCATAAATATTTGTTAATTAATTATGGAGTGTCCTTTTTATATTAGTTGGTTATTGGAGAATTTGGAATATATGAATTGGTGTTTTGGGATGATTTGAGAAAAATGACCTAACTCTCTGGACCTTTGGTAGCAGGGCGTTACATAGGGCCTCTGTCTTACCTCGGCGATTTCCACGAGGCGTCCTAGAAAAGTGTTTGGCCACATGCCGAATGAAGCTGATTTTGTGAAAGCCCTTTCACAGGGATCATGTGAGATCAATGATGTTTTCTATAGAGCTTTTCATTGGACCCCAAATTTTAATGAAAATAAAGAATCCTCTCGGGTTCCTATGTGGATTGATCTCCTAGGTCTCCCTCTTAGTTATTACAGAGAAGCTTTCTTGAGTATTTTAATGGCTCCAATTGGAACTTCATTTGCTAGGATAATTCTACTTCTTGTGCTACTAGAACGGATGGGGCATGTCTATGTGTGGAGATTGATGTCGTTAAAGAACCACTTTCACACTTTTGGATTAGTGTACCGGGTCTCCCTTCTAGCCATAAGCAAGAGGTGATATATTAAACTCTTCCAGCCTTTTCATGCAGATGCAAATTACAAGGTTATAACTCAAAAACATGTAGGGCATGTAAAGGAGAGAAAGGTACCAAGTTTTGGGTCCAAAAAACTTTTGATCAAAGCAAGCCAAATGTTCAAGAAGCAGGCCATTCTAATGTGGTCAAATCGGGAAAGGTTGATTCTATAAAGAAGAACCTAGAAACCGAGAATTTAGCAGTTTTGGATGTCCCAACCAAGGTTTTAGAACAGTTCAATGGTGAAACATCCAAAACAGATTCGAGCAAACCTGTATCTATTGATTCACCGACTGTGTTTATTGCCAGTGAGTGTGTTGTTTATGTCTCTCAAGATGTTACACTACCGGTTCCCATAGATTAGAACAAGCGATTGAAGACTCGAACCCGATTACACAACTGGAGTTAATTCTTCATTTTGATTCTCCTAATTCTGATCAAATTATGAGTGATGAAGTTGATATGGAACATGAAGATATTCTAGATGATGAGGTTGTCTCGAAGCCCGACTTAGAATCCCATCATGAGGTCATTCCATAGGATGAGGATTACCATACGAAGTATGAGAAATCTTGATGTAAAAAGAATTACAACAAAAAGCAGTTTATTAAAATACAAAGTTCAATGTTTTGGCTCGATCCTCTAACCCCTCTCAATGGTAGATCCCATCTTAGTTTAGAACATTAGAGGGATTGGTACGTCTAAAAGTCAATTAAAGCAGTTGATTGGTAAGTTTAAACCGAAGGTTGTCACTCTTTTAGAACCTTTTTAGAGTTTTGATGTGGCTTGAAGATTAGTAAGATCGTTAAAGTTTGATTATGCTATTTCTAATGAAAATGAAGGTGAAAAAAAATTGGATTCTATGGGAAAATTTGATTGTTGCAGATATGGTATGTATGGGCTTGCAATTTATTACTATCTAGAGAGAGGAAGGGCCATTTTTTTGTGTACTGTGATCGCTAAATGCACTTTGTTAGAGAGACATGTTCTTTGAGATGGGATTAGCATCAATAACATGGGATCCGAACCAAGTATTTTTGTTGGTATTTTAATATTATTCATTGTGATTTTGAAAGGCGCAGGGGAAGACCACGTCTGAGAGTTGCCATGGAATATTTTAATGAATGGATCCATCAAGGTGGCTTGATGGAAATTACGTCAAAAGGTAATGATTTTTCTTGGTGTAATGGGCAAGCGTGGCTTAGTCATTCTTGCGCTAAGCTCAATAGAGCTCTTATTGATGCCGATTTTCTTTCCTTATACCCAAATGCTTTATGTTCCTACTTGCTGCGAAGTACATCTAATCATTCACCCATGCTCATTGAATTTAAGACGGACCCTTCAACTATGGACCTTAATTCACCTTTTCATTTTTAGCAAATGTGAGTTGATCATCCTCAGTTTATGGATTGTGTTCAGAATGCTTGGTCAGAGCAGGTGAGTTGTTCCCCTATTATGAGATTGGTGATGAAGTTAAAGAAAACTAAAGTGGCTTTGCAGGAATGGAATAAAAGGGTTTTTAGTCGAACCATAAGGCATATTGAATCTCTTCAAAGGCAAGCTGAGGAGATGGACCAAAGGCTTCAACTAAACTGGGATGAATATACTAATAGGGATTTTCAGAAAATCATTACGGAATTAGCATCTTGCCATTGATGCGAAGATATCCGTTTGGTGCAAATGGCTAAGTTGAAATGGCAAGTGCAGGCCGCTCATAATTACACATTTTCCATGCTTGTCTAGCCAACATAAGGTGAAAATGAGTTAGGGAAATGCGATCGCCATCTGGAGCTGTTTTTGAGATACCCGAACAAATTCATTAATGAGTAGTTGATTATTTTTCTAATGTTCTTGGTCGTGATCCTCCTACTGAGCAATCGAATTTGGCCCAATTGATTTCTCTAGTGATCTCGGAAGTTGAAAATCAGTCATTATTTTGTGTTCCAACAGTGGAAGAAGTGTTTTTTGTCGTCTCTTCTATTCCTACAAGCTGAAAATCAGTACTAACCCGATGGTTTTGGTTTAGGTTTTTATAAGAGATGTTGGGATCTAGTGAAATTTGATGTGGTGGATGCTATCTCTAAATTTTTTCGATCCAAGCAACTTCCTAAATTTTTTATGGCATCCTACTTGATTTTAATCCCAAAGGTTGATTCTTCGACAGAGTTTGACAAGTTCATACCAATAAGCCTTTGTTTGGATTTTTATAAAATTTGCTCCAAAGTTATTGTTAGTCATTTGATAGGTTTCTTTACCTCGAATTAAACTGATTTCCTTGAATTGTGAGAAATTTGCTTAGACGTATAGGATTTAGGGAAGGTTATTTCCCTTTTAAATTTCTAGTCGTGCCTATTATTTTGGTTCGTCTCAAATAGATCCATACTAAATGACATGGTGAATAAAGTGAGAAACAAGATCAGCGGATGAAAGATGAAGCTCTTATCTGCTAGAGGGTGCCTTGTCCTCTTACGTCGTTGTCTTATCAATTATGGCTGTTCATTTATTCATTGTTTTACAGGTCCCTATCTCTACTATCAAAGTAATTCACTGTATGATGAGTTCAATTTTTTGGAAAGAAGCTAATGGCAAAACAAAAAGAAATGGTTACTTGGAATAATATCTGTTGTCCAATTGAAGAATGGGGCTGCGATATCTTGATGATATGCAAAAAGCTTTTCACATGAGATTTGTATGGAATTTAATTCAAGGTAATTCATTATGGGCTAAAAGTCTTTAAAGCTAAATATATGGGGTCCAAACCTTGGCTTCTGATTGATCACTCGAAGGATACATGGTTCTAGAGAATGGTTGCTCACTATGTTCTTATTCTCCTGAATAATTCTAAGTGGAGGATTAAGAAGGGTAATATTTTTTCTGGTATGATAACTGGAAAGAGAATGACCCTTTGATTAATGATATGCAATTGGTGGGTAATCTTCTTCTTAACGTTAAGGACTGCAAATTCTCTGATAGTTGGGATTTGATTTATTAGAGAATCTAGTTGGCCATGAAAACATTGATGATGTGAGAACCCGTAATTTTACTATCTTTGTAATATATTATTTTAATATTAAATATGTATTGTTGTTAATATGAATATTATGTGTTTTGAGTTAGTGAATATTAATATCGTTTTATTGTGCTTGTGTTTAAATATTTAAATATATTTCTTTATCATTTGAAGATATTATTTTCATGAATAATTGTAAGTTATTATATTCTCTTATGAAATTTATTGTGATGCATTTAATTTAATGTTGGAATTTAATCTTATTATTAGATTATGTTGGTATGAAAATTAAAATGTTGTAATTTATTTTATTTTAGAAGATTTTCTTTTGGGTTTTAATTGTGTGAGTGAGTTTTGATCCATTGAGGCCCAGCCGTAAATCCCATGAGGCCAGCCCTTCCCTTGCTTCAAATGACACCGTTCGGTGTCTTTACATAAGTGAACCCAGACCATTCTAAATTCTCAAACGTCGGCCCCTTCATTTTGTAGCAAATGTGAGTTAATAATTCCAGGCCACGTGTTTATTTCATGTGCTGGTTCTTTCTCATGCCTAAACGTTGCCGTTTCATCATAGGTTTAATAAACCCAGGCCTTCTCTTCTCCTCTCGTTCGTTGTCGCCGTTTCTCCCTTTCTATCCTTCATCTTCTTTTTCCTCTGTGTTTGACAGGAGCCCGTCAGTCCAAAGCTTGGATTTTGTAGCTTTTCTTCCACTTTCCTCAGCCACGCATCTCCTCTACCGAAGCACATTAATTTGTTGGTGTTACGCCTGCATTTTCAGTCAAGATCAGCAGGTCACGTGCTCGGAATCGTCTATCAACCCACTCGAAAAACCATGAGTTTTTCCCCTCATTTTCACTCCCTAATGTTCGGTTTCATGCCCATAAAATGCATCCGCAGCCCTTTTTCTCATCTATAAATACGAACATTTAGCTTCTATTTTTATTCCGTTCTTCTTCTTCCTTTCTTCAACCAGAATATCTCCTCCTCAAAACCCCTTTGAAATCCGGAATTTATACAGTTGTTTTATTGGGTATTTTTGATTGTAAAACCACCATTTTACAACATTTGCGATACGCTCGGTAAGTAATTTCTCTAACTTAATTGATTAATTTATTTATGTGTTTATCTTAATTTATTTTGTGGTATAATTTTAGTTATGATCTAGTGTACAGTTTAGTTAGATAATAATTGTATTTTTATTTATTCGTATTAAGATAATTAATTTATTTGGTTACAATATTCAGAATATTTATATGAGTTTGTTGGATATATATATATATATATGAATATTGTTTTATTTATGATATTGATTTAATTAAATTGTTAGGTTTATTTATTGGTTTTATTGATGTTACTATAATTTATTGGTGTTTTAATTAAGTTGGTTTTGAATTATTTTAGTTATTCCCGATATTGATATGTATTTATTTGTAATGATTTATATGCGTTGGCGCTTTGGGCGTGATTGTAGCGGTGAGTACGCGGGTGGAAGCGCGAAATCACTGTTGGGCATTTTCGGTAACTTCGGAAATTATTAGCGAGCGTACTGTAAGTACTTTCCAAACAAGCTTTAAGATCTAAATATATTTTTGGCATCAACAGTTGTTGTATTTGATTATTGCTGATATGTGATGGTTGATGTTGGTATTTGTTGGTTGATTGGATTATTTAATTGTTGGATAATTGCTGCATGGTTGTCTGCATTGTGTATTTACGCGCATGCTCATGAAAATATTTGAAAAGTCGATTTTGGCATGATTTCGGATATTTATGTGTTGAGAATGGAAAATGGGATTTAAATTGTGTTTCGCGGATTTTATTGGTTTTGGGCTGAGTCATAACGGGGACGGCGATACGTAACGCCCGTTGTGATCAGCGTGTGTGTGTGTGGATCGTAATGGGGACGGCGATACGTAACGCCCATTATGATCTCGGGTGTGTGTGTAATCATATCGGGGACGGCGATACGTAACGCCCGGTATGATCGATTTTGAGGATATTATTTTATGGAAAAGGATGGGTGATTTTATTGGGTTTTTATTGTGGATTAAAATGAGGTTTTGACGTGTGTGGTTATCTAAATTAATTTTGAGAAGAATGATTTAAGTCACATGCATACGGTATTTTATTCATGTCTTTTATGGTTGTGCATGAATGTATTTATTATCTTGGATTGTTTGGGATTTTACTTACCTGCGGTACCATTTTTGGTATCGTAGATTTTGATGCAGAGAACGAGGAGGTTGAGTCAGAGGAGGCGGCTCCACCGTTGGAATGAATTAGTGTAGTTAGTTTCTTGGATGCCATTCAGTTAATTCTGATGGTTGTGTTTTTTTTTATTTTTATTTTGACCTTGGATGACTGTATTAAATCTCCGGTTGGAGAATTTACTTTGGTTTGGTTTGTAAAATATTTCTAAAAAAAATTCTGGTACTTAGATATTAATTTATTATCCGCTGCGACCTATATTTTTATGTATGTCACGTGTGCACACACGTTCGACACTGGTTGTTGGGATGTGTGACCCGTGTTGTCATCATCCCGACGCCTCGATTCCCGTGTTATTTTAAGGGGAATTTGGGGGCGTCACAGATGATATTTGGCTATCTTATTTAAAAATAAGGCAGGGCTAGATATGTTAGTTTAGACAAAAAATGAGAGAGGTTGCTTTACTACTAAATCGGCTTGAGATTGTATCTGTATTTGGAGTTCTTCTTTTAAATGGCATTCTTGGATGTGTCATATAAGTCTTCCTCTCAAATTGTCTATTACAATGTGGAAGGTGTGGAATATGACTTTGAGTGTAGATGATAGGCTCCATCATATTAACATCCCCATCGTCTCTAAGTGTAACTATTGTGATTCAGAAAATTATGAAGATTAGAGTCATGTTTTGTTTGGGGAGAATTTTGCACAAGAGGTTTGGGCTTCTTTTGGTAATATGTGCGGCATTCCTCTTGGCCATACTTGGAAAGATATTGTGTTAAGGTTCTTCTCAAGTGATTGTCATTGTGGATATTGTGCCTAATCTTATCACTTGGAGGATTTGAAAGAAAAGATGCTTAGCCAAGATGGAGGGGAAATCGAAAACTCTACAAGAGGTGATGATCCCAATTTATAAGTGGATTAACACATTTTTTCAATCAGCTACTCAATTAAATAGATTTTCTCTATTTGATTGCTTGGTTCTTGAGAGATTGAGGGTTACTCTTATGCACCTAGGAGATCTCGGTGTAAAACAGTTACATGGAAAAAAACTGTCACTTGATGGTATAAATTGAATACAGATGGTAGGAGTATTGGCAATCAGGGTACTAGTGGAATAAAGGTCATTTAATTCAGGCATTTTCTTCTCCCATTGGTTTTGGGTCAAACAACAAAGTAGAATTATTAACTTTTTTTCGAGGTATTCATATTTGTAAATCTTTAAATATTACCAATATGATTATTCGTTGGACTCTGTGGCGGTTGTCTTATGATGGTATAGACAGAAATGTGGGTTGTGGTATTTGAAGGATTATTGGGATGAGCTTATGGATCTTTTGGGTCCTATGATTTATTGTGTACAACATATATTATAAAGAAGGGAATCAAATGACAAATTGGCTGGCTAAAAACGGTGTGACAGGTGAGAATGTGTTTTTAACTTTTTATCAGAGATACCTCGAGCTCTCATAGGACAAAGTCGCTTTTCCATAGCCATGCATGAAACACCGTGCATATAATATAGGTTCCTGATCAGACTAAGCGTCCTTATTCTACATACAGGTACCATTTTGGTAGTTTTAAATCTTGGATGCATGGATACAAACATTATTTTTATTTAGATGGATGCACGCGTAGCAATGGCTCTTCGATCTGTCGGTTTGTTGTGAGTGTACACACGAGAGAAAGGCAGGACAGAACGACAAACTTGGAAATAAGGAAACACAATACAAACGCTGTATTACAGTATTTGATTCTCCCACGCTATAGCTATGACAAAGCAGGAACTCAGAAACTTCAACAATATCGAAAAGAGACAAAGAGCAAAGATCAAATGCTCAGGAAGAGCATTCAAAGTTCAGCATTATTGAATAGTACATGAATACTTCACTTGTGCTAGCTTTCGCTAAAGGATCACATCTTAGCAATGAGCAGCATTAGGAAGTTTGCACTTTCCGGGGAGCTGCATGGCAAGGTTTGGATCAATTCCAAGGGAAGGCAACAGGTTGGAGTTTCTGTAGGAGCAAAGACATTTCAGATCGGCATGCGAGAGTGCAGAGCAGCAGCTGGCGGAAGGCGCGGTAGGCTTTGGAGGAGTCACAGATGGCTTGCATTCCATTAGTCCAGAATAGGGCACATTGCATAAGCTTTGTGCGTCGCAAACCTGAAGCCTCCCGATGCTCGGCAAGGCAACAAGCAGCACAGACACAAGAAAGAGCTTCTTCACTACAGAAAACTCCATCAATGATATACCAATTACGATCTTCTCGATCGATCTCTTCTTTTGCATCTGTTTTGGAACGCTCTAGTTAGTAGTTATCGAGAGCTTCGGGTTTGGGGTTCATTTATATAGGGAAGGAATTGTAGGTGTGGCCCGTGAATAAACAATACTTGGCAGGTTACTGTGGTGTCACGGGCAGTGCGTTTGTGGCCCAGATCAAGTCTTCCATTGTACCCGTGGATTGTTGTGCCTACCTCTTAGTGATAAGTCTTTGTTCTTGTTTTTTAACTCAATATATAAGTAAAGCATTTCCCATAAGGATAAAGGCATAGCGCCAATACAGACTTAGGTATGTAAAAGACAAATAATCAAGCTAGGAACAGAAACCGATACGTCAAACGAGAATATGCCCATTAATTGGGTAAAGACGTAGTACTGGGCCACCTGATTTGCTTTCTTTGCGAAGAGGGAGCGGATTTGCTAGCCATTCAACTTGAGAACAAATCGACTGCTAATTCTGCTGAGATAACTAGTAGCTTCATGCCGTGTCGACCCTGGCCTCCATGATCAAGATTCAAGGGCAAGTGCTTTCACATCTTACATCCGAGACTGCCAGAAAAAAGCTGCTTGTGCTTGTCCCTACATGAATTAATTGCCTACTCTGATTGCAGCATTATTGACAGCATACCGTATCAAGTCATATATGGTTACATCTTGAGATTAAAAAAAAAAAAAAACCCTAAGCACAGGGAAGTAGTTGCTAATTAATTAACTATGGTTCAATGTGCAATTATTCTGTGAACAATTAACTTTGACAATCATTCCCTTCAAACTACCAAACTTTGCAAAGCACCTCAGGGCCCAAATGGTCAAATGTCAGAACTTCATGGAAGGCTAGAAAGTACTGGACATTGTAATGATACATTTTTAGGACAATACTAAATGTACTTATTAACAAATAATACAAAAAACTTACTTTTCTACATGTCATTTATTCATAATATGTTGAAAATGATAAAATTTAAAATTTCAATTTGAAAAAAAAAAAAGAAGCAAAATAAGTCTTGTAAGTAGAAGTGTAAGTAAAACTTTAAATACATATAGCACTACTTAATACTAAGTACTCTTAAATCACTCTTTCATTATACTAATTCTCACTAGTCATTTTAATATGTTTTAATGAAGGGCTAACATTTGGTATGCTTTTCAATTATCCCACTAATAATAATTTCTATAACTAGTATTTCAGTTGCTAAAGTAATAGCTAGCCATCTAGTTTATTTTTTACTAATTATAACACACTATTCTAATTATAATCATTGAAATAGTATTTTATAATTTGTTAATCCTGTATGTTAAATCCTCATGAGTATTTTTATGGTTTTAATCTTGTCCATGTTTTTATATCTAGTATCTCTTCAAGCTTCACTGTTTTTGTAGTTTTTTTTTTTCACTAATCATGACTTTATTCTAATTATAATTATTCAATAGTAATTAGAAAATTCTTAAATCATGGACTAACATGTAGTGTTTGTGTTCTTCTATTCCAAGTACTCTATATATACTTGGCTAGTAATAACCGATCACTTTTATTAATAGTGTTTTTATTGTTCTTCTGATGGATAAAGGGTGTGCTCGACGTAAGGTTGGGCCTCCATCAGATCCACTAGCCCACTCTAGGGATGGTGTTGCTCCTTCCTGCAGGAGTACTAGCTAGTAGGAGCCGATCTGATAGTGCCAGATTTTTCTGTGCACATCCACCGACAGATCTGATGTAATACTCAGGCCCAACACCAAGCTCAGCCAAGGCCTCGTTTTATAAAAATTTTATTAATTTATTTTTTTCACTTTGGGTTAATATGTGTGGGAAGCCCCATGGGTTTTAGAGAAAAATTCTTAATAGGCCACAGGCCCCAAAAGTTTATTTTGGTAGAATTTGAATCTTTGAGCATAAATTTCATTTAGTCGACCAATATTTCGGAAACTTCAATTGAGTTTTTATTAGATAGTTTTGGGTAAACCCTTACGCAATTGAGTCAAGAGTTAAATAGGATAATTGTTAGGATGGTATAAACTGGCTAAACTTTTTATTGACAATAAAAAGTTTTACATATTGAAAATATGTGTAATTTTCCTTGAGAATTTAGTTACATATATTGAAAATATGCAACAAAAATTTTTCAAAGGATACTATAGTAGAGCCGGCCATAGATTTCTACTTTCTTTGGTTTTCTTTATTTTTCTCAAGGTATGAAATGGCTCTCTCAAGCATCCAAGCATACTTTGATATACACTCCACCCCATCTATTTATAGAGTTTTTCTTATGTAAGTTGATATGAAAAATCATCATGAGGAGCTTTGGATTCGGATGCAACTTGTGTTTCTTTGTGTGGCTATGTTTGGTGTCTTCTCCATCAACTTGTGTTTTTGAAATGATGAATCTTTGGTGTAATATTTCGACTATGTATGAATGGAGAGCTATTGCCGTGTGTTAGTTTCTATTTAGAAGTGTAGAAGTGTTCATGAATGTGTGGCTTCCATTGGTCAGTTTCTTCTTCAATTTAGCATTTCATTTCTTTCACAATTCTTGATCAAAACCTGCGGCTTGAAGTCTTAAGAGCACCGAAACTCTTGCTTGTGCATGTGTTGACATGTATGCATGCAGGTAGATGTTGGGCGCCGACTTTGTGTGAGCTTGTGCCTTGTTTTCAAACAATTTCAGCTTGCTTTTGTGTGCTGCCAGTTGTAGTCTTTTCTTCCTCTGTTTGTTATCGTGTGTTGCTCTTGAGTTCCAACTATATATGTGACAATTTGTATGGTTGAGTGTGGTGGCTGCTTTGCTTCTCTAATTGTTGCCATCTATGTGTCCAGCTATCAATTATTCATTTTACTTCATATGGCACACGTGGCTGCTTGTGTCTTCACTTCATCATGTCGGTTTGCACTTCATTTTTTTTTGTTTATCAATTAATTTGAATAAAGAGAAGAGACCCATGTGAATCATTATATGTAACTTCTCTTGGATTTGATTCTTTTTGCAGCCATATATGAAGTGAAATGCTCCATGAATGTGTGACAAGTTACACCTACCATTTTTCCTACAAGAAAATAAAATAAAATAATTAACAAACTTGATTCTTTAAAATGCAATGAAATTCAAGTGGCTTCCTTTAAAATATAAGGCAAATAATGAAAATTCATGGGACTTATTTAATAGATTAAACTTATGTGTTTCTTTTTGTATTTATTTGAGACTTAAATATATTAAATTATGCTCATATCTATTTCAAGATAAATAGCTATTAATTTAAATAAAATGAGTCATATCATTATTTTCTCCTATCTTCTAGTATTTAAATAAGGTATTTAGAGTATATTTTTATGCACTCATCAGTGTCATGGGCTAAAAATTGGGTTTTTGACGTACATGAGTAAATGCATCCTTCTTGAGAAAAGGACTGATTGGTTCTTGCTTACTTGTGTTTGGTTAAGAACATGTTGATTGCTTTGCTTGCATGTTCTTTTCTTTGAAAATCCTAGTGTTATTTGATTGCTACTTACTGAGATCTTATTGTCTCATGATGGTTTTCTTACCTATGGTTCCCTCTCATGGAAGCGTAGATTTTGGGGCAGAGGATGAGGCTCCACCAAAGGAGTGACTTATTGAGGATGATTGTGACGGTGGGATTTATATCCCCTTATGTTGTTACTTATCCTTTCTATTTATTGCTTTATGTTGGATGACTATATAATCTCCTATTGGAGAATTATTTTTTTGGGTTGTAAACCTTAGTTTTTGTGGTACTAGTTTTTAATGCTTTATTTATCCGTTGTGATTGTTACTTGCACATTTTATGCATGTTACACACACTTAGCACACTTAAAGATGGGGTGTGTAATCTGTGTGGTCATTATCTTGATGTCATGAGTCTCATCAAATCACAAGTAGGAGTCGAAGGCACCACAAAAATGGGGATGACATAGTTACTTCCCATAATGTGCACATTATGAAGTTTGATGAAGTAATTGCAACTTATCAATGTCAAAATAAAACTAATGATGTTGTGAGACTTAATTTGTTTTCTTTCTATTTGAAGGATAGAGAAAAAATTGGTTGTAATCACTAAATCCACGATCAATTGAATCATGAAATGAGATGGCCGATGTCTTCTTTAATAAATACTTTCCCCAATATATAAGACCAATACTCTATAAAGGCAAATCTCCACCTTTGTACAAAAGGATAGACTTTGTATCAGGCATGGGAGAAATTTAAAGAGTTGTTGAGTATGTGTCCTCACTATGGGTATGAGAACTGGCACTTAATGAGTTATTTTTTTGAGGGACTTACACCTAGAGAGCACCAATTGTAGAGATGATGTGTAACGGAGAGTTTTTACAGAAAAATCTCGATAAGGCAATAGAATATTTTAGTGAGCTTGTTGAAAAAGCTCATACTTGGACTGGAAGTAGTATTACTAAGAAAACAAATAAGTTACAATTTGCTGGAAATCTAAATAGCAGTAGAATTTACCATCTTAGGGAAGATGATAACTTAAAAAATAAGGTTGAGATACTTAGTAAGGAGCTAAAGATGTTAAAGACAAGGATTTAAAGCTAGCACATATGGCTAATCAAGAGTGCTCCACATTTGTTGAAATGAATGAGGTGTATGAGGAACAATGTAATACCTTAGGTATGTATAAAAGACTTTTTGCACATTTCTCTGATACCTACAATCTGGGGTGGCATAATCACCTCAATTTTAGCTAGAAATCTAAAAACTAGTAGCCTGCACAGTCTCTTAAAGCATATCCTGTATTGTATTATGCATCTTCCTCTTCTAGGTTTGAATCTTTACATGCTTTTAGTTTTGTGGAGGACTCCACTTGATTTTCAAACCTCAACACAACACACATATCTTCATTCAAGTCTAGAAGGTTTAATAGAGTTTTGAGGGGGCACGACAATATATATATATATATTTATATATAAGGCTTCTTGACTCGAGCGCTATTGCACGAATGAAGAAGAAATTTTTGAGAAGAAAAAAATAATCAATTCTTGGTCGGCTACTATTTGATTTTTCTTGAGATTTTTTTTTGTCCGTTATTCATATGGATAACTAAATTCTTAAATAAGGCTAGGGATAAACTTGCATTTTTAATTTATTTTTTATTAATGTATTTGATCTTTTTTTATTAAATTTCTTTTGTTTTATCATTCCCTAATTATTGTTGGTATTTTTTCCTCCGAGTAAACATAAAATTTATTCCCTTTATACATTCACTCATGCTTTTTCTATAAAATAGTTTAGATCTTTGATTATATTTAGATCAATTTATAATCTATATTAATTTAATTTGTTGCTACAATATTGATCACTAAGTATATTGTTGTCGTTGAGTTTTGATGAGTGCACAAAAATGCACTCTAAATACTCTATTTAAATACTAAAAGAAATGAGAAAATAATGGATATAACTCATGTTATTAAAATTAATGGTCATTTATCTTGAAATAGATATAAGCATGATTTAATATATTGATGAGAATATAAAATGCCATATTTTCCTCTCTTAATGTTTAATACTTTATTCTTATTTGATGCCTAACTATACTCATTATTCTTATATTTTGATTTAGGACACAAATGGAGACATTAGGAGCAAATGAAGATAATTGCGGAATTTTAGACAGTTCTGACATCTTTTCGTAATATGGGCATAACTCTCTCATCCAATCTCCGATTGAGCTTAATCAAGATGATCTAGAACCGCAAGAGAAATATATAGAACTTTTGTGTTTTATGTTTGAAGAGATATCCACTCAATCTAAGACAAAATCGACCATCAAGTGGACGCACCTGCACTTGACGTTCCTGGATATTTTTCAGCCACTTGCATCAAATCCAAATGTTATCATAATATTTTCCAGCAAGCACTCCTACACCAACTTGGAAATTCAATGATCAATTCATATGCAAGATGAAGTGCACTCAAGTTTCTTGTAGACAAATTATTTGACCACAAGATATTAAGTCATACAAGACAACTAATGGATAGAGAAGCAAAATTGAAACACTCAACCTACAAGCAAAATCCAGCTCATGCATGGTGGGAAAACAAATGATCAAAATGACAACTCACAAATCACTTGGATTCAAGAATGGCACATGGCAAAACAAGTTGAAATTGTGATGATTTTGTCATGACAACTTGCATGAAGGATGCTTATAAATAGAAGGGAGGGGTGTGTGTTCTAAGACAATGCTTAGAGTGGGAGAATGCTTAGTGTGGGAGGATGCTTTGGAAGAGCCATTATTTTGAGAGCTTGAGAAAAGAAAAGAAAAACCAAAGAAGAGAGAAGAAAATAATGGTTGGCTCTTCCATATTATCCCTTGGAGAATTTTTGTTGCATATTTTCAATATGTGTAACTAAATTCTCAAGGAGGGCTAGGGATGAACTTGTGTGTGTGATGGTATTTGTAATTTATTTTTGATTCATGTATTTGGTCTTTAAATATTAAAACTCTTTTGTTCTATTATTCTCAATTTATTTGTGATGTTTTTTCGTCTTCAAATAATTATAGAATCTATTTCGTTTATGGATTCAGTCATGCTTTTTCTATTGAGTGAATTAGTTCTATAATTATGTTTGGAGCAATTGATTATCTATATTGATTTAATTCTCTGCTGCAATATCGCCTCTTAGGTATATTGTCGTCATTGGATTTTCTCAATGTCGATAACAATTTATGAGAGTTAAGCGCGAAGAATGATTTTTCAAAGAGTTACATGTGATTTAAATTTTGGTTATTAATGTTATATCTTCCGATTAAGAATTTGGACATAGAATTCTTAATTGAGTTATCAATGAATTAAGAATAAATTTGAATACCACAAATACACAAGGAATTCCCTACGCTCTACTTTTCGTCTCATTTTTATATTTTTCAAATTACTCATTTAGTTTTAATTTACGTTACATTCTAAAATTTACTTATCACACTCATTTAATCTTTTTGTTAATTTCATTACTGTTCTTCAATTTCTCAATCCATCTCCCTGTGGAATCGACACCCCAAAGCTATACTGCAAACGACCGCGTTATTCTTTGGGCGTAATCAAGTTTTGTCAATATAGATAATAATTTACGAAATTTAAAAGTGGTGAGTGAATTATCAAAGATTGGAAATTTAAAAGTGGTGAGTATATTGTTGTCGTTGGTTTATAGTTTTATTTCTTCCGATTGTAAATTTTGGAATTGGCTTTACAGTTGTGTAATTCAATGAATTAAGAATAATTAAAAAATACCTAATTTGTGCAAGCAACTTCCGATGCTTTATTGTTCATAAATTTGACTAATTTCTTCTGTTATCATTTTGGTTTCATTTAAAATTAGTTTTTGTTTTCTTATTGATCATTAAATATTTTCTTTAGTTTCATTATTTTTTCTCTTATTCTTTAATTTGTTTTCCTGAGGAATCAACACCTCAAAGCTGCGCTATAGCTATTACATTATTCTTTAGATGTAATCAAATTCCTTTTGTGTCTCCATGACTTTGTCTCCATGACTTTAGACACTTATACAATGTTGAACTTTATTAAGAGTATAATACTCATCATACATTTAGTGTAATAGCCATTACTAACCATCCTAAAAAGGTTTCTCATCTTAAGTTAAGTTTCAATGTTACTTTATCCATATATCTGTAACTTGTTATTACCCATTAAATCTTAGACTATTTATTAATAGTGTAAAGTTGGGTTCCTATTGCATGTAACTTTTTAAAAGAAAAGTTTCAAACCCATTCCACTAGATATATAATTCACCAAATCTCTCAAAAGTCTCTTTGTGAAAGGACCCACCAAGTTTTTACTTAACCGCATATATACACTAGTAATAATATCATCACTAATTAATTGTTTGACATACTTGAATTTATTTTTAAATGAAATTTATTGGATATATATTTTTTCTAGGAAAATAGATTTGTAGACTTAAATGAGAATTTTGAGTTAAAAACAAGTGAAATAATGTATTATAGAAAATATTATGTAAGAATCTTTGAAATTTGAAACAAGGTATTAACTAGAGAAATTCAGAACTTAGAAGGAGTTGAATTCTCAAAATTAGGGTGTAAACGCAAGAAAAAGTGATAGAACCAAAGATCAAATACTTGGTGCCCGGAATATGCATTTTCAGATTAGTTTGTCGGATTTTAGTGTAATGAACATAAGTTACCCATATGAGATCCAAATAAAGTGATTCCAATTCTTATATAATCCTAAGAGATAGATATAAAACTTCCATGTTTTGGGTGTTTGAAGATTTGTACGAGATCAATGACTTATTTGGAGAATAAATAAATTGTTCTGGATTGAGCTCAAGTGGAACTCGAGTAAGATGAAATAGACCAATTTGGGGCATGTCACAAAATATTTATTTGGTTTTGAAGCTTTCAGGTATCTTGACATGTATAAGAATAGTTGGCAAGTGATAGAAGTTGATTTAGAAGTCTACTTAGCTTATTTGGTAATAGAGACATAGGAGAATTCAGGCTGCTAACAAGGAACTAAGTGAGTCAAAATCTGATTTGATTTTAACTAAACCAAGAAGTGGCCTTCTAGAACATGTCAAATGGAGTCTTGGGAGGCTTAAAAAGTTATTTGGTGATAGAGACATAGGAGAACTCAAATATGCTAATAGGGAACTAAGTGAGTCAAAATTTGATTTGATTCTAACTAAACCAATAAGTGGCATTCTAGAACATGTCAAATGGAGTCTTGGGAGGCTTAAAAAGTAACCAAAGGGATTAGGAGAAGGCTGGGGGCATTGCACACCAGAAGAAAGCTGGAAAGGATAGGTGCATGCATGGTTAGGTGAAGTGCCACCTCATCTCTTATCTAAGCAACTCCCTTCTCAATCATTGATTAAATTGACTGCAAAAATATCTCAAATGTTAGCTATTGGATGATCATTTTAACTGCAAAGTCTAAGATCTTTGAGGCTTAAGTTTAATCATGAGATTTGTTTAGGATGGACACCTTATCTCCTATGCAAACCGGTAGCCGGTTATCCCTTAGCAGATTTCACCTCTTCTTTCCTTTATAAAGGTCGACCACTTCCCTATAAATAGGCATTGGGGAGTTTTCTAACTCTCTTTGAAAGCATAGCACACGTTTCCTTCGAAAGAAGACTAAGAAAAACCTTTCTCAAGTCACTAAACTTCCACATATACCCTAAGTGAGTTAAGTGAGTGATTTCGAGGAGAAAGCTTGCAATGAGTGGTTTGATCATTTCCAACAAGTTTTAGAGAACTTGTAACTCCACATTCTAGCTTAACTTTAACATGGAGATGACTTATTTAAGTGGTTGAACTATGCATACTAGTATTGAGTCCTTAAATTCTTGTTTAAGTGATAAAATGTAATCTAAGTATTGTTTGAATTGGTTTTGTCATGGAAATGTGTTAAATAAAGTTAGAAAAATCTAAATTTATGTTTTAATAAGTAAAAATATGGTTTATGTAAAAAGATTGCATGTTTTAGGTTGAAAAACCATTGAACCCAATATTTCGCTCGACTCTAGCTTGACGTTTGGTTTGAGCGAGATACAGGTCGAGACTTGGCTCGACTCTCGCTTGACGTCTGGCTTGAGCGAGATATAGGGAGATATTTGATGTCTTTCAGTAAAACGGTTATAACTTGCTCATTTGATATCGGATTTGAGTGATTCAAAAGGCTATGGAAAACTAGGAGAAATATCTACAATTTTTATGTTTTAATGTTTAAGAGATAAGGACGTAATTAAGGATGAAATTGAGATTGAAATCAGAACCAAGTTTATCATAGTATGCATTGATTTTATGAATTGATATGACGTAAATACATGTGTATGTGATGTGTAATGTTCTCACAGTTTATAAGGTTCATATGGACATATAATATGCATGTTATAAGTCTAACTTTATGCGTATGTTCATTACGTCACATGTATATGTCGTCACAAGTCATGAAATCTGTTTTAAGAAAACACGTTGAGAAAACTTTACAAGTGAAAAGATTAATAAGTCAGTCACGTCATGACGGCGATGGCGATACGTAACGCCAAGATGACTGACGTGCCGACAGGGACGGCGATATGTAACGTCTGTCACGGGGATGACGATACGTAATACCTGTGAGAATGACATGACTAGCGGAGATGGCGAGACGTAACGCCCGGAAGACTGACACAAGACTCATCACAATGGAAACGACAATACATAATGCCCATCAATGATAAGAAATAAATAAGTTTTAAGAAGTGAAGTTTTTTTGTAAGAAAAATGTGATAAGTTATCATAAGAGTGTATATCTATTTAAATTAATGATAAGTTATGCATAAGTCACATGAAATATATATATTTTTTAAATTATGTCTTCTTTTAGATTTTTAAAAAAATGTTAGTGGTTGCCTTTTCTATGCTCTTTTAAGCTAATTATGTACTTACTGAGATTTCTAAAGAAATCTCACTCTTTTGTAGTTTTTTATTTCTTTATTGTACATATAAACTATACACAGGGTGTGATGGCCAATAAGGGGAAAGTCTCAATGCTGCAGGAGACTCAAGGGAGTCCTAAGGAACCCTCTAGTTATAGTCCGTATGTAGATTTCACTTTTGCATCTTTGGTACTTTCTATCTATGACTAGCCGATGGAGTTTTGGTATCACAGTGCATCCGTTTTTTCTGAGGAGCAACGTACAGGATGCTGCTTAACTTTAGGGTTAGATAGTTTTCTATCCATATGTGGGGTCTACACGACACTACTAGGACAATATCTCTAGCGAGATCGTTGTCTTAGTTTAGATATGTTTTGTTGCCGAAATGAATTTTTTGAAATTAAAAAGGAACCCAAGTGGCTATAAGGATGGTTTTCTGAAGTGTTTTAAGTATTTGGTTAATTTTGATAACTATTTTGGATTTTATATATATGACAGCACATTATTAAGTTTATGAATGAATGGTGTAGATGTTGTAAGTATATTTCTCTTCATATAATCTCTAGAAATTTTTATAATTGAAGATCTCATTTGCTGCGAATATTATATTTTATGTAATATATTCACTAAGTTTTTGATACGTACGATGGTGAGTTGCCTAGTGTTATTTATCTTGACACTTTGATTTACGTTAAATCCCAGTCGTAAATTAGGGTCGTCACAAATATGTCTAAATTTTTTATTATAGACATTACTATAAACCTTAGACCTAATATTTCACTATCACAACAAATAAATGGTTGACATTAGTTGTGGTCAAAACCTTATGTCAAATAACAATTTCACCAGTCATTCTACCTCTTTGCCTATTGCTGTCAAGGCTATAAACTGAAATTCCATTGTAGAATGTGAAGTACTTCTGTTTCTTAAGAACCCATGAAACAACTTTACTACCAAGGGTGAAAATCCAACCAAAAAACCTATTACTAATAATCCAATTAGCATCATAATATCCTTTTAGTACAGTAGAAAAATTGGTATAATACAGTTCTAACAAACTAGTTCTTTTAAAGTACCCAAAGACGCTACCAATTGTTTTCCAATATTCCGTACTAGGATTACCCATATATCTAGAAAGTTTACATATTACAAAGGAATTATCTGGCCAAATATAATGTATAGCATACATTACACTGCCAACTGCATTATCATATTCTAACTGACCAACCGTTCTTCCAACATTCTTAATTAATTTAAATGAAGAGTAATATGGGATGTTTGTTTATTTAATTCTTAAAAGTTGAAATTTAAGAAGCACTTTAAATGTAATGAGATTGATTTAAAGTATAATCCACACTATGTTTCTTATTTTGACACCCAAAATAGTATGAACTTCATTAAGATCCTTCATTTTAAATTTTGAAGATAAATACTTTTTAGTTTTAGATATTCATTCCATATTTGTTCCAAAATATATGCAAGTCATACACATAACGATCTATTATAACATCATAATAATTTGTGAATTTAGAATAAATATATTTATCAGCATTATTATGCCTAAATCTATGAAAAAAATTACCGAATCAAATTTCTTATGCCATTATTTTGATGCTTGCTTTAATTCATATAATGATTAATTTGCAAACTTTCTTTTGGTTGTTCCATGTATACCTTTTCATCCAGAATATCATTTAAGAACTCAATTTTAACACCTATTTGGTATACAAATAAATTATATATTGAAGCCAATGCCATAAGCACTCTAGTGGATGTAAATCTAGCTTCTGGACATATGTATTAAAATAGTTTATACCCTTTTTTTATTTAAAACCTTTAACTACTAATCTGGCCTTAAAAGTTTGAAAATAGTTTTCTTTTAAATACCCATTTACAACCAATAGGTTTTGATCCAAGTGACAAGTCTACTAAAACCATAGTATTGTTTGACAATATTGAGTTAGTTTCATCATTTATTGTCTCTTCAAAATGCAACATTTCTAGAAGTCATATCTTTTTTTTATATGTTTCTGGATCTTCTTCTATATTTAATAGAATGTGTATCTTATTTAAAACATCATCTTTATTTCCTTTCAAAAGGAAAACAATAGCCTAGGATGACACAAAATCTAGATCCATGCTTTTCTCTTTTTTGAATATTTGACTTCTCACTAAAATCAATGTGTTAAGAATTATACAATTTGTTTTCCAAATCAGGTCTATTTCTAGTGTTTGAATAGGATCTAATACTGCTTTAGAATCATTATAGAATTTATCTTTAATAAATTCCATATTCTTTGATTCTACTATAACGTTAAATCCAAAACCAAAAGTCTATATACTATTAAATTCTCAGCATATTTTACAAAAATACTTTTTATTGCCTTTGGATCTGGAACTTATGAAAGGCTAAACAGATACATACCCTTAGGTATTCTAGAGTAAATTTTCTGCTTTTCTATAATTCATATGGTGAAATTTTAAATTTTATAAAAGATATTCTATTATGTAAATAACATATCATATGCAGTGCTTCGCCCACACAAATTAAAAGACAAATTTATTCAAAATAATAACTTTTAACATATTAACTAGTGTCCTATTTTTATTTTTTTTTGATAAACCGTTTTGTTGTGGGGTATAGGGTGTACTAGTTTGATGTATTATGTCATTCTCTTTGTAGTACAAAGAAATTTCAGTGGTGAAAAATATTTGGTCCTCTATCACTCCAAAGTATCTTAATTTTCTTTTCCTTTTGACTTTCAACAACAAATTATAAGGCTTGAACATATTGAGTGCCTTATCCTTATTTTTCATCAACAAAATAATAAAACATCTATTACCTCCTTTTGCTAAAATACTATTTAGTTCACAAATCTCAGAATGCACAAGTTCTAATAATTGTGTATTTCTATCTATTTTAGGAAAATGTTTCTTTGTCCTTTTTTATTGAATGTAAATTTTACATATAGAACCATATCCATGATTATATGAAAGATCTAAAATTCAAATGTGCTAAAATATTATGATATAAACTCAACAATATAAGCAAAATCAGAATTTATTTTAACAATACTTAGTTTATGCATGTTATCACAAGAGTACCATTTTCCAACGAATACTCTCCCTTTAGAAACAATTACATTATTAGTCAGGAATACGATCTTGACACATTTCTTAAAAGAAAATTTCCATCTACGATTCTTCTTTCTTTCTAGGATATAAAGAACATTTATAAGATTAATTTCTTCCTAGAAGTGAACTAAAGTTCTACCGTTACTTTTCTCACAACTCTTGTAAAATTGTGATTTCTCATTAGTACAAATGTCCATTTACTACATCTTTATAATTTTTTAATTGAGATCTCTAGTTGCGAACATGGACGGTAACGCCTAAATCATACCACCAATTAGATGACTCGATTATTATAGACATATTTAACTCTATAATCATGCTAATATGCATTTCAAAAAGCATGACCACAATTTCTGAAGTATCATTTTTGATTAGATTTATATTATTGGGATTTCCATTTTTTTCTTATGTTTCTTCTTGCGCCTTTATTCACACTTAAAGTGCCCATTCTTTTTGCAATTGTAACAAAATTTTTGTTTTCTTGAACTTGTCACTATTATTAAAAAAATCATTATAATCAAATTTGAGTTATAGAAGTACTGGCAAGTTTGAATCTAAAACATATGCAATCTTCAATGTAGTAAGAATAAACATCAAATTTTCTTTCCAATAAGTAAAAATTCATTTGATCAAACCTATCTTTGACAAACTCTTGATTCATCATCTTAAAAGTCGCCATATCAAATTCTAATCCCATTGTGTTCACCTTAAACTTGTTGAAGAAAATTATGCGAATACAGTAATTTGAAAAATAAATATGACTGAAGCGTGTAGCGTGTAGACCACTTCTCTACAAAATTCTATAAGTGATTGAAAATATAGAATGAATTAAATTCATGAGTCTCATCCTTTATTTATAGAGAATGAAGTGGGATTATGTTAAAGATCATAACTTGATTTGTATCTTCAGCCCAAGCATCATGGCTATTCAACCCAAGCATTATACCTTTTCGACCCAAGCATCATGTCTATTTAGCTCAAGCATTGTGCTTCTTCGGGCTAAGTATCATGTTTATAAAATCATCCACATGACAGAAATTTATATTTATATGAGTACATTTGCACATAAATCACATAGTATTCAAATGAACTACAAATCTATTAATACATATAAACATATGTTGAATGTACTATATACGTTTGCACTTGAATGAACTACAAATCTATTGATATGTATAAACGTATGTTCAAACGTACTATATATGTTTGCACTTAGAGTGATGATACACTTATAACGGTTTTTATAACTATTTTACAATTAAGAAAAAAATAAAAAATATATATAATTTTATTAATATTCACATTCTTAATCACTAAATAAAATTAAAAATAAAAAAAATTAAATGTAAAAAAAGTTGTAAAATTATTGTAAGTGTATCATTTCTCTTGCACTTATATTGATAGATGTTCGAATGTACTCAACAAAAAATTACAGCATCGTGTGGACATTCGAGCGCATAAACACAGCATCTTGTGGACGTTCGAACGCATAAACATTAATGTAACTGTCTCATTTTACACACTACTAGTATAGGTTATGAGTTGTTGATAACTCATATGTTTGTATCCACTATTTTTTAAATCTTTGATGCCATGCGACAAGATATGAGAAATGTGAGAAAATTGCTAGTTGACACAAGTTGATTAGTACGAGTATTGAGAAATTTTGTTAGTGACGTTTAGTTTATTTTATTTAGAAAAAAAAATTGTATATCATATTCATGGAGGATTATTGTACTTAATTTCATTGTAGGGTTTTTATATTATATGGAGAAACTTTTTAACAGTATATTTTAAAATGCGCTATTCACACACGTATTTATTTGACTTTTGGAGTAATAGACTACTAATTTGCATAAAATAATTAAGTAAGAGGATCTGTTAGGTACTGTCTATTTAAAAGGCTTTCAATACTTGATTAAAATCTAATCTGTTTATCTAGATATATAATTGATAGAATAAATTAGTTTTCAGAGAGCGCTACTAATTAATTTGGATCAAACGGCATCGTCTGTGTATAATTAATATATTATAATTTGTTTCATGGCTAGTGCTAAAATAAGTTCAGAATATAGAGAATCGAGAGATAAAAATCCCTTCATACATGAATTGAGATTCCATGATGGAAAAGGATAGGAGTAATAGGTATATATTGAGATTCCATGTGAACAGTGCTCTGTGAGTGTGAGTGTGCTGAGGGTGGATTCACTCAATAATTTTTCTATAAATTATCAATAGAGAAAATCTACAAACTGGTCGGGTTAAATATATTAGGATAAGACCCACTAATAAAAATATGACACATGCATTTTACAGGAGTTCTGCGGAAACAAATCTATGGATGCATGCATCCAATCTTCTGAAACCCTCTCCCCCTCCTCTTCCCCTTCTCCATTTCGCATCACAAGCCCCCTGATTTTCATCAAAACTTCAGAACCCCACCCCCTTCTGGAAATTTCGAAACTCCCCCCCATTAACAATTTTATTAATTTCAAAGAAGCGAATCCTCTACCGACCTATTACTTTGTGGAGGGGGGTAGTTGTGTTGCTTGATAAACCATTCCAAGAAGACCCATCAACAAGACGACGACTGCTTTCGAAACCATCCCAGAAGGAATAATAATGGTTAGATTTGGTTCACTCTTTCAACTCGAATAGTCAAAGCGATATCCCAGAAGCAAAATTGACAGGTTTCTTTTTAGGATTTTATTTTATTTCTTTTTTCTTTCACTTTTTTTTTTTAGGGGAAATGTCGTGCATATGTAAAAAAAAAAAAAAAGCATTGCTTGAGCCTTGATTGTGTTTTCATTGAAGAAATAAAGGATTTTCATTTTATTTATGGTATGTAGTTAGTTACAGTGTGGTTATCAACTTGACCTTCAGAAACACAAAGATGGAGGGCTATGTTGATAGATGAGGGCTGTGACGGGGAGTATGGTAATCGAAATGAGAAGGAAGAAAAAGGGGCGCTAGTAGTCGACCGATCGAATAAGTGATTGGGGTCGAAGAAGTGGGGGAGGCAGGGTGATTCGGTGTGTCCAAGCATAATTTGGGTTTGTTATAAAAGCTGATGTGGTTATTTGTGATTGAAGGGCTATTTTTTAAAATTTATAAGCAGCATGGATCCGTAGGGTCTCCCTTGTCAAAATCGACGGTAGGGTCTCCCTTATCAAAATCTATTGACGGTATAGATCGGAGCCTAGAATTTTTGCATCCGGACATAAAATATAAATGGTTTCTGGATACATTTCGAAATTAAAAAAAAAAAGGTTTTAGGATACAATAATATTTGTATGAATACTGCTAGGTACCTCCGGAATGTATCCCCAGTGCGGCTTGGCCGCCACGTCGCCTGCCATGTCAGTTGCATATATTAAAAAGAAAAAAAAAAATAGAAAATAGAAATAAAACACTGGACAGAGGGAAATTGATTTTGAAGAAACATTTTGCAACATTAAACGAAAGAGCTCTAAGATTTAGGTCAAGCCCTCGCCGTCATGTTGTGCATCTCTGGTCTCTGTGTTAGGAACCTTGGTCTAGTCTCTAAACAATAAGGTCTTCTAGATTCATACCTACTTGTAATGACCAATTACGTCTCATCGATTTGGTTGGTTTTGACTCTTTTCTAACTTTCTTGAGTTCTTATGACTATGAGGTTATGATGTTTATGAATGAATTTAGCATGAGTAAAAGATATGGTGGTCTAAGTGGTAGATTATTGTGGGAAAATGGTTAAAGGAATGATCTTTGGGTAGGTTAATGTGTTGGGGCCTTTTGATAAGGTATGTGGCTTATAAGGTATAGAAAGGTTAGGGTTTTAGTGGACGGTTAAAGGGATTTCGAAATTTGTAAGATAGGTTTGGGGTATAAGAAAGATTGAGTTCAAGTTGATTTGGATCACTTCCTACAATGTAGGAATTGTGTAAGTTTGGGTGGGATTAGGATTGTGGGATAAGGCTAGGACTTTTCACTTGTAAGAATTCCAGTGGAAAGTAGGATTGGATAAGAATAAGTGGCTAGAGTTCTATGGTAAGAAGGATATATGACTTAGGAGTTTATATTGGGATAGGAATATGAAATAAGGTATTGGAGTTGGGTAAAGTTTAAGAGTTGGAGTTGGGTTAAGGCTAGAAGTTGGAATTGGGTTAGGTTTAGGAGTTGGAGTTGGATAATGACTAGGAGTTGTAGTTGGACTAGGATTTTGTCTAGGGTTTCCAAAGTGTAGAAAACCCTAAGGCTAGACTTATGGCTTTTCGGATATGTGGTGTTTGGTAAGAGGGAAAAGGTTTTCTAGGTTAAGATTGACTCTTTTTGGTATTTTTGGATTTATGAAAAGAAAAATCTTTTTGGTATTTTTGGGTATATGAGAAAATAAAAAGATATGAAAAACAATATTTATGGTATTTTTGATATGAAAGAACAAACTAGAAAATAGAAAAACAATGAAAGATAAATGTAAAAAAGAAACTACTCAAAAGATTGATAGATTATTCACCACTTATGCATGAATTGCAAGGTGATGAATGAAAGATCATTTACACACCAATTCATGAATTTCATGGTGTAATCCTCTTTGAAGGTTTCACAAATTTCATCCTAGAAGCCCAAGTGCAAGTGCACCACGATGATCTCTCAAACACATTGTTTCTTTCTAAGAAAATAAGCTAAATGCTCCAAATATTCAAAAGATGTAAAATAAACTACTTAAGGTCCTATTTATAAGAAAACTAGTTGGAGACTCCTAATGAATCTCATAAAAGATAAATCAAATCCTACTTGAACTAGAAAAAGATAAATTAAATCCTAATTGAACTAAGATTCTAGTAGACTTGGCCCTTGGATGATCTAGGATGGCTCATGGCATGGGTATCAATGACAGTGTCGAGGCATGACCCTTGGGGCTACCAAGCCATGTCGAGGCATGGCCCTCGGGATTGTCCGAGCTCGTTAGCGGCGGTGTTAGGGGCATGTCATGGCATGGCTGTGGGGCTAGCATAGGCTTGTCATTGCATGGGCAATGACACGGCCGTGGGCCTAGCATAGGCATGTCATTGCATGGGCCATGGCAAGCTTGTGGGGCTGACTTGGTCATGTCATGGTTGAGGCCATGGTATACTTGTGGGTTTTTCCGGGCCATGGGCATGGCTGATGTATTGCTAGTAGTGTGCTTTAGGTGACCTTGGTTGGTCCATGGTAAAGGTCATGGTCATGACCAAGTGATGGCTTGCAGCTGGTGTGTGCATAGCTTGATGGTGCTGCTGGGCTGCACATGGGCATGACTAGCATGGCTCAAGCATAAGCCTGGGCGTTGGGCTGCCTGTTGGTGCTATCAGAGCACTGAGTTGCAGCGTGGGGCTATTGGGCGAGGGGGCAGGGAGGGGGGAAGGGGGGGCATGTGAAAGACATCGTCAAGGGGCTGTCAGGGCTGAGCCGTAACACTGTCGTGGTGCTGTCTGGGCCTAGCCAGGGCACTGTCATGATGCTGTCAGTGTCGAGCTATGGCACAATCAAGTGGGAACAAGTGAACCACGCCCCAATTGACCCGTGCATCTCTTCCAAACTTCCTAGAGTATACTGCAGACCCCTAGGGGAGTCCTCCAATGTTGTGCTTGCCCCTCACAAGTAGCGCAATCTCGAGTGTTCATGTGTGTCTAAGACCTTGTCCATGGGCAGTTTTTGATGGGGTCTCAATATTCTCCCCTTTTTTAAGAATATCCTTGTCCCAAGGATCCAATTTGAAAATGTCGAGTCCACCTCAACTTGCTTTGCCACCTTTGAGGTAGAACAATCCGCTCCATCGATGCACAATTTCTTGGACATAATGGCCTGGCAAGGCTCGACTTCCTTGGAAGCCAAATTTGTCCAAATTCTTTTTTTGTCCTGCATGTCCTCGTTGCCTTTCCAAGAAGTTTTGGTTTGCAACTGTTGTGAATACTTCTTCCCCGTGTCCTTAGATTGGTACCGCTCCATAGTGGTGCATTCTTCATGGGTTTTTGTTGTTCTCATCACCTTCTAGAGACTTCTAAATTGCTTCAACCTAATTTCCTTGGCTATCCAAGGCTTAAATTCACCAACTAACATGTATTTGCTTCGTCCCTTTGGATTAGGAAAGGGCTTATGCCAATTTCCTTTTTCAAGCATTCTTTCATCCCTCTCCAATTTTGCTTGGGTCTCACTTCTCATGGCTTTTATGGTTTTTCGGCTTTCTTCACTGCTTTGGTATAGGGCATAAAATGCCCTTCCTCAATTTGGCTTAAGTGGTACTAAGCTTGTCAAGCTTGTTATCGAGCCTCTCGACTTCATACGTTCCTCTTTGCATGGTGTTTCAAACTCATGCCTCAAAGCAACTTGCAAAGTGTGCAATAAATTTCAAATGTCCAATCTTGGGTCTCCCAACTTTTTAGGGTGGTCAACCCCTACCAGATCTTCTACTCCAACCTCTTCCTCACCAAGCAAGGTCGAGCTCTTAATGAAATTAGGGGGCCCTTCCACGCGACCCTGTCATTGAAAGTGGGAGTATCTTTGTGACAAGACTCTCTCTCAATGAAATTGGGAGTATCTCTTTGACAAGACACTCTCAATGAAATTGGTAGTGACTCTTTGACAAGATACTCTCATTAAAAGTACCAATTTGTTAGGGACCTCGGTCTAGTCATTAAATAATAGGGTCCTCTAGGTTCATACCTCCTTGTAATGACCGATTATGTCTCGTCGATATGGTTGGTTTTGGCCATTTTCTAGCTTTCTTGAGTTCCTATGGCTATATAATTATGATGTTTATGAATGGATTTGGTATAGGTAAGGAGATATGGTGGTCTATGTGGTAGATTATAATGAAAAAGGTTTAAAGAAATGATTTTTGGGTAGCCTAATATGTTGATGTCTTTTTGGTAAGCATACTTATAAGATGTAGAGAGGTAGTGGAGGGTTAAAGAGATTTCGAGATTTTTAAGATAGGTCTAGGGTTTTAGTAATTGGATAAGGTTAAGGGTATAAGAAAGGTTGAGTTTAAGTTGGTTTGGGTCACTTCCTATATTACAGGAATTGGGTAAGTTTGGGTGGGATTAGGATTGTGGGATAATGTTAGGACTCCTCACTTGTAAGAGTCTTAGTGGGAAGTAGGGTGGATAAGAATGAGTGACTAGAGTTCTTTAGTAAGAAGGATATGATTTAGGAGTTTGTATTGGGATAGGAATATGGAATAAAGTATTGGAATTGGGTAAGGATTAGGAGTTGGAGTTGGTTTAGGACTATGAGTTGGAATTGATTAGGTTTAGGAGTTGGAGTTTGATAATGACTAGGAGTTGTAGTTGGACTAGGTTTTGGTCTAAGATTTCTAAAGTGTTGGATTAATGAAAGGAAGACTCTTTTTGGTATTTTTGGATTAATGAAAGGAAAACTCTTTTTGGTATTTTTGGGTATATGAGAAAATAAAAAGATATGAAAAACAATATTTTTGATATGAAAGAACAAAGTAGAAAATAGATAAGCAATGAAAAATAAATGTGGAAAAGAAACAACTCGTAAGATCGATAGATTATTCACCACTTATTCACGAATTGTAAGATGATAAATAAAAGATAAATGGAACACACCAACTCACAAATTGAATGGTGTAATTCTTTTTTAGGTATTCACGAATTTCACTCTAAAAGCCCAAGTGCAAGTGCACTGCGATGATCTCTCAAACACATTATTCCTTTCTAGGAAAATAAGCAAAATGCTCCAAATATTCAAAAGATGTAAATAAACTACCTAAGGTCCTATTTATAAGACAACAAGTTGGAGACTCCTAATGAATCTTATAAAAGATAAATCAAATCCTACTTGAACTAGAAAAAGATAAATTAAATCCTAATTGAACTAAAACTCTAGTAGACTTGGCTTTTGGATGGCCTGGGATGGCCCATGGCATGGGCCATAGGCATGCTGGTGGCCTAGTTCGGCTAGCATTGCCCAGGTAGGGTGGCCCATGCATGGGCATGGCTACTGATGCTGACTGCTGGGCTAGGCGCATGGCCCAGGCGGGGCTTGGGTGTTGGCATGCTCCTAGGTGCTCGCTGGCACTAATGGGCACGCTGCTTGCGTGCATTGTGATGTCCTCAATCTACGCTTGGGATTTTAATGTAAATTGAAGAGCCAAAATAAGTAACATTCGACCACTTACCCCCATATGTAACAAAAACTCGATGCATGTACCTAAACGTATTATTATATGCAATGAAATTTGCAGCGGTAGAAGGTTTAAAAAAAAATTCATAGAGTAAGCTAATGATCATATGGTGAAATATAATCATAACATCCACATCATTACATTCATAACATAACATTGTACTATTATAGACATAACCCAATTAATTTCCTTTATCATATACACATACATTATTTATTAGAATACAACTTTAGGGCCACCTAGGCACTTTCTTTTACTTGAGGAAGCTCTCTTCCATAACAAAACATATATAAACTTATACAAAAATCTTGATGAAGGTGTTGTCCATGCAGTGACGTGTAGACCTCGCATATGGACAATGAGCCATCTAAACCTAACATCAGACAACATCCGGTACGTCGCTGCTCATCTGAAAATGCGGACATACCATGGCTCCAAACCCCCATTGGACGATCATAAATGGGAGAGACAAAAGTATCAAAAAGGGAGTAGCAAGAAGGCCTCTCAAGGCTCCTCTGGCCCTTCTGAAACATTGGGGCCTTGCCCTTCTCCATCATAAACTTTTGCAATAAGAATTTATATGCCAAAAATTTAGAAACATACAAGAGTGAGAATTCCTTAGAAATCTCAGTAAGTATACAACTAACTTAATGAAGTATAGACAAGATATAATATCAACATACATCACAATTATCACATATATATAACTCATGAAATATTTAATGAGACACATGCATGACTCGATGTATACCTTTCATAGACCCACCATTTTATACTAAAAACTTTTATTTATTTTATTTTCTTTCTTAATATTGTGGGTCTTACTTATTACATAACCTCGACAGGCGTTACGTATCACCGTATCCGCCAGATTCTCTTAGCATGATGCGTCAGCTTGTCCATATATAACTCGTCAATCATTCTGACATTACATATCATCGTCTCTGTCCTGACAAGTCTCATGTCAATCTTTCAGGCGTTACTAGGGCTGTAAAAAGACCAAACCGGACCGGCGGACAGGACCGGACCGGTTGTCCCGGACCGGGACCGGACAGGACCGGTTGGAGTCCGGTCCGGTCCGGTCCAAAAAATGCATGGACCGGAAAATTCCGGTCCGGTCCCGATTCAGGGAGTTCATCCCCCTGGACCGGACCGGACCGGACCGAATCCCTAGAGTTTTTTTTTTTAATTTTTTTTTTTAAATATATGTATATATAAAATTTAATAGTTATATTAATATATAATATATACTTTTATAATATTAACATATAAATAATCAGTGTATTATTATTATTTAATATATTATTACTAATTTATTACTATTTACTAATATATAAATATATAATATACTAATGTAAATTGTAATAGTGTTATTACTTATTAGTTATAGTTTATTAACATATACTAATGTAATAGTATTATTAGACTATTAGATTATTAGTTATAGTTTACTAACATACTTAATATTTAATATTAACTAACATATTAATATATAATAATAAGTGTATTATTATTATTTAATATATTATTACTAATTTTTCACTATTTATTAACATATAAATATATAATATACTAATGTAAATTGTAATAGTATTATTACTTATTAATTATAGTTTATTAACATATACTAATGTGAAAGTGTTATTAGACTATTAGACTATTAGTTATAATTTACTAATATACTTAATATATAATATATACTAACATATTAATATATAATATATACTTTTATAGTATTAACATATTATAATTTATAGTAGTTAAATTTAGGCCAAAAAAATACTTGATCATTGTAGAATTTTATATTAAATTTAGCCCATTAAATCATATGCGGCACCCCTGGATCGGACCGGACCGGACCGCCCCTGGACCGAATTGGACCGGACCGGTATAGACCAAACTCCTATTCGGTCCGGTCCAGGGTGAGAGAATTTTTGGACCGAATGAAATCGGTCCACAAATTTCCCGAACCGGACCGGACCATTTACACCCCTAGGCGTTACGTATCGCCGTCCTCGTTGTGACACGAAACAAATTTAACATAGTAGGCTTTACGTATCGCCGTCCCTGCTAGCCATGTCAATCATCTAGGCGTTATGTATCGTCGTCCCCGTTGTGACACGACTCTTATTTTACGACGGGCATTATGTATAGCCTTCCTAATCGGCACGTCAGTTATATGGGCGTTATATTTCGCCATCCCCGTCATGACGTAACTTTATTCTTATCCTGTTTTTAATGAGCTTTCTTATCGTATTTTCTTTAAAACATACATTATGACTTATAATGACCCATATATATGACGAATTACAACATGGGCATAACCTTAGACTTTTGACATGCATATCTCATGTCCTTATGAACCTTATAACTTGTAAAAACATATCACAATAATAATATACATCATGTGTATATACATTTATGTCACATCATCTTGTAACATTAAAACATAACAAACAATGCTTAATTAATTAAATAAAATATTAAATATTCCCAAACCACGGCTGGCCAAGCCCTATAGGGATTCAATCCTTATTTTTCTTTTATTCAAACCAAGCTAAACTCCTTATTTACAAAATACTAAATTTCCCTTAACTTCCCAAAAACAAATTCAAGTTTAACTATGTTGTTTTCTCAATTATTTCTTCAATAATTTCTAGTATGATGATTCTTGAAGATTTTCCAAGTAAACTAGATTTTATAAACTCCTCATAATTATTAAAATATCATCCAATTAATTAAGACCCAATTAGATAAAAATTAGAATCAAAATTTCGTCAAAATTCCTATTAAGGCCGAATTGCTCTAGGGTTATTTTCTCATTTTTTTGTTAGACCAAAAATTCTTATTCTCACATAAACTTCTCTATATATCAAAATAGAACATATTTCTAAATTCATACAATTTTTCTTAGCATTTTTCCACAACAATAACTAATCCAAAACATAATAGATTTCATTTCAACGCATAAGCAAAATTTAAGTTCAAACAAGTAACAAACATGATCTAATCATTAAATCACTTATTATATGTTGAGATTAAGTTAAATAGTATACTTACAAACTTCTCCAAGGCTTGGTATTGGAAGTGAATAAGCTTTTACAAACTTTTTTTTCAATAACTCAAGTGGTTTCTTTTGAGAGTCTGGAGGATAAAGGGTTTGAAAATGACTTTTTGTGATATCCCGATTTTTTTCATGTTGTGGTTTTATATATATATATATATATATATGCTTGAATTTTATTGGATAAGGGGCATGAGAGATGGAAATATGTGAAAGGGGAAAGAAAAGAGATAATTTTTTTTTTTATATATATATAAGCGTGGGGTAGCCGACTTATCTTTTGGGAATGTTGGGGAACAAGTGGCAACGTATGAAAATTGGGATGTAAAATAGTATTTAATATATATATATATATGTATGTATGCATACCAGTTGGTGGAGAGGGGTATAACCGAAGGTCTAATTTGACTTTTCTTAAATAAGTCTAAATAAAATGATGAAACCTACTTGTTAGATGGATACGTGGATGGCTGTAGTTAAAATGAAATAATATAAAATAAAATAAAACATATCTAAAGCATGCATATCGACTACCAGAGAAAAACAAAAAATATATATATACCTATATATATATAGCTCTTGGCAGATGGGAAGGTTTCTCCTTCACCATTTTTCTTCCTACTCTCATCCTTAAAACATATTTCTCTAAGGGACTTGGTGAGAGTTACTCCAAGAACTTGGTGAATATTTTTCTTGGAGAAATAGTAAGTACTCTTTTAATTAATTTTTGTATTCCTTGCCTATATAGGTGTGTTTGGTATTTTAATAAATTATGGACTCTCACATTGGATGATTAGAATATGTATCTCGATGTTTTGTTACGGTTTTACCCAAAACTTTGATTGATATATGTATGTTGTTATGGCATATATGAAACATAGGCAAGAAAAGTGCACCATGATATAAGTTACATTAATTTTGAAAGTTGGAATAGTTAGCTTTGGAGGACTATATCACTCGGCTTTAATGAGTTTTAAAAGGAAATTATATAAGCATGTAGTTTATAGATAAGAATATGATATTGTTTTAGCATTTTGAATAAGTTTAAGGATTAAAGAATTAGAGATGAAGATTTAATTCTCATTTAATAAGTTTATAAGTAAGAAATAGGTATAAGGAAAAATCCATATGCACAATTTATGAAAAGTTAACGTGGTAAAATATTTATGAAACATCACAATTTTATGTATTAAAGTTATTTATGAAAAATCATGGTTTTATGTGAGAATGCATAAAATTATTTATGAAAGATCATGGATTCATGTGAGGAATTATGTATCACGACATGTTATGAAAGTATGCGATTTTTTTTTTTAAATCTATGTTATGATAAGCATGCAAATATGATAAGATATGTAAGTGGCTTATGCAAGTATGATAAGATATGTAACCAACATGTACGACGTGGCATATTACATTGCCAGGTCGTACATGCTGGTAATGTACCCAGTATGTTTTTCTTATGTATGGATTCCACAACCAGCGACCATGGGCAGAATTAGAATCTTTTTAGATTCACTAACCCTAACTCACATGGGTCAACAGGGAGTAATGGCCTATGATATGAAATGATATGATATGATAAGCTAAGCTCAAGTTCATGTTCAAGTTTTTATGAAAAGCTTATGTCTTCTACATGTATGAAAAAGTCACATTCAGCATATATGAAAAATTCATGTTCACGTTATTATGTATGTATCTATGAGTATATATGTTTTGAAAGAACTGATGAATATTATTTTTACCATATGATGTGTTACTTATTGAGTATTCAACTCATTTTATTTTTTTATTTCTATATTTCTATGTTTCCTTTTAAAAATCATCTTAGGTGATGTGGATAAGCAGCTAGCTAGATTTGACTCAGGGAGGCGATACAGAGGCTTAGAAAATGTACTAGTTTTATTTTGTAGTTTCCAGTGAATGAAATATTTTTTTGTAAATACAAGTGATATCAATATTTTATTTTAAGCAAATACTTTAACTGACTCTCTTTAGTTTTATAAAGACTTTTTCATTTATTCGAAAACGTTCGTGCCTGGTGAAAAGTTTTAATAGCATGCGGACTCCTTAAAATATTTTAAAATTTCTATATTTGGGAGCGGGGTGTTACATCCAGGAAGGGATACTAGAAAGAGGAGGAACTTTCATCCTACAAATAGAGGAAAAGAAAAGGTGGTTGGACAAGAAACACTGGGTCATGGAGCTTTGACTTTGTTCCCGACATGCCGACGATGTGGCAAGAGGCATGGTGGTGAATGTCGTTTAGCTACTGGAGCTTGTTTTAAATGCGGACAAGTTGGTCATATGATTCGAGATTGTCCAAAGAATGTTTCTGAAGGAATTACAGCACTAGGAGGGAAAGCGAAGGCCTATGCAAAAGCCAAGGTGTATGCAATTACACCAGGATGTGTGGACGTGGATACGCAGGAAGATGTAAATGCTGGCATCATTACCGGTAAAATTTCATGACCTTACCTTTGATTTAATTATATGATGAATTTCAAAGAGGTAACGGTAGGAGAAATTTATAGGTGAGATTAATTTGATGCGTAATGTGGTGTATGCATTGTTTAACTCTGGAGCAACGAGGTCCTTTATTTCGTATGATTGTGTATGAAGATGTAAGTTAGATGTAAAGCCATTAGCCCAAAAGGTTCTGGTATCGATCCCTAATGGGACGGTAATCGGATGCAATCGGATAGTGAGGAATTGTCCATTAGAGGTTGCTGGCTTAAGACTAAACGCCAACTTGGTAGCTTTTCACCTATTGGGATTTGACGTAATATTGGGTATGGATTGATTATTTAAGCATTACGCCAAGATCGACTGTCGTAAGAAGGAGATAATATTTGATCTGTCTGCCAAGGAGAAACTCTATTATGTAGGGGAAATAGTTAACTATATTCCCTCGATTGTGACGGCGAAATGGATAACTAAAGGTCTGAAAGGAGGAACAAAAGCGTTCTTGATAGTAACATTGAGTGCACCAGAGGAAGCTAAGGGCATTAAAGGGATTCAAGTGGTGGAAGAGTTCCCTGAAGTTTTTAAAGATGATTTACCTAGATTGCCCCCTAATCGGGAGACAGAATTTACAATAGAATTGGAACCGGCTACGGCTCCAGTTCATAAAACACCCTATAGGATGGCACCGACTATGTAATATCTCGAAATTTCTAAGATGAAGTTTTATTTAGATTTCTTTAAAGGATTATATTTTGGGTATATTTTCTAAGAAAATAGAGTTGGAAATCTAAATGAGAGTATTGGATTTGAAATAAGTGAGATCATATAATAGAGAAAATAGTATAGAGAAACCTTTGAGATTTGGAACAAGGAGTCAACTAGAGAAATTCATTTTAAGCTTAGAAGGAGTTGAATTCTCAAAATTTTGGGTGTAAATGCAAGTGAAAGTGATTGAACCAAAAATCAAACACTTGGTGCACATTCTCGAATTAAACTGTCGAGTTTTAGTGTAATGTTCATAAGTAATTCGTATGAGATCCAAATGAGGTGATTCTAATTTTTATAGAATCCTAAGAGATATATCTAAAACTTTTATGTTATGAGTTTGTGAATATTTGGACAGTGTCAATGACTTATTTTGGGAGCAAGTGGATAACTCTAGACTGAGCTTAAACAGAATTCGAGTTGGAGAATATGGATCCAAATGGGATTCTATCCTTACTAAATCAGGAAGGGGCCTTCTACAACATTTTAAGTAGAGTCCTAAGGAGGTTATCATGTAACTAAATGGGTTAAGAAAAGACTACGAGCGTGGCTAACCAGATGAAAGCTAGAAAGGGAGATACATGCATGGTTAGTTGAGATGTCACCTCATCCCTTATCCCATAACCTTCTACCCCAAATATTGATAAAATAGTTTGCAAAAATATCTCAAATACTGACCATTGGATGATCATTTCAGCTACAAAGTTTAGGATTTTTGGTGGATTTAGTTAATCATGAAAAAAGACTTAGGAGGGACACCTCATCCCATACAAACCAGAAACCTATTGTTTTTACTATGTTGCCCCTCTTCTTTCCTTCAGATGAGTGGACCACCACCCCTATAAATAGACATTTGGGAATCTTTTAACTCTCTTTGGTAATGTAGCACACGAATCCCTTTAAAGGAAATCAAATAAAACCCTTCTCTAGTCTCTTAATCTTCGTATACATCCTAGGTGAGCTTAGTAGGTGTTTTGAGGAGAAAGCTTACAAAGATTTGGTTTGATTATCTTCAACCAAATTTAGAGAGTGTGTAAGTTCATATTCTAGCTTAACTTTAGCATGGAGTGGTTTATTTAAATGGTTGGATTATGCATGTTGGTATTGAACCCTTATATTCTTGTTAAAGTGTTATAATAAATCTAAATATTGTTTGAAGTGATTTTTATTAAGGGAAATGTGTTTAATAGAGTTATAAGAACTTAAAACTATGTTATAATAAGTAAAAAATTAAGTTTATGGGAAAAGATTACGAGTTTTGGATTAAAAAATCCTATGCTCTATAACTTCGCTCGACCCTCCGAAAAACAATTGTAAACCCTCGATTGACTCTTGCTAGATGTTTGACTCGAGCGAAGTGCAACCCAAGACTTCGCTCGACACTCATTCGATGTCTTGCTCGAGCGAGTTCTAATCCAAGAACTCACTTGAATCTCGCTTGATATCTTGCTTGAGCGAGATACCCAGTTCGCTTGAATTTCACTCGATACCCTGCTCGAGCGAGTTCTAGCTCGAGCGAGTTACCCTGTTTTGTCAAATTTCAAGGCTTTTGTTGGAATAAAAGTGGATATTGAAATAAGAAGAAATTATATGTGCTATTTAAGTATTTTAGCTTGTGTAGAACACTTTGCAGAATTTAAAATACATACATATGTGAGAGCATATGATAATTTAAGAGTACATGCATGTTCTAGTATGTGGTGAAATTTAAGAAAAGTGGTACATCATGTACTTGAGAAACATTACTAAGAATAAGAAAGGAACAACTAAGAATAAAAGATATGGATAAGTTAGTCACGTCGTGAGGGGGACGGCGAGACGTAATGCCCGGATAACTGACGTGCCGATAAGGACGGCGATACGTAATGCCTGTCGTATGATAAGAGTGTTATGTATTATCACTGGGACGGCGATATCTAACGCCCGTGAAAGTGATATGATTAGTGGGGACAGCAAGACATAACACACGCTATGCTACGTATGTTCTGTATTAAGACGGGGACGGAGAGACGTAACGCCCGGAAGATTGACACGAGATTCATCATAACGGGGATGGTGATATGTAACGTCCAGGTCATTGATGAGTTATATGCGATGGGGACGGCGATACATAACGCCCATCAGGGATAAGAAATAAATATGCTGTAAAAGAGTTATCTGCGATGGGAACGGTGATACGTAACGCCCATTCAGGATAATAATTGAATAAGTTTTTAAGAAGGTATTGATGGTTAAGAAAAAGGAAAATAAAATGTCATAAGAGTGTAAACCTGTGTAGGTTATGGATAAATCACATGAAACATGTTTTTGATCATGTTTTGTTAGTTTTTTTTTCTAAAAAGATTAATGATAGCCATGTCTATACTTTATTAAGCTAATTATGTACTTACTGAGATTTCTAAGGAAATCTTACTCTTTTGTAGTTTTATGTTTCTTTCTTGTATGTATAAATTATACACAGGATGTGATGGCCAATAGGGGGAAAGCCCCGATGACGCAAGAGACTCCGAGGAGTCCTGAGAGACTCTTTAAATACAATCCTTATATAGATTTCACTTTTGCGTTCCTGGAACTTTTTATGATCAGCCGATGGAGTTGTGGTATCTTAGTGCCTCCGCTTTTGATGAGGAGGAGCAGTGTATAGGTTGCTGTTTGACTTTGGAGTTGGATGGTTCCCTATCTATATGTAGAGTTTATTCGGCACAACAAAGACAATATTCACTAAGACCCGTTGTCTTAGCTTGGATATGTTCCGCTCTGAGAAGGAATTTCTCAAAGTTAAGAAGGAACCTAAGTGACCATAGGAATGGTCTATTAATATGTATTATTATTTTATTAACGTTGATAACTATTTTGGGCATATATATATAACAGTATAATATCTGATGAATGAAATGAGAATGTGGAAGTCGGAAGTTAAAATTTGTCATATGTGATTTTTAGAAATATTTATACTTGACCTTATCCGCTGTGTATAATAAAATTCCTATATTTTATTTATTAAGATCTTGATACATATGAGAGTGAGTAGTTTAGTATTACTTATTTTGACACTTTAATTTACGTTAAATCCCATACATAAATTGGAGGCGTCACAGACTGAACTGAAAGAGTTGAAGGTACAGATCGAGGAACTACTAGAGAAGAGATTTATAAGACCTAGTTCGTCGTTGTGGGGAGCCCCAGTCTTGTTTGTGAAAAAAAAAAAACGGGACAATGCGTATGTGCATCAATTACAGAGAGTTTAACAAACTCACTATCAAGAATAAGTATCCACTACCACGGATAGACAACTTGTTGGACCAACTACGAGTAGTGATGGTGTTTTCAAAGATAGATCTTAGATTTGGATATCATCAGCTTAAAATCCGAGAGCAAGATGTGCCTAAGACAGCTTTCCAGACATGGTATGAACACTTTGAATTTTTGGTCATACTGTTTGGATTAACAAATACACCCGCACCGCAGTGTTCATGGACCTGATGAATCGGATATTTAGACTGTATTTGGATAGTTTCGTAGTGGTCTTCATTGATGATATATTGATATTCTCCCAAAATGATGAAGAGCATAAGGAGTATTTAAGAATTGTATTGGGAATCTTGCAGAAGAATCAACTTTATGCGAAACTCCGCAAATGTGAGTTTTGGTTATGAGAAGTCAAGTTCTTGGGTCATGTTATTTCCAGTGAAGGAGTTGTGGTAGACCTATCTAAGATAGAAGCAGTGACTGAATGGCAGAGACCGACAAATGCTCACAAAATACGAAGTTTTCTTAGATTAGCAGGGTACTACCAAAGATTTGTAGAAGGATTTTTCAGACTTTCTGGACCATAGCCTTAACAAGAAAGAATATTAAGTATGTTTAGAGCAATCAGTGTGAGCAAAGCTTTCAAGAGCTTAAGAAAAGATTAACGACAGTGCTAGTTTTAGCTTTGCTAGAACCTCACAAACTATATGTAGTCTATAGTGATGCTTCGAGAATGGGTTTAAAATGCGTATTAATGTAAGAAGGACAGGTAGTTGCGTACGCATCTCGACAGATCAAGAATCATGAATGAAATTACCCTACCTATGATTTGGAATTGGCTGCTGTTGTTTTTTCTTTGAAGATATGGAGACATTACTTGTATGGAGAAAAATGTGAAGTATTCATAGATTACAAAAGTTTCAAATATTTATTTAGTTAAAAGACTTTGAATATGAGGCAGAGAAGGTAGATTGAGACGATAAGTGACTTTCAATGTGAAATTAAATATCACCCTGCTAAAGGACTTTGAATATGAGGCAGAAAGTTGTTAATTGGAAAACTACCAAAGGATGTTTTGATGGAAATCGTACAAGAAATTATTTCGTTAACAAATGATGAAATTCGAGAAGGGCAGCGAAAGGATATTAAGTTGGAAAAGATTCGGCAACAGTTGTTAGAAGGTAGAAAATTATCAAATTTTACAATTTCAAATGATGGAATGCTATATTTTGGGGAACGAAAAGTGATTCCTAACGATCCTGACTTGAGAAGAAGATTATGAAAAAAGCTCATTGCACTCCTTATACCACCCATCCTGGTAGCACTAAGATGTATCAAGTTTTGAAAGGAAGTTTTGGTGGGAAGGTATTAAGAAAGATATAGCTATTTTTGTGGCTAAATGTTCAGCATGTCAATTGATAAAGGCAGAACATCAAAGACCAGCAGGAGAACTACAACCTTTATCAGTTCCAGAGTGGAAATGGGAAGATATATCTATGGATTTTGTGGTAGGATTGCCACATACGTCAGCAGGGAATAATTCAATTCGGGTAATAATTGATCGATTAACGATGAGTGCTCATTTTCTACTAGTAGCTACTATTGATTCGATGGGAAAACTGTTGCATATTTATGTTAAGGAAATAGTTCGTCTGTTTGGAGTACCTAAGATGATTGTATCAGATCGGGACCCAATATTTACTTCTCGTTAAAACAGACGTTATGACTTATAATGACCCATATATGTGACAAATTTCAACATGGGCATAACCTTAGACTTTTGACATGCATATTTCATGTTCTTATGAACCTTATAACTTGTAGAAACATATCACAATAATATACATCATGTATATATACATTTACGTCACATCATCTTATAACTTCAAAACATAACAAATAATGCTTAATTAATGAAATAAAATATTAAATATTTCCAAACCACGACTGGCCGAGCCCTATAGGGATTCAATCCTTATTTTCCTTTTATTCAAACCAAGCTAAACTCCTCATTTACAAAATATCAAATTTCCCTTAACTTCCCAAAAACAAATTCAAGCTTAACTATGTTGTTTTCTCAATTATTTCTTCAATAATTTCTAGCATGATGATTCTTGAAGATTTTCCAAGTAAACTAGATTTTCTAAACTCCTCATAATTATTAAAATATCATCCAATTAATTAAGACCAAATTAGATACAAATTAGAATCAAAATTTCATCAAAAATCATATTAAGGCCGAATTGCTCTAGGTTTATTTTCTCATTTTTTTGTTAGACCAAAACTTCTTATTCTCACATAAACTTCTCTATACATCAAAATAGAACATATTTCTAAATTCATACAATTTTTCTTAGCATTTTTCCACAACAATAACTCATCCAAAACATAATAGATTCATTTCAACACATAAGCAAAGTTTAAGTTCAAACAAGTAACAAACATGATTTAATCATCAAATCACTTATTCTATGTCGAGATTAAGTTAAATAGCGTAATTATAAATTTCTCCAAGGCTTGGTATTGGAAGTGAATAAGCTTTTACAAACATTTTCTTCAATAGACTCAAGTGATTTTTTTTGAGTGTTTGGAGGATAAAGGGTTTGAAAATGACTTTTTGTGACATCCCGATTTTTTTCATGTTGTGTTTTTTTTTTATTTTATTTTTATTTTTTTTTATATTTGACATGATAGGATAGAGGAATTATATATATATATATATATATATATATACATACTTGAATTTTATTAGATAAGGGGCATGAGAGATGGAGATATGTAAAAGGGGAAAGAAAAGAGATGATTTTTTTTATATATAAGCGTGGGATAGCTGACTTATTGTTTTGGTCTTATGGTCTCTTACTGTTAATTTGTATTTTTGGGAATGTTGGGGAACAAGTGGCAACCTATGAAAGTTGGGATGCAAAATAGTATTTAATATATAATATATATATGTATGTATGTATGCATATAAGTTGGTGGAGAGGGGTATAACCGAAGGTCTAATTTGATTTTTCTTAAATTTGTCTTATATCAAAAAGTTAAGATAAGGCCATGGGATTAGTAGGACAACTACGTCTAAATAAATAAAATGATGAAACCTACTTGTTAGATGGATACGTGGATGGCTGTAGTTAAAATGAAATACAAATAAATAAAATAAAACATATCTAAAGCATGCATATCGACTACCAGAAAAAAGGAGAAGAAATATATATACCTATATATATATATGTATATAGCTCTCGGCAGATGGGGAGGTTTCTCCTTCATCATTTTTCTTCCTACTCTCATCCTTAAAACATATTTCTCTAAGTGACTTGGTGAGAGTTACTCTTAAGAGCTTGGTGAATATTTTTCTTGGAGAAATAGTAAGTACTCTTTTAATTAATTTTTGTATTCCTTGCCTATATAGGTGTGTTTGGTATATTAATAAATTATGGACTCTCACATTGGATGATTAGAATATCTATCTTGATGTTTTATTACGGTTATACCCAAAGTTTTGATTGATATATATGTATGTTGTTATGGAATTTATGAAACATAGGCAAGAAAAGTGCACCATGATAAGTTACATTAGTTTTGAAAGTTGGAATAGTTAGCTTTGGAGGACTATATCACTTGGCTCTAATGAGTTTTAAAAAGAAATTATACAAGCATGTAGTTTATAGATTAGAATATGATATTGTTTTAGCATTTTGAAGAAGTTTAAGGATTATAGAATTCGAATGAAGACTTAATTCTCATTTAATAAGTTTATAAGTAAGAAATAGGTATAAGGAAAATTTTTAAGATTTGATTAAACCCTTTAATAGCTTGATGATTAATTTATTAAATTTTAAGAAGTATAATTAAGCTATTAAAAAAATAATAATAAAAGAAAATAAGAAGAAAATTTTAAGTAGGGTTTGAATCTTTGGAATAACTTGGCTTCAACTATGTAGGGTAAAATCTTTATCAAATTATACATTTTTATTATTATATATAATTAGTATTTCTTTAGTTACAGGTGAAGAAATAAAATAGGATAAATTTTGAAAACTATTCCTAAGGTTTGGCTATACATGTAGGATATGAATTATGTAGTTTGTTTCTTCTAATTCAGAGTGATAATTATATTATTTTTTATTGTGTTTGTATAAGGTAGCATGACTAAGGTGAATTTTAAATAAAAAAATTTAATAGATGACATGATTTACCTACTTAGAAGACATATCATGCACATGATTTATGTCTTCTAAGTAGGTAAATCATGTGCATGATATGTAAGTGAGAAATCTAGAGTTTATTAAATAGGTATGTGTTTCAAGATAAAAACAAGTTAGTAGAATAAATATATTTTACAAGAACCCCAAAAGCTAGGACGGGGAAGTGTCCCAGTAGAACTCCTCTGTCCACTCTGGAGTGAATAAAAATAGAGTGGAAATCCCTATATCAACGAAGAACAGTTAACGGGCCACGAATGACTCATTTTTAAAGATTCTCGGAGCGTGGTCGCACCTAACATTGGTGGGTGCCAAGAACGGTAAGAGTGTTATCACCTATCATAAGAATTAAGATTATGATTATGACGTATTCACTTCAGTGTAATGTGGTAACCAGCAGGGAACACACGGTATATAAGGGACCCGTGAAGTACCCCATATGATAAATTATGATAATAATTGTTAACCTAAATATTTATAAGAAAAAAAAATATAAGTGATACGGAAAGTTACGAATAATAAGAAAAGTCTTGAAAAGTTATTAAAAAGTTTTATTTTCTACCAATTTTCTAGGATACAAGAGCACTTTTTGGTATAGCATCAAGCATGAATTATGAATGAATCATTTTATACGTTTCATATTTATGATATCTGTATATAATTATTTATTTATGATCAATTGAGTACTTACTTGAATTCTGTAATCTCACTCTCTATTGCGATTGTTTGATTTAACTATTATAATGATGTCAAACCAGACCCCGATCTCCCAAGAGGATCGGCTAAGCCATGATGGGTTAATGATAGTAATGTTTATGTCTGTATTTTGGGAAACTTTATGTTGTGTAGAAAAGAAACTTGATACATTCTGGTATTGTAAATAATATGTTATGAATGTTAAAGTTATGTCGACCATGTGATCATAATGCAAAGTTAGCTCTCTTTGCATGTTTTAATTGAATGACAAATAGGTAAGCCATTCTATTGCGAAACACACCGCATGTTATTAGTAAATTTAAGTGCATACATAACCTTTATAGTACGAATGAGGGATATGTAACCTTGTGTTGTTATATTTCCCGACGCATCAGTCTATGTTAAATCCCAGACGTAGGTTAAGGGTGTCACACTTTTGCTATTAGTTTTTCTATGTGTGACTGTGGGCTAACAAAGGGAATTGAGTGAAGAATTCTCCATTTTTATACATGCAAGAGGCGACACCCCCAAGGAGTTCAAAATGGGTGCAACGGGATGACCTGTCAACCCCTTCTATGGCATGTATACATGTCCATTTTCCCATTTAGCCTTCATGATCATGCCTAAATTTTGGCTTAGGAGTCTCTAATTCTCATCTAATGGTTAGATTCTTGCCATTTAGAAGCTTAAGGTGATCAATGGTCCAAAAATTTCATCACATGGATATAAGATGCAACAAAATCTGGAAATCCTCCAAGAGATGGGATTCGGCCATGTATGTGACACCCTGATTCCTGAGGAGCCAAATTTGTTTTTACAACATAGTTTTAACGTGCGATTTTTGTTTTATTGGTTAATTCCAACAGGTTCTCTGTTTTCTATTTCACGGTTTAAATTTCCTTCATTCTCGGTTGATTTTTATTCTCACATTTCCTTCTATACTCATACATTTGCCTTTTCCGTTAGATTCCTTTCTAACCCACTGTTGCTGTATCTCATAGAATCAGGCATCATGGGTAGCAATCCCAAACTCTTCTGCGATCACAGCTCTCACCTTCATGTCCCCATGCACATATCTTCTCCTACTAATTTTGGCAACCGATCAATATCTTTGTAGATATGTATTTTTTTTGGTGCATCAACTTCCTTTCCAAGCCAAGTCTGCCTCCAACCAGTTTATTTCTTCTGCTTACACGTTTCCTTTAGGATTCCCATATATATATAATGCATGCACGAAGAGAACCCAAAGCCGCAGCCTTCTTTTTCGTACAGAGCTTCCTTAAACCAAAGCCCCCCTTTGCGCAACATCACTGCCCAACTAAGCCCTCCATGCAATCACTACCAAGTCACCCGAAGCCTTAGACACCTCGTGCCACCACCACCAACCGTTGCTGTTCGTCCCCTGTTTTTGTTCTCCAAAAACAGAGCCACCTCCTATCACCACTTGCTTTTTCCAGTTTGGTGCCAGCAACCACGGCAAGGTCGAATCATCGACATCGTTTAGGAAGACCTCAGAAAATGTTGACCTTGCCACCTCTGGCCCGTCCTTCCTTTCTTATTCCAGCCACTAACTCGCCAACGAGACCCCAGCCCTCCCAGCTCTACGCACGACTCCTTTCAGTGAGTTCGATCACCACTGCTGCCACTGTTATCATCAAGCTTTGTTTTATATTTTCTGTTTTCACGTTAGGCTTTGCATAAAAATGATAGGGAGTTTGGCTTTAATATTTTCCTCTGTTTTATTTACTAATAACTTTTCAAGCTGCATCCGAAAGGTTTTTGTAGTGAAACTTTTGAGTTTTAAATTACAAATATGGGTTTTCTTATTTTTAGTTTGCGGGGTCTCAGTAGATTTTAGATAATTTTATGTTACAGAAAGATTTTATATTATTGTTTATGGTTTTGTCAGCTCAAGTTATATTAGCATAAAATGCTGTTTTCACAAAATAGTTAAAGTTTTGATTTCTTAATTAGACGGACATTTGGGTTGTTATCAGATTAAGTTTTCTCAGTGGACATCAAGAATATTGGAGAATTATGGTACATCATGATTACTAGGATTTTAAGTTTTTGAGGAATTAAATAGGGTTTTTATTATCGAAATATTTGATTGATTGAATATTTACAGAATTAAATGTCAATTTTATAGGTGAAGATTGATTTTTTGTTCAGCTTTGTGAGGATAATTTTGAAAAGTTAAGAAGTTCAGGTAAGCGGAGTTTTTATGCCAGACTTTGCATTAAAAATATGAACTGATGTTTATTTTGAAAAATATGCATGTTTTAGTTACGAAAAAAGAAACTTTGAAATCACCTCAGTTATTTATTTTGCATATGCATAAAACTTTGTATAAGAATAAAATGTTTTTGGCATGAACTGATGTAGACATGAGCTAATTTTGTTACATTCTGTTTTCCAAACTAAAAAAAAACGAATATGAAAATTTTTGCATAAATGATATTTTTGATCTGATTCTGTTTCTGTTTTGGAAAAGTTATGTACTCTAATATGATATGATATGATATGACTTCTGAAACCTCTGGCATGACATTCTGGTTCTGTTCCGCTCTCTTCCGTTCTGGGTTGGTACCAACTATTCTGTTTCTAGTACACCCACTTTAGTTGCGAAGTGATTTTCTGCATGGTCTTTCCTGTGTGCACACTCGAGGCTCCGAAAATAATAAGGGAAAGATTGACTTTCTATTTCTGCTTGGTTGGCCGCTGGGATTTGCACAACCCTACTACGGGGGTTAAATATGGTATATCTGTTCTGATACGATGTTTCAGTTATGCTATGCCAAAGAAATTTTTGATTTTGTTGATACTGAACTTTCGCTCTGATTTTCGACTATATGATCTATTTACACATTTTGAAAATAGGAACTTTATTTTTTTTTTTGTTCTGCATTCTTTATTTGGTAAATACTCATATTTCCACACTAGTACTAATATGTTCTTTACTTATTGAGTTGTGGATAACTCAGCCTCTTATTTATAACATTTTTTTCCAGATATTTGAGATGGTTCAGTTTCAGTTTTCATAATGGTAGTAACTACCAGAGAGACTTGGTGATCATAGGAAAAAAGTGCTCGAGGGTGCAAATTTTATTGGAGTCTTAGTAGAATTTCTCTTTGTTGGTTATTTTAGTATGTCAAGTTTTGGATCTTGCAAGTATTCGAAGTCAATAACTTTATTAAAGTTTATGTTTAGTTTCTCTTGGAGAGTATCACGGATATTTGCTAAGTATTTATAGAGTGTCTTTATAATAAATAGTTGGTTATTGGAGAATCTGGAATATATGAATTGGTGTTATTTGAGATGATTCGAGAAAAATGACTTAACTTTCTGGACCTTCGGGACCGGGGTGTTACAATGTATCCCTCCAAGTGTCCTCCAATTCTCCTAAAGATTTCACCCCATCTTGCCATCTGTCTCTTACACCTGTCCAAATGTCGTGAATCTTAAAAAACTCAATTAGATTTTGCTACATGTCTAAGGTGATAGAGATAATCCAAATCAGTTTCCATTTCTACCCGTCAAGCCCATTCACTTCTCATCCCAATAAGACCTTTATCCAATTCAATTCTCCAAAAACTCAAAACATTAAAGTTTTAGATCATCATCTTAAGATTCTATAAGATTTTGAATAACCTAAGTTGGATTTTATATGAGAAATTTATGATTAATCTACTAAAACTCGACGAATCAGCCCAAGAGTACCAATCCGGGCACACCAAGTGGTTGATTCTTGTAATTTCAAATTTTCTACAATACCTTTTGAATTTTCAAAAATCATCTCTTCCTAAGTCCAAATTGAAATTTTCTAATTATTACCTTGTTCTAATTTCCAACATTTGACCATAGTTCATACTTTTTTAACCTAATAGCTTAAATATCTTCACTTGGATTTTAATACCTTAACACCAAATGTTTCTAAAAATCACATGAAATGCTAAAATAACTTCAAAATAAATATTTAACCTAAGTAAGACTTCTTAAAAAGAAGGGTTATTACATGCATGCATGCAGGTTGTGTGCCTGTTAGGCGTGCAGCTGGGCTGGGAGGCTGCAGTGCGTATGGGGCTGCTACTGGGGGGCTTAAGGGCCTACTATTGGCATGCCACTAAGTTCGCTGGGCTGCGAGGCATGGGCCATGGGGCTGTCAAGGGCTGTCAATGACATTGTCAAGGCATGGCCCACAGCACTGCCTGGGCTCGTCAACAGCAGTATCAAAGCATATTATGGTATGGGCTAGGGCATGACTATGGGGCTAGCATGGGCGTGTCATGGCATGGGTCATGGCAAGCTTGTGGGGTTGGCTTGGGCATGTTATGGCAGGGGCTATGACAAACTTGTGGGGCTGTTTGGGCTGTGTCATGGCATAGGATATGGGCATAGCTGATGTGCTATTTGTGGCGTGCTTTAGGTGGCCTTGGCTGGTCCATGGCTTGCGGCTGGTATGCACATGGCTTGATGGTGCTGTTGGGCTGCACGTGGGCTTGGTTGGCATGGCCCGAGCATAAGCCTGGGTGTTGGGCTACCTGCTAGTGTTGTCAGGGCACTTAGCTATTGCGTGGGGCTATAGGGGCATGTCAAAGACAGCATCAAGGGGCTGTCAGGGCTGAGTTGTGGAACTATGAAGGTGCTGTCAAGGCCTAGTCGGGGCACTGTTATGTTATTGGCAGTGTTGAGCTGTGGCACGGTCAAGTGGGAACAATTGAGGCTCGCATCCATGCGTCTCTTCCGAACTTCCTAGGACATACTATAGACACTTAGGGGAGTCCTCCAATGTTGTGCTTGCTCCCACAAGTGGTGCAATCTCGAGTTTCCATATGTGTATAGGACTTTGTCCATGTGCGATTTTTTATGGGGTCTTAACACGCTATCTCTAGTTATGGTCACCACCCAGTTGTTGCGGTCGCCGCTGCCATCGTTGTCGTGTCCAAGTATTTTGGTATCCTTGCATTTGCTTTTGCTCCTTCGTCTCCTAGGAACCATGAACTAAAGTCTCTATTCCCTTCATCCCAGTTCTAAAAAATGTTGCTTTTTGGTTGCCTTCTAATGCTTAGTGGTTTTATTAGCTCGTTGCTAGTTCTAGGTGGTATTGAAAAAATAACTTATATTTGTAGCTGGAAAGTGGATGGAGGCTCACGAAGAGGCACTTTGAATCACTTTAGGTATGTTCACTATAATTATATTTTCTCATTTGAGAATCTACTGGAAATGTCCAACTGAGAATTTTTAGTGCCATGGGTACCTCAAAATCTGGACATGAATTGAAGCATACTTCAATTTTCATAAACACCTACAATACCCAAGAGCAGATGCTTAATTAATTTTCAGGAGCACCCCAAACAATATCCAAAGATCAAAACCGTGGTTCAATTTCCTTTACCTCTTTGAACACTCAACAACAAAACCCTACTTTTTTGGCGACCTCAATTAATAATTGTTTGCAGTCTCATTTTCTAGGGAACGAGTTCTCTTGATTTCCTTTAATGGGTGACAAGAATTGCTGTTTATCCTGAGGTGCTGCTATATTTTAGAGCATGAAGAAAACACAATTAAAGGTGTGTAGCAACTACTGCTATATATATATATATATATATATTATATATAGATATCATGCTGTAATGAATTGTTTGAATTGGTGAAACTATGTATGAAATTCAGTCGGAGTTACATCTTGTCAAACATCACTGTATTCATGAATTGTCTCGACATTTGATCATTTTAATCTTTGATCAATGTGCATGATATATATGTTCTGATGACAGCTATTTCATATATTAACCTAAATCAAATGTGATAACATTAACTTAGGCCAAGTGATTATATTCTCTCGTTTCTTTTAAACGGAATTCCACGTGGGCTTGGCTAGAAGTTTGTTAAAATTAATTAGTGAATAAAGAGCCTAGTTTTTGCATCTTATCTAAGTATCAATAATTTTCAAGAAATTTAATTTAATACATCTCTTACTAAATCTTTCTTTAATATCTTTAAATATCTTGATCTTTGTTATTTTATTACACAATCATACTTTTAAAAAATTGTTATTATTAATGGTTTAGTTGGGAGGATGGAAGTTAGCTAGGAGATTCTTTTACTAGACAGCAAGGGAAATATTCAAGGGAAATATCATTTCTGGGATGGAAAAATTATCTCTGGTATGCAAGGGAAATATCATTTCTGGAGTTCTTTGATGATGCTATTGTTCATGGCTCCATCAAAAAGTCTTTTGGGAGTAAAAGAGCATGAAATATTTGCTATATATTATCTCGATAATGAGCTTCTACTGGTTTCTGTATTTTTATTTAATTTTCGATTGGCACTTTGAATCACATTTCTTGCTTTTAGGACCTTTCAACATTATGTTTTTGCTGTTTTATAATTTTTGTGGAGATAAAGAATCTTATTTAGAGATGCCCTTTCTGATGGTTTGTCTTTTGATTTCAGGGGCAACACAAACTGAAAGATTCGGTGATAGAATATGGATGCATGATGTGATATGAATATGGATGGATGATTTATTTTTTTTAGTGGATTGAATATATTTGCAGATTTCTTTTGTTGTGGATTGGCAATGGGATGAAATATGGATGGATGATTTTTTTGTTGTGGAAAAATATATTTGATTCTTTTGTTATGGATGAAATGAATATGGATGGAACGTTGCAGGAATTTTTTTGTTGTTTGTCTCTTGTTTATTTAAGACCCTTAATTCAAGAAAAAGTTTGACGGGAACTTGATCCCTTGTTAATGCGTGTGGCAACAGTACCTGTAGTTTGGGCATTACATTTTCTGAGTTTAGCCAGATAGAAAAGGATCACGTTTAGTCAGGGGAATAGATCCCTGAAATGCAATAGCCATTTTGTAGTAGGATTAGTTTCAATATCTGACTTCTACCTGCCTGATACTGCGATCTTCACCATGCTAAATTGAAATAGTAGTTGATACAATATAGCAAAGAAAATATTCTACCAAACAAACTTGAAGTACTTTATTAATTCTCTCTCAAATACAACATCTGTAAGACAACGTAAACTTGATAAGATAGAAATCTATAAACATTGAGCCTAAAGATGGATCACAAATCTAAGCACTTTTCATTCATCTCACAAATATTACAGTTAATGAAACACAAATTAAACAAATATTACTTTGTTTATATTATAGTTCTCATTTCTCTTTTATTTCCCTTTTAGATTACTTACAATTAGGACATGCTTAGCAACCACATACCAAAATTAAAGTTATACAAGACTTAATATATAGCGAATGAAAATTCTGGTCATGTCTTCTCTTCCAATCTTGTCCAAATCCTCCATCTGAAAGAAGTGCCACAAAGCCATTCAAAATACTTGGTGGATTGTCAGAATCTAATTGAAGTATTACAAATATACAACAAAACATCATTAGCATAAATTTACATATATCCTGAAACGTTGCCATGTAAAAGCAGACATCTTTTTTTTTTCCTGATAAGTAAAAAAGCTGATATAATATCAAAACTCTGTTCTCACTAGCATAGAAAAATCCTATTAGCTTTACTGAACTCCGCATTATCACTCCAACTCAAAATTTATTGCTCACAAAGAAACGTGCACACATCAAAGAATAAAAAAAATTAATTTACAATTCATGTAAAACAATCATATAAAAACTTGCGTTTTATAAGTACCAATCCATAATAAAAAGTAGACACATAAAAAATTTCTTTAAGTAAAAGAACAGAGGACAAAATCAAGCAATAACACCTCACATGTGCTTGATTAAGCATAAAAAGCTAGCATATACAATGCTATTTCTCTAACAAAAGATTTAAAACATAAACTTCATTAATATCCATTGGAACTCTATGGAAACCACAAGATAGTTAAGAAGTGAATGAGTTGAATAGGCAAGATCCTATAGCAAATTATTTCATGTCCCACTAAAGGTTCCAAACACTTGATAGAACAAGACAACAGCCTAACTTTATACAGATCATGAATGGAATTTAAGAATATTGCTTTTCTGTCTGATCACAAGAATATTATCATCCAATCTAGCCTTCACTCTGTTAGTAAATACACATACAAGAATACATTAACACATGAAGTGCACCAATATGATAGATTGCAAATGTGGAATTGCATATGGAAACAACCACAAGAATGTTAATGATCACAAACAAAAGAAAATAATTTTCAAAGCGTCCATAGGGGATGATTAGTGTAGACGCCCCCAGCCTATGCTTAGGTTCTAGCGTAAATTGAAGTGTCGGGACATATAACAGTAGGCTACATACCCTTCATTCATATTAGAAGTAATATGCATGCAACTAACTTACTAGTAATATGTAATATATATCACAGCGGAATAAAGTCAATTCTAAAAAATGGGCAAATAAATCTAAATCTTTACAAATATCACATGGTAAGCTATATTAAAATCTATAACTTTATATAAAGTAAATCATAATGTACCAGATTCTCAACAGTACATATTATTATTCAATATCCTGAAAGAGCAGATATACAACTACCCATTTTCACCCACCAGTTCCTTCTTAACTTTCTTCATAATCCTCACTAAAGCGAAGACGACCCATGCTTAAACTGTAACTCTCTTGGAGTCTTATCCCCGTTGGTGTCACGTAGACGTTGTCAAGGGATAATGAGCCATCTGATCTCAAAACCATGCAGCACCAAAGGGGTTGTCATCCCTTCGACGACTCGGATGCATCCTGCCACAAGATCTCTAACAGATGACATATAAGGGATATGTTATCTTATTAGAAGAGAAGTATTCTATAGGTCTCTTAGGGCACCTCAAAATCCCCCAAGAAGTCTAGGTCTCATTTTGGGTCATCTACCCCTGCAATAACGTCTATCATATTTTGATAGATAAAATTGAAAGGAGTAAGATTTCAAGAAAATCTCAGTAAGTATACAAATAATATAATAAAAGCATTATCAGCATATACAGGCAAACCATACATATACATGTATCATGATCATGAGACTTGTGACATGACTTGTGCATCATGCATCTTTATTAAGAACTTTCATGTTTTTCATAAAAAGGCTTTCCTTGACATGTATGCAAAACTTTTCATGAACTTGTTATGTCTTTTCTTATGATTCTTAATGTTACGTATCATTATTTTTAATTATATCATTCTTGTAATGACAGCAGATCGAAATGTCTTCACTATCATTCTTATTCTTAATGGTAGATCGAAAGGCCTTTACCATCGGTTTTCTTATAATGAGGGCAGATCGAAACGCATTTATCGTCATTCTTAATCTCAACGGCAGATCGAAACGCCTTTACCATTGATTTTTGTTAGTATGACGGTAGATCGAAACGCCTTCACCGTCATTCTTAATCTCATCAATTAAATAATAAGATAAAACACCCATTAAACACTCATCAAGCAAATGATAACAAAAGCACCCTTCAAACAGGCAAATCATAAAATAAAATACTCAACAACAAGTTTACCATGTATATATATATAAATGCTAAGATTAAGTTAAATGAGCACTTACAACTTTCCAAAAAATTAGCAAAAGAAACCTGGTAAGAAAGAAGTTTTTCCACTAAAACTTTAAAGAGGACCCACACAAGTGTGCAAGAGAGATGTTTGGAAGGTGAGAAAAAGGAAAGAAAAGCAAGTGAAGGGTTGTATATAGTCTTGGCCGAAACTTACTTGGAGAAGAAATGGAGAAGTGTGGGTAGTCTTTGTCGACACCCTTGGGGAAAAAGAATAACAAAAGGTAAAAATAAACCAAGTCATGCCATGTGTCTTCCTAGGGGTTAGCTTACTCATTTTCCTATTAGTATAGACTAACATAAGATAAGATTATCCAAATCTTTGATATGAAATTCCTATAAGATAAGACAAAAACATCATTTAGCTACACCACCCCACTTCATCCTATTCTAACCTAAATTCAACAAGGGAAAATCTATATTTTATCTTCAAATCATCATTTGTCAATTGTCTAATATCTTGCCAAAGAAATAAACTAAAGTGGAGAAACAAAAGACAAATATCCAAGTTGGTTCATCCCCCTAAAATTCATCCAACTTTGAAACTCATCTCAAGGACCAAGATTTTCATTGCTTACCTAACTCTAATTCCCATACATTGACTCTTTGAACTCCCAAAAGGTAACACGTTATTAGCATGCCATGTGTTATCCCCTAAGCTTAGAGCACTCAAATCCTGTTTTAGGCTTGGTCGGCATGATGAGATCAAATCCTTATATTTTTAGTGATGTAATCAATATATAGAATAAGACAAAAGAAGATTCGGCTCTCCTCACTCCCATCTCATATGCGCCCACCACCAAGGAAAAATCTCAAGTTTGCTTACAAATCTCTCCTTTATTTGCCATGTGTCTATCATCTCAAAGTGAGATCCTTGTACGAAGAAAAAGACAAAGTTAGGTATAAGTCCCATCTAATGTTCACATAGGAAGTTTCCAAATTTTGCTTATACATTTCCTCTTGCCACTTGTCTTTTATTTATCAAAAAGTGAGCTATATATGAAGAACTAGGATTACGCACATTGAGTCAATTCTTCTTCCCCAATTTTCACCCAAACCGTAATCCTCACTAGGAAAAAGACAAAACTTATTTTTACCTAATTCAAGTTTCTAAGAAATCGGCTCTTTGAAATTCAAAAAGGCATATATTCTTAACATGCCAAGTGTCCTAAGTGATCCCTCCACCATTTAGACGTTTCCCAAGCTTTCTCTCAATTCCCATGTGTTCTAAAAAAATATCTCCTTGCTTGCACCACTCAATTTCTTATGCAAAATTCCTTAGAATAACCAAAATACCCCCAAAGAATGATTAAAAATATATATTCCTTCCAAACATGAAGAAAATCCAATAGAAAAAGAAATTCGGGTTGTCACAATTAATAGTCATTGATTCAATTTCACATCGAAATAAAGAGCAAGCTATGCAATATACACATTTTTAGACTAGTTTTCTTAAACTGAGGTATGGTCAGGTGGAAAAGAGTCAACTCCAAGTCCACAAAGAAGCAAAAACCCCCTAATTCCATCTTTGTCCCCATATAACTCGCTCACCCAAATCTCCTTAAAAATCACTATGGCCACATCCGATAGTCAACTTCAGTTCCAACATGTAATCACAAAAGACGCCATCTTCAACACCTCAACTCCCAACAGCCTATAACCATAAAAAATAAAATGCCCGTTGAATAAGTACAATCTCAAAGATTTAAGAGCAAGGATTGATCGCCCAGAACTTTCCTTCTTTGCTCTCTCTATCAAATATATTTCTCGTTCAAGTTAGGGTTAGGTTTCAGGATTTAGGATTAGGGTTTGGGTTTCAGGGCTTGTAGGAAGGAGATTTGGGATTTAGGTGGAGAAGACTAAAGGGGATTTGGGGATGGAGGTTCAGGGGATGGTTGTTCGATGGGATGGCTTCTGGAGAAGAGAGAGAACGCAAAGGGGGGATGCTGGTCCATAGGTGGAGAAGAGAGAATGCAGAGAGGGGATGGCTTGGTAGAAAAGAGAGAAGGGGGAAAACAAAGAAAAACAAAACGACACCGTTTTTTTAATATGCCACGTAGGACATGAAGCCGTGGCGAGATTATTTCTTCTGTTGTCCATAGAATTTTCCTTTTTGTATCGTCTAAAATATTTCACTTTCATCTTAATTCTCCGTAAATGTCATTTATTGATAGTTGAATTGGCTATAAGCTATATTTTGAAGCTAAAATGAATAGTAAACTCAAAGTAAAAGTCAAATATGGCCGCCTATGAAATTGGCCAAACCTTTATTTTAATGATTCTTTGCTTTCTCTTTCTTCATCCAAAAAATATAGTTGAATAAAAAACAAGTAAAAATTATTATTTTAAAATATTCATTAGTAATTTAATTTAGGTATAATATGATTACTAATTATTTTTTAAACTCATAATTTAATTAAAATATAATTATTAATTAACATATAATAGATAGAATTGTCAAATATAATAAAATTAATTAATTTAATAATTGTAAATAATTAAATAAAATTAATTATTAATTATTCATTATTATGTATCTTCATAAATAGATAATTGAAAAATAATTTTTACAATATTAGTTAAAAGTTAATGTGACTAACTAAAATTAAAAGTTAGTTATATTATTTTATTATTATATTTTAATAAAATAATCATTCTAATATAAAAATTACGTGAATAAAAAGGATTAAAAGTCAAAATAGATGTTAGATTAACTAAAAATATATTTGAACTTTAAATAACCAATAAAAATACTCTTAAAAACACCTACAATTTAAGCAGCTATGCATGGCCGGTAAAGCACGTACAACTTGGGCAGTAGCTACAGCTAGCTAGGTTTGCATCTCCTTTAATGTCAGTAAGCCGAGTGATGCTCCACATTCCACGTAATCGACCTCCCCCGCCCCATTTACAGTAAATGCACATGCTCGAAACTAAAAACTCAGCCGCCTTTAGTACTAATTCAGTACTCTCGGACGGCAACTACTTTTTCTGTAGATAGAGATGCAACAGAAAAAGAAACGTACAAGCAAAGTACCAAAGACAACTAAAATCACCAGAAGGTTTGCTTTCCCAGCTTTGCATTTGCTCCTTCACTGCTCGAGAAGCTTTTTCTTTCCAGATTACCAAATTTAAAAAGTTATTTGGGTATTTCTACGGTTTTGAGATCACCAGCAACTCCAATAGAGATCAAGAGATTGCGGATATGGCCTCGAATGAACATATTGTAAAGCTACCTTACCTTGCCCATGACCATCACATTCCATTCCTACCGTTGGCAAGGTAGATTCAACAAAGAACGGGCTCACAATCACCATTGCCAGCACCAAGCTCAACATCCCGTACCTCCGACGTTCTTCCGGTTCCGTCGACGACTCTAATTCTCCATCCCATTCCAGCTTCCGCTTTGTCGAGCTTCCCTTTTGCAGCACTGCCCACAACTTCACGCATCGGTGAGTCTCAAAGATCCACTCTTGCACGTTCTCCATGATATCATTGACCAAGAAGGGCGGCCTGATCCGCTTTGTATAATTTCCGACGTGTTTCTTGGGTGGGCTGTTGATGTTTCAAAGAGTACTGTGGGCGTCGTGTATATCACATTCTCCACCGGTGGAGCCTACGGCACCATCAACTACGTCTCTCTGTGGCTTAATCTTCCACATCGTTCCACAAATTCCGACAAGTTCAAGCTGGCGGGGGTTTCCTGAAAGTTATCGTTTCCATTCAGTTGTTGGAATATGTTATAATATATATTTAAAGGTTGAAAGAAGAAAATTTGTGAAAAATGGTTGAGAGTTGTGTGCAGGTCGAGATTTCGCTCGATTGTTGCTTAACATGTTACTCAAGCGAAGTCAAGATCAAGATTTCTCTTAACTCTCGCTTGACATGTCGCTCGAGTGAGAGACCAGACAGTAATCTTGTTCGAGTTTCTCTTGACGCGTCGCTCGAGCACGATATTATTGAGATCCGAACTTTCACAATGTCTAAAGAAGAGACGCGTCTCAACCAAAATATTGTTAGTAACCGTTATTCACTCGACTCTTGCTCGATGTGTCGCTTGAACAAGATCTCAGGCAATGATCTCATTCGATCATTGTTTGATGTGTTGCTCAAGTGAGGATCCAGGTAGTTACCTCGATCGATCCGCACCCGACACCTCGCTTGAGCGAGAAACAGTTAAATTGCAAATAACATAATTTTTTTACAGATTCCTTTTCAAACTTTATAAATAATATTGTGACAGACCTGTCAAGTCACGAAAAATCTTTCATCTTTTCTGTTTGTCATTCTTAATAGAAACTTTAGGAACTCTCCAAAATTTTTATTTGAAATGTTTAAAGGCTTTGTTGTATTCTGGAGACAATTTGCTAGAAACTCATTAACAAACTCTTAGTAAGTGGGGGTAAATATCGTCTTAAAGATAGTATTTTCATACTCCTTAAAGCCTTGCTATATTCTCATATTCTCTTTTCCATCTCCAAAATTTTCTAACTTTAAGATAATTGCCAATGGAAGGAGGGTTTGAATCTACTGCTTTCAAAGTGATAAATCAAGATTTTGTGAAATTTGACCAATTTGATGGAACCAATTTCACACGCTGGCAAAACAAGATGAAGTTTTTCCTCACTGCGTTGAAGATTTTTTACGTCCTGGATCAAAGTTTGGAGCCAATTCCTGCGCCAACTTCTGAAGTTTCGAATATTGTCAAAACGTTGAGGAAGAAACGCAAAGAGAATGAATTGGTCTGCAGAGGTTACATTCTTAACACTCTTTCTAATTGTCTGTATGATTTGTTTACTACTATGAAATCTCCTATGGAAATCTGGAATGCCCTTGAAGCAAAGTATAAAACAAAAAAATTAGGTATTGATAAATGTATAATTTTCAAGTACTTTAAATTTAAAATGGTTGAAAATCTGTTTTTGTTGGACCAAGTGCATGAGTTGCAAGTCTTGGTCAACAAATTTTATGATCTGTCTATTAATATTCTTGAGTCATTCCAAGTGGAAGCAATTATTACAAAACTCCCACCAAGTTGGAATAACTACAGGAAGAAGATTTTGCATATGGCAGAAAAAATCACTTTAGAACAAATTGAAAAACATCTATAAATTGAAGAAGAGAGTAGAATTCGTGATGATAGCCATTTTGATTTTAAAGTGAATGTAACAATGTCCAAAAGGGAGATGATAGAAAATGGAATTTTCTTAAGCTAAAGAAGGGAAACACCTTCAAGAATAATTTCTCCACCAACAAGGACAAGAAAAATAAGTAATGTTTTAACTGTAGAAAGAAGGGCCTTTACATTCATAAGTGCAGGTTCTTAAAAAATAAGTAGAAAGAAGATGGTAGCAGTTCAAACATTGCAAGTGTAATTGAAGAAATAATTGCAATGGTGGAAGATCTTCCAATTGATGGTTCGATTCTAGTACTACAGTGCATGTGTGCAATAATAAAGCACAATTCAAGAACTATGTCGTGGTTATTGATGGTCAACAAGTTCTTGTAGGAAATCATAATGCAGTTCAAGTCCATGGAAGAGGAGATGTAGAGATGCAACTTACTTATGGGAAGAAATTAATTTTAGCAAATGTTCTTCATGTTCTAGAAATTAAAAAGAATCTTTTATTTGCTAATTTGCTGCGTAAAAAGGGTATTAAGGCTGTACTTGAGTCTAATAAGTTAATTTTGTAAGAATGAAGTGTTTGTGGGGAAAAGGGTGTTCTTGTGATGGGATATTTAAACTAAATATTGTTAATAAAGATGTTGCGCATTCTGCTTATTTGATTGAGTCTTTTTCTTTATGACATGGTCGATTAGCACATTTAAATTTAAATTTCCTATGAGAATGATGTTGATTCGAAATGTGAAATTTGTATTCAAGCAAAAATGACTAAAAAACCATTTCATATTATTAATAGAAATTCACAAATTTTAGAACTTATACATTTAGACATTTGTGAATTAAATGACATTTTGACTAGTGGATGCAAGAGATATTTTACATAGATGACTTCTCTAGATATATTGTTATGTATTTGTTGAAAAATAAGGATGAGGCTTAAAACATGTTCATTCACTATAAATCAAAAGTAGAAAATTAAAAAGAAATTAAAATTAAAATTCTTAGAACCGATAGATGTAGAGAATATTTCTCATATAAATTTTCTAGTTTCTACGAAAACCACGGAATTATACATCAAATGAGAGGCCTTACACACTACAACAAAATGGTTTGGCAGAACGAAAAAATAGAACTCTTGTAGACATGGTTAATGCTATGACTCTAAGTGCAAAGTTGCCTTATGGGGGGAGAGGCGTTACTTACTGCATAATAGAATACCATTTAGAAAACTACAAGTGTCACCTCATGAACTCTAGAATGGAAGAAAATCAAATCTAGACTATCTTAAAGTGTAAGGGTATTTAACATTTTACAGAGTTCCAGATTTATAGAGGGCTAAACTAGGATTAAAAGTTGTAAAAATTATTTTTGTTGGTTGTGCTGAAAATTTCAAGGCATATAGATTATTAGATTTGGGTGCTAATATCATAGTGAAATTAAAAGATGTTTAATTTATTGAAAATAAATTTGATAGTGATTATGAATATGTTTCATAATCAAGTGAAACAGAAGCTTCTACCTCTGTTTTGAATAGATCTCCTAATAAAAATAAGAGAGTTTAGATTTTCAGTAGAGTAAAAGAAAGAGTCAGATAGTTAGGAACGAAAAAAATTTTGGTCCTGATTTTATCTCAGCTCTTGCTGTAGTCTTCCTTGTAGAAGGAGACTTAAACACAATCCTTAATAAAAAAAATACCCATTGTTCTTAACGTGGGGGTTGATCCAAAAAGTGTTGATGAAGCCATGACTTCTAGAGATGCAACCTTTTGGAAGGAAGCAATAAATGATAAAATGGACTCAATATTATCGAATAATACTTGGATACTAGTGGATCTACCTCCAAATTCAGAAGTTATTGGATGCAAATGGGTATTAAGAATGAAGTATAATTCTGATAGTTTTGTCCAAACCTTTGAAGTAAGGTTAGTTGCAAAAAATTTAAGTCAAAAGCAAAGAATATATTATTTTGATACCTATGCTCTAGTGGCAAGGATCACATATATTCATGTACTTATTGCTCTTGCATCAATACATGACTTACTTGTGCATCAAATGAATGTAAAATCTACTTAAATGATGATCTTGATGAGTAAGTATACATGAAATAACCTGAGAGATTTGTTCTATCAGAAAATGAAAAGAAAGTATATAAATTAGTCATTATATGAGTTAAAACAAACACCAAAATTATGGCATGAAAAGTTTGGTTTTGTTATTTTGTCTGATTGTTTCAAACATAATAGTGCTAATAAGTGTATTTATTCAAAATTTACTGAAAATTTTGGTGTTATTGTTTGTCTTTATGTTGATGACATGCTAATTTTTAGTACTAATATGGAAGGTATATGTAAAACCAAGAAATATTTGACTTCAAAGTTTAAAATGAAAGATCTCAATTCAAACATATACTATTTTGGAAATTAAAGTGAAAAAACATAGTGGCGGTTATGCATTATGTCAATATTGAGAAAGTGCTTCCTAAATTCAAACATTAAGAAATAAAATAAGCAAATACATCATTTGATTCTAATGTTAAATTCAATAAAAATCTTGGATGAGTAACAGCACAACTTAAATATTCTAGTGCAGTTGGTAGCATGATATATATTATGCATTGTATTAGACCTGATATTACTTCTGCTATGAGTAAACTTTCTAGATACACTAGTTGTCCTAGTGTAGACCACTAGAAAGCAATTGGTAGAGTTTTTGGATATTTAAAGAAAACTATCAGTTTAGGATTCTTTTATTCAAAATTTTCAGCAGTACTTGAAGGATACTCAGATGTTAGTTAGATGACTAGTATAAGTGACAATAAATCCACAACAGGTTAAATATTTAACTTTGGTGGGGGTTCCATTTCTTGGGCATCAAAAAAATAGATGTGTATCTCTCATTCCACAATTGAATTATGGTTTATAGCATTAGTAGTAGCAAGGAAAGAAGCAAAATGGTTTAAGAATATGTTATTAGATATAGAGTTATGGCCATAACTTATGCCTACTATTTCCCTGCATTGTGATAATGAAGCTACTATGTCTAGAGCGTATAATAAAGTGTAAAATGAAAAGTCTAAACACATAAGTCTAAGACATGATTATATTAGACAATTAGTAGTTGATGAAATCATAACAATTGTCTATGTGAGGTCAAGTTGTATGTTGACAGACCCTTTTACCAAAAGTTTATCGCAAGAATTTATAAGGTCACATCCATTGGAATGAGACTGAAACTCTTTCAAAAGAATCAACAGTAACAGCAACCCAACCCTTCATACCTTATCTAAAAGTGTTTAATGGGTAATAACAAGTTACTGATCTGTGATTAGTTGAGCACTACAATAACAAAGTCTCATTTAGGATGAAAAGTGATGTCTGTTATGTTTAAAAAAGAAGAGTTTTACTCTTAATGAAATTCAAATTTAGAAATGTCTTGGTAATAGGGACATAAGAGAAACTTCGCCTATATGAACGTAGAAGTGGTTCCGCTTCTAACAAGAGACTTGAATTTATCTCTTGTAAATGCTCATTAAATCAGGATATAGCACAATGCCATAATAGTGCTAATAATTAAAAAACTCTATTGTGAAAAGAATATTTTTTTGTGTATGTTGGTTCCAGTTTTGAACTAAAAAGTTTTGGTTTAAGCCTAGGCCACTAATTACTTTTCAAAACATTGAACTGATTACACCAAGAGAATGTTTAAATCGAAAAATACATTATTTTATATATGAAAATGTCAATAGTGAAGCATAATTTTAAATATATATCACAATCTAGTGGGAGATTGTTGGAATAGGTTGTAATATATATTTAAAAGTTGAAGGAAGAGAGCTTGTGAAAAATGGTTGAGAGTTGTGTGCAGGCTAAGATCTCACTTGGTTGTCGCTTGACATATTGCTCGAGCGAAGTCAAGGCCGAGATCTCGCTTAACTCTCGCTTGACATGTCGCTCAAGTAAGAGACCGGGTAATGATCTCGCTCGAGTTTTGCTCAACGTATCGCTTGAGCGAGAATCCAGAAAGTGGCCTTACTCAATACCCTGTTCGAATGAGAAACAACTAAATTGCAAATACCATGATTTTTCACAAATACCTTTTCAAGTTTTATAAATAGTGTTGTGATAGACCTGTTAAGTTATGAAAAATCTTTCATCTTTTCTATTTCTGTCATTCTCAATAAAAACTATAGGAATTCTCTAAAATTACTATTTGGAAAGTTCAAAAACTTTGTTGTATCCTAGAGACGATTTGCTATAAATTCATTGACAAACTCTTAGTGAGTGGGGGTAAATATCGTATTAAAGACAATATTTTCATACGCCTCAAAGTCTTGATATATTCTTAGATTCCCTTTTTCATCTCCAAAATTTCCCAACATCAATTGCACCAATATTTGAGAGACGTGGATGGTACGGACGTTTGGTCTAAATTTATGCAGTCGCAGATTTAGTGTTGCTTGGAGTCTTTAGGGTGGATGTGTAACACAATCGAGCAAATTGAACCTTTTGATCTGGATCTTCTCACAAAATATCTGCAAGTTCCCGTTTGGGCTGTAGGTCCTTTCTTCCCCAAGCAACTCTTAAAAAACTGTCCTCCTCACATTCATCAAGTATTTTTGAACAACATGCCGGGAAAAAATCCGGAATACCTCCAAACCATTTAAACTCAAATTTGAACCATTTAAACTCGACGTCTCAAAACCAGAGTACCGTAAAAATAATCTATAAATTAACATAATGAAAAAGGTGCATATTATTTTCATAAAAGAGGGGTGAATGTTACAGAATATCAAAGACTAAATCTTACAACAAATTCACAACATTTATCCTACATTCTCAATATTGCCTTAAAAGCTAACTTATCTTGGTAGTATTTAAAATAATATGGTGATGCTAATATTGGTCCCGTTGTTGCTCTCTTGAAGCCACTTGCTTTTTTCAAAGACTCCAACTCTTAATTCTAGTGCTTACGATCTCAAAAGAGAGTCATGTTCCTTGTCCAATCCTTTTTACAGGGTAGGACCATCAGGTGTCCTTCTAACATATTTCTAACTCTAGTAATGCTTGAATGAAAGTCTTTTAGTCTCAACCATCCATATTAAGAGAGAGAGACTCACAATAGTTAACATGTATAAACGAGAACCAATGTAATAGAAAGAAGGCTAAAAACATTGACCCAAACTAGCTAATCTGGAATCTAAACCACATAGATCACAACCCATTCCTTATATACAACTAGAATCTTTGTAGCACACTTGCAACCTCGTTAAAGACAATATTAGGATACCATATTTTCTATTGACACCAAATGTTGCATTCCAAGCCAAGAAATTGTCCGTAGGTGTGATGAATGGGCATTAGCCTTGATGAGGATACTAAAATGTCCACCTTAAGTTTTCTTCTTTTAAAATAAATTATTAACTACTATTTCAAAATCAGATTTCAAGACTAGAAAGACAATGTGAAGATCAAACGAAGACAATGTCTTTCTACAATATATTCAAAAATTATTATGTTTAATCATAGAAACAATAACTGGGCAACCAAACCATTTCATAATCATAGAGCCACCATCAAAAGAATAAGTAACATTATGTGAAGCATCAAAAAGGAAGTTTCTGATGTTTTAGTTCTCCAAGAAACTAAAATGAAAGCTTGACATATGGAAGCACGTAACTTTCAATTACGATTTCACAATTATATGGCCATTGACTATGAGGGGAAAAATGGAGGAATTGAATTGTTCTGAAATAAAGAAGTTAAACTATCCATCATGAGTTATCCAAAATATCATGCCACTACAAGAAATATGACTTTTTGTGGTGCCAAGAATTCGCCGTAAAAATTCTTTTTCTCTTTTATATGGAAATACTTTTTCTCGACGACAATAATGGCGCCGGTAGTTTGTTGCAATGATATGCACGTTACAATTATTTTGCTTCGAATTTCAAAAGTGCTGCTATTGCTGGACTTTTGCGATGAATTTATGCTGCGGCAAAAAGTCATAAATTTGCCAAATATAGTTTTGCTAACCCTCGGTAATTGTTGGCATAAAACGTTTTCCGGTGAGTACAGTTCGCCGCAAAACGTCTCATATTTTACAACAATATATCAAACTACAAAAAATCAGTTCGAAGTATGAGACAACAAAGATAGGTTCCTAAGTGTAAGGTAGAGACCAAATAGCTCCTTTGGGGCCTTTACCCCCAAAAATCTAACAAAATTATTAAGAGAAAGACTTTGTTCATATAATCTAACAAAATTAAAAATTATGTTGTGACGCCCCCAAATTCCCCCTAAAATAACACGGGAATCGAGGCGTCGGGATGATGACAACACGGGTCACACATCCCAACAACACGTGTCAAACGTGTGTGCACACGTGACATACATAAATAAAAGGTCGCAGCGGAAAATAAATTAATATCTAAGTACCAGAATTTTTTAGAAATATTTTACAAACCAATTTAATAAAAACTCTCCAACAGGAGATTTAATACAGTCATCCAAAAATACAATTTAAACGAATACATAATTATAAAAAATGGGAAAATAAATTTCCCGAGATATCAATTAATAATATCACCTCAATAGCGGAGCCGTCTCCTCAGGCTCGGCCTGTCCAAAGTCTGCATCCAAAGCAAACTACGACGCCAAGATGGCATCGCAGGTAAGTACAACCCAACCAAACCTAAGACAATAAATACATTAATGCCACAACAACAACCAAGAACAATTACTATATGCATGAGGCTCAAAATCATCTTCCTCAAAATCGCTGAAATAACCACTCGTCAAAATCCCAATTTAATCCACCATAAAATCACCCATCATTTTCCATAAAAATAATATCCTCAAAATCGATCATACCGGGCGTTACGTATCGCCGTCCCCGATATGATTACACACACACCCGAAACCATAATGGGCGTTACGTATCGCCGTCCCCATTACGATCCACACACACTCATTTCATACCGGGCGTTACGTATCGCCGTCCCCGATATGAAATGCACACCCTGATGACCATAATGGGCGTTACGTATCGCCGTCCCCATTATGTCACCCACACACTCACACGCTGATCACAACGGGCGTTACGTATCGCCGTCCCCGTTATGACTCAGCCCAAAACCAATAAAATCCATTAAACTCACTTTAAATTCCAGATTCCATTCTCAACACATGAATATCCAAAATCATGCCAAAATCCACTTTCCAAATATTTTCATGAGCATGCGCGTAAATACACAATGCAGACAACCGTGCAGCAATTAACCAACATTTAAATAATCCAATCAATCAACAAATACCAACATCAACCATCACATATCAGCAATAATCAAATACAACAACTGTTGATGCCAAAAATATATTTAAATCTTAAAGCTTGTTTGGAAAGTACTTACAGCGGTAAAAACGCATTTCCTTGAACAACGCCAATCCGCAGCGTTTGTAGCGGTCACATGTACGTTAGGCTAAAACACTCGGTTTGACCCCAAAATTTAGGGAGGTACTCATTGAAGGGTGGGGAATCTCATGGAGGTGGTGGTGTGGCGGCACAACCACCGGAAGGTGGCGGATCGGGGCCAAAAGTGGTGAAAACCCATTTTCGGGTTTGGGCTCGTACCGGGAAGGTGAGGCCGCGGTTGGGGAAACTGAGCTAGGGGGTTGACCGGCTGGGCGAGGGGAGTCGAATGGTGGCGGAGGTGAGACCTACGGTGGCCGGACGGCGGCGTGGCGAAGAACGACCCGTTTAAGGCCCATTTCGGGTGGAGGGGCTAACCGGCGGCGATGGGTGGCTTTGGGCGGTGGGTTATGCTCGCCGGAGGTTGGGGAGTCTAGTGGTGGTGGTCGGAGGCCAAGGGGTGGCCGGCGGTGGCCGGAAAATGCAAGGGAAGCAAAAATGACCATTTCGGGTTTGTGGCCGTGTAGGGGCGGTGGGGTGGCCGGAGGGGACACCACCGGTGCCGTTGAGCTCGCCGGCGTGAGGGGGTGAGGTTGGGCTGGGCGGTGTCGCCGGTGGGTGGCCGGCGGCAATCCTGGGGCTGAGGAGAAGAGACGGGCGAAGGGGAGTGGGAGCAGGGGACGCGGGCTGGGGGGGGGGTCTGGGAAGGAAGAAGAGAAAAAGAAAAGAAAAAGAAAAAGGAAAAAAGAAAAGAAAAGGAAAAGAAAAAGGAGAAAAAGGAAAAAGAAGGGAAAAAGGGTCCAACTAGAAAAACACAACAAATTAAATAAAAGCCAGCCAAGATACTACAATCTAATATCATTAAAATAAAATATTTAAAGCCCCAACAATATAAATAAATTAAACCCAAACACAATATTATTTATAAAACAATAAATAATATAACGAAAGCAGATAAAATAAATTCACATAATAAAATAGAAGAATTTAATTCCACTCATTAAAATAATTAACTTATTAAAATAAATAAGAAAAGCAACGTAACTCGATATCAACTAATTAATAGCTCAATTAAATATCTTAAATAAATAAAATATGACCAATAATATTATTTAAATAAATTAAAATAATTAACACCAAGCATAAAATAACGTGTAAAAATACACGTAAATCCGGGATCTCACATCCTCCCCCCCTTAAAAAGAATTTCGTCCTCGAAATTCGCTCGGCTGCAGCTAATAAAACTCTAATAACTCACCTACTACATCGCTTAATACTCACTCCAAGTCTTAGTACAATCATCTATTTTCCTCAAATGTAAACGAATTATATTTCATTATAAACGTATAGTCTCCAAATAATATTTCATCTCTAAAACTCTTGAGATAGCCAATCAATCTGAACCCCACATGTACAAGAACCTCAGTACAATCTCCCAAAATTTAATATTCACTAACTCCTTACAACAATTTGTGTTACCCTAAAATAACTCCCAAGTTTAACTTTCTAACTTAATCACCAATAAACATAATTTACCCAACTAAAAGATAATTCTTTACTTACAAGTATCATCTCAAATTTCAACTCACCACTAATTCCCCAAAATTTACATAAGAATTGAACCTTCAACCATATTGCAATTCATCACGCTTCCTCGCGCACTTTGATAATTCGCTAAATTCATAAAAATTTAAGCGCTCATAAATTATCACCATAGTAAAAATTGGCTTAACATCTATTAGCAAGAAATCCTATACCACTCTTTCAAATCTTAATACTTTATCATCTCACAATTCAAGTTATGCCACCCAATATTAAAGCCTAAAAATTTTTTTCTAACTCCCAAACCACCAATATACTTCTCCATCATTATAACTCCTCACTCTCATCATAGATTAATTATCTAAATCCGTATTCTCTCAATCGAACCTTCATTACCTATGAGATGGAATAACCTGCAATATTTTAATTCTTATATGACCTCAAGCCAAACTAAATTCTTTAAAATACCTCGACAATTGTTGCTAACCATTAAATTCTCCGAAATATTATACTTAAATTATCCACTCCTAACAATTCGCCCAAAAGCTTAAAATTTATCTCTTAAATTTATTTCCATCGCATCAACTCAACCTTATCACTTAACAAATAAATTTTCCCCAAGTTCAACACCAGCCAAAAACAAATACTCTCCAAAATTTACACTCACATTTATTATACATCAATCTCTAATTATCCACAAATAACATCAAAGTTTCACCAAGAAAATAATTGATCGCCCACCATCATAAGCATTACTAAAACAATTCCTATAACACCATACCAATGGCTAAGAATTTTACACTCACATGAAGAGTCTATCTAAATACAATTCCAATAATCTCCCAGAAATAAAATCAGAACTTAGACACTCAAACACTCAGTGAGACCCAGGAAATAAATACACAAAAATATAGCATATACAATATCGACAAAGAAATGCAATTGCATAAATACCAACAAACTATCAAACAAATCCATATCGCAATTATAAATAATAGAATACCCAAATACTAAACAAAATTCAAGTAATTCACATAATTATTATATAAAAACACAAAAGGGGAAAAGATTTAATAAACAACTAAGTAAAAACCACTCATTCAAGAAAACAAACCCACCTCCTTTAATAAACACAAATTCACCAAAAACTTTTATTAAATAACGAGAGAAGGATAAATTAAAATAACAACAAAAAAAACAAAATCACAAATAAAATTTTAAAATTCTCTACAAACTCAACTCTTAAAAAGATTATTGTAGAAATCTCTAAAATTTAAAATCTGTTAAAAGAAACGAACCATCATAAAATAATTAAATCGGTAAATTAATTAATAACTAAATACAAACAAGTCGCCAAAACAAATCCACTCGTTAAAGTAATAGATAAACTTTTAAAATAAAACACACGAAAATGTGGAAAGATAATAAATTTTAAAACTTACTTCAAAGCATGCCCCTAAAAATAAAACAACAGAAATGTGAAAATATAATCAATTTTAATTTTATCTCAAAGCATAAACTTAAAAAGAAACAAGGCAGTGATGCTTTTAAATTTTGTCTAAATAAATTTCAAACGTTCAGAAATACTTAAAATACAAGAGCCATAATTAAAATAAACAAATAATAAACCAAAACCAAAACTATCTCATAGGAAACCTATGAACTGAAATTAAAAGCAAATCCTGACGATAATTGAATAAAAGCTTAAGACGATAAAATAACCCATAACAAAATAAATAAACTTTAAAATAAGGAATTTTATAACACAACTGTTTAAAATAACAGATTCAATAAATAGATTGACTTAAAATAATAATTTAATCCGAAATATCCAAATTCTAATTTAAACAAAAACAAAGGCATATATATAAAATAAATAAATAATTAAATAAATACTCGACAACCTAACCAAATAAAATCAACTAACAAAAATCTTAACTGCTACCCATTTACAATATTAAACAAATATTACAATAAAATAAAATAAACTAACAAACCAATCGATCGGAATCGATTTAATTATGAAAATAAATAAACAATAAAAATATTAAAATAAAAAGCACAACACAACAAAATAAATACCGATAATGTTACCATATAAATTAGTCGAAAGACTAAGACAACAAATAAAATAATATAATAAAATAACCCAATCATCAAACAAATAAATTTTTAAAAACCACAAACTTTTCTGGTACTGTCCCTAGGTAACTTGCGGATTTACCCAGAGCCGAACTGCTCTGATACCACCTGTGACGCCCCCAAATTCCCCCTAAAATAACACGGGAATCGAGGCGTCGGGATGATGACAACACGGGTCACACATCCCAACAACACGTGTCAAACGTGTGTGCACACGTGACATACATAAATAAAAGGTCGCAGCGGAAAATAAATTAATATCTAAGTACCAGAATTTTTTAGAAATATTTTACAAACCAATTTAATAAAAACTCTCCAACAGGAGATTTAATACAGTCATCCAAAAATACAATTTAAACGAATACATAATTATAAAAAATGGGAAAATAAATTTCCCGAGATATCAATTAATAATATCACCTCAATAGCGGAGCCGTCTCCTCAGGCTCGGCCTGTCCAAAGTCTGCATCCAAAGCAAACTACGACGCCAAGATGGCATCGCAGGTAAGTACAACCCAACCAAACCTAAGACAATAAATACATTAATGCCACAACAACAACCAAGAACAATTACTATATGCATGAGGCTCAAAATCATCTTCCTCAAAATCGCTGAAATAACCACTCGTCAAAATCCCAATTTAATCCACCATAAAATCACCCATCATTTTCCATAAAAATAATATCCTCAAAATCGATCATACCGGGCGTTACGTATCGCCGTCCCCGATATGATTACACACACACCCGAAACCATAATGGGCGTTACGTATCGCCGTCCCCATTACGATCCACACACACTCATTTCATACCGGGCGTTACGTATCGCCGTCCCCGATATGAAATGCACACCCTGATGACCATAATGGGCGTTACGTATCGCCGTCCCCATTATGTCACCCACACACTCACACGCTGATCACAACGGGCGTTACGTATCGCCGTCCCCGTTATGACTCAGCCCAAAACCAATAAAATCCATTAAACTCACTTTAAATTCCAGATTCCATTCTCAACACATGAATATCCAAAATCATGCCAAAATCCACTTTCCAAATATTTTCATGAGCATGCGCGTAAATACACAATGCAGACAACCGTGCAGCAATTAACCAACATTTAAATAATCCAATCAATCAACAAATACCAACATCAACCATCACATATCAGCAATAATCAAATACAACAACTGTTGATGCCAAAAATATATTTAAATCTTAAAGCTCGTTTGGAAAGTACTTACAGCGGTAAAAACGCATTTCCTTGAACAACGCCAATCCGCAGCGTTTGTAGCGGTCACATGTACGTTAGGCTAAAACACTCGGTTTGACCCCAAAATTTAGGGAGGTACTCATTGAAGGGTGGGGAATCTCATGGAGGTGGTGGTGTGGCGGCACAACCACCGGAAGGTGGCGGATCGGGGCCAAAAGTGGTGAAAACCCATTTTCGGGTTTGGGCTCGTACCGGGAAGGTGAGGCCGCGGTTGGGGAAACTGAGCTAGGGGGTTGACCGGCTGGGCGAGGGGAGTCGAATGGTGGCGGAGGTGAGACCTACGGTGGCCGGACGGCGGCGTGGCGAAGAACGACCCGTTTAAGGCCCATTTCGGGTGGAGGGGCTAACCGGCGGCGATGGGTGGCTTTGGGCGGTGGGTTATGCTCGCCGGAGGTTGGGGAGTCTAGTGGTGGTGGTCGGAGGCCAAGGGGTGGCCGGCGGTGGCCGGAAAATGCAAGGGAAGCAAAAATGGCCATTTCGGGTTTGTGGCCGTGTAGGGGCGGTGGGGTGGCCGGAGGGGACACCACCGGTGCCGTTGAGCTCGCCGGCGTGAGGGGGTGAGGTTGGGCTGGGCGGTGTCGCCGGTGGGTGGCCGGCGGCAATCCTGGGGCTGAGGAGAAGAGACGGGCGAAGGGGAGTGGGAGCAGGGGACGCGGGCTGGGGGGGGGTCTGGGAAGGAAGAAGAGAAAAAGAAAAGAAAAAGAAAAAGGAAAAAAGAAAAGAAAAGGAAAAGAAAAAGGAGAAAAAGGAAAAAGAAGGGAAAAAGGGTCCAACCAGAAAAACACAACAAATTAAATAAAAGCCAGCCAAGATACTACAATCTAATATCATTAAAATAAAATATTTAAAGCCCCAACAATATAAATAAATTAAACCCAAACACAATATTATTTATAAAACAATAAATAATATAACGAAAGCAGATAAAATAAATTCACATAATAAAATAGAAGAATTTAATTCCACTCATTAAAATAATTAACTTATTAAAATAAATAAGAAAAGCAACGTAACTCGATATCAACTAATTAATAGCTCAATTAAATATCTTAAATAAATAAAATATGACCAATAATATTATTTAAATAAATTAAAATAATTAACACCAAGCATAAAATAACGTGTAAAAATACACGTAAATCCGGGATCTCACATATGTAAACTGATATGGCAACAAAATCATCATATTGAAGAACGCATTTGTTGCCTTGGGTAAGTAGGCAACAAATTGACAAAAGAGAGTAGAGAGAAACCAAAATGTGTTACACTAAGATAAAAGAACTTTCAGGTTTCAAAACAACATATAGAACTAAAATTATTGATCAAACTGAAGAACGCATTGATCACAATGCTAACTATTAACCTGTGGAGGCTGCATACAAAATAAATAATCACCAAAATCTAGACCAGAAGATGAACATAGAGTAGAGTAATATACACAAAACATAGCAACAAATTACCTATTTACTTCAGTAACCATATCATGTGAGGAAACAACAACTATAAATGCTACTATTATGATACATAAGCTGTCTGTCTACAAAGTAAGTAGTTAGTAGCAGTGTGTATTTTGAGAATTTTCAAGTTTTACTTCCCTTTCTCCGTAATTGCTAATATAATTCTAGGATAGAGTTTATCACTGCCCACTATTTAACAAATTTAGATTGAAGATTCACAAAACTAACATAATTTTATCCAAGCACTGGCCAAGGAAAAAAGCTTTGATGTTTTTGCTTTTGCATAGGTTAGCATCCACTGGTGCTTCATCCTGCTTTCTCTGCACCCAAATTAAAAAAAAAAAGTAGAAATCAAGCTCTATATAATCATTTATCATGTTTTTGCTTGTGCAAGATCTGATTCACACAACTATAAATGTTGTGGGGTTTACTTCTTGGCTCTCTCACTAATCTTACGCTAGGCTCTAGCAAACTTTAGGTAATCCAAATCCCTTCATCTAACAAGACTAAAATTTGAAGCTTGGAATTATTTTCTTATGTGATTAGAATAATATATTCTAATACATAAGAGTATGAAGAGATAATTCAAACCAAAGTTTCATGTATTATTTAACTTTGATGCTCCAAAAAAAGAAAAGATTGCCATTAACATTGGTTTAGACTTTAAGAATCCTAAAAATTATCCATGGTCGACAAAATGGTTTAATGATCTCCAAGTCATTCTGTTTCTAGAATAATTTCTTTAAAAATAAATGATCTTCTATTTAAGGTGTCAGTTTATGTATTGTGGACTGTGGTCATCCTAAAAAAGAATAACTGATTGTCATATTTGAATTAGTCGTTAATGATACTTCTTAAAAACTCATCTGATTGCAGTGTACCTAATCATCAAACTCTAGTTACAAATTACCTAACATCTAAAAAATGATCTCATGCAAACCACCACGAGCCTAATATAATTTTCAGTTTGTGGACATAATATTTCCCAAACTTAAGCCAACAAGAGTTTCAGTCCTATATTTTGGGGATAATCGATGAAGTAATCTATCAGTCCCACATTAGGCTTCAAAAATCCTATAAGAAAGCACAATACATCTACAGCCCTAGTATCATGATTCACGCAAATCTCTCACACCCAAAAAATACTATCACTACATCTGAATAATCTAATTTTTTGTCAACCTAAAGCAATAAGCAAAATAATTCTTCCATGTGGATATCAGTGGTCTGCAGTCGAGCTCTTTCCAATTTTAATCAATTAAAAAGATAATGTAATATTCATCTCTAGCATACCAAAAGGATTTAAATCAAAATATTAATGACAGAGAGATCCTTGTCAATTACCTACGGCTGGCTTAACAAGTTTCTCTTCTTCTTAAATCTTGCTGCATCTTCATCATGTATTGTACAACCAAATTGGTTTATCCAATAAATGGCAATTAAACTGCATGCATGAAAAAATTCAATAAGAAAAGAAGAACAAAACAGGAAATTAATATATAGGACCTAGGTCCAATCTAAGTTGAAAGCAACATATAGGACAATGCATCAATTACAACATTCAAGTGGATCATGATTCTAAATAATTAAAAGGGGGAAGGTTTTCAATAACAATGCACCTTCAGTTTAAATAATGAGTCTATTTAGTTAATTAACTATAACTCATATCAAGATTAACTATAATTATTGTTAAAATATAAAATAATGCAATCACTTCTCTTTCTTTTTTACTTTGTTTATAAGTTTTAGTAATTTGATATATAAAATAGAATGCAAAGACATGTAGAGCTTCTAAAGGTATGAACCTTATTGTCAAAAAAATAGAGAAATAACAAATCTACAGAAAATTCAAAATACTAATCTGAAATATATCAATTACAAAATTTCACTCTCAATCTACATTAAAACTAAAGCACTAATCTGATACAACAAATAAATAAATATATCTGTTTAGTTTTGAAGAAAGCTCAATACAATCAATTTAGCACACATGTTATAGATATAGAATTTCCATTTCAATTATATAGGAAGCAATAAAACAGCAATTACTCACTTGGTGTATGGCTAAAACTTGCAAACCAATATATCAGAATTCAATATTAAGATGTATGGTATGTGCTTATGAGTCTAAAGATCTCTATACTTCTTTGCAATGCCATAATCAATAACGTAAACCTGTAAAACAAAGGGATGAGGGGTTTAATACACTCAAGTTACTCATTCAAACTAATACATACCCAAATGGGGAGAACAACTAAATTTTTGGGTTCTGCTGCAAATGTGAAACATCCAAACAGGAAAAATCCAAAAAGAAACTCCAAAAAATAACTTGTCACAAGACACCTTTATTTTTGGGCTTGACATCATTGAGGCTTATTCTACGTTCACTTTCAAAAGAATTGATACATAACAATGAATGTTGCATGAGAAATTAATGGATTTATGTAGAAAATTAAATTATTTTACAGAGAAACTAACACTACAAGAGATAAGCACACATATTTTTATAAAAGAAAAACTAAAACTACACATTTCAGAAAAGAGAACGTGAGCCTGAAAAATGTAAATAGGAATAGTTAAAATCAGGAAACGTTTTCCGAAAAAAACATTTATTATCATTCCACTTCATCACTAATTAATTTTCCCAAGAAACTTTTTCTTTCAACACGTTTGCATTTAGAAAGCTTGATCTAGTGTTATACTTTAAGGCTGTGTTCCAATAAAGGTTTCTTCATTTGAAAAAGTCACATATTTTGGAGCATGGAAAGAAAAAAATACCCAAAAAGTCTCCATGCATTTAGTCCTAATCAACTACACCGCTTTCTAGATGCACTACTAAACAGTATAATTTTGACATAAAAATTGAGGTGCAATGCATCTCATGCTTCCTGATTCGATCTCCAAAATTAAAAACAAATTTTGACAAAAAAAAAAACAAGTTAAAGTGCATGCCAATACACATTGTGAGTTGTGCATAAAAGGGGTCTCTTAGGTATTTTAGGTAGGTAATTTCTAAACAAACAGTGGTGCACTTTGATGAATACACTGTGTGACAATCCGGATTTTTTCTTTCTCCTATTTGGATTCTTGTGTATGCTTAGAGTGGATATTATTTTGTATTTTATTATTTTCTTAGGAGAGGTATGTACCAACTTAGGCATTTTCTTGAAGGGAGAACATGGAATTAGGCCCAAGATAGTGAAATAAGGCCCATGGAGAAAGGAAGGTGGCTGGCCATGCCTTAAGTGATGAGTGCCTAGGATTTTGTGAGACCTCATAGGACACTTGGCACACTAAGATGATTTCCTTTTTGGATTCCTAAAAAGAAGGTTTTTGGGGAAGAAAGAAAGCATGATGTGGAAAATTGAGTGAGGGAGTATCTCTTGGAAGAGGGAATGACAAGTGAGGAGATTATCATTGGAAGGAGAGGGAGTTTCGGATGAGAGAAGGAAAAAGGGGTGGAGGAGTTGACTATGCTTCACTTTGAGTTTCCCAAATAAAGCCCCACTCCTTGACATAAGAAAAAGGGATTGTGTGTAAGAAGAACTTTTTTGAAAGTAATAGACAAGTGATGGTGTGATTGACTTGCAAGTGACATACGGTGACTTCCACCCTTGGAGTTTTTGGCTTGGCTAGTGATGAGTGCACAAAATGCACTCTAAATACTCTATTTAAATGGTAAAATAAATAAGAAAATAATGGATATAATTCATGTTATAAAAATTAATGGTCATTAATCTTGAGATAGATATAAGCATGATTTAATATATTGATGAAAATATAAAATGCCATATTTTTCTCTCTTAATGCTTAATATTATATTATTATTTGATGCCTAAATATACTTATTATTCTTACATTTTGATTTAGGACACAAATAGAGGTATTATGAGCAAATGAAGATAATTGCAAAATTTTAGACAGCTCTTACGTCTTTTCGTAATATGGGCATAAGTCTCTCATCTAATCTCCGATTGAGCTGATTCAAAATGATATAGAACCGCAAGAGAAATATAGATAACTTTTATGTTTTATGTTTTAAAAGATATCCACTAGATCTAAGACAAAATCGACCATCAAGTGGATGCACTTGCACTTGACGTTCCTGGATATTCTTCAGCCATTTGCATCAAATCCAAATGTCATCATAATAATTTCTAGCAAGCACTCCTACCAACATGTAAATTCAATGATCAACTCATATGCAAGATGAAGTGCACTCAAGTTTCTTCAAAACAAATTATTTGACCACAAGATATTAAGTCATACAAGACAACTAATGGATAGAGAAGCAAAATTGAAACACTCAACCTACAAGTAAAATCCTGCTCATGCATAGTGGGAAAACAAATCATCAAAATGAAAACTTACAAATCACTTGGATTCAAGAATGGCACATGACAAAATAAATTGAAATTGTGATGATTTTGTCATGACAACTTACATGAAGGATGCTTATAAATAGAAGGGAGGTGTGTGTTCTAAGACCATACTTAGTGTGGGGGGATGTTTTGGAAGAGCCATTGTTTTGAGAGTTTGAGAAAAGAAAAGAAAAACCAAAGAAGAGAGAAGAAAATAATGGTTGGCTCTTTGATATTATCCCTTGGAGAATTTTTGTTACATATTTTCAATATGTGTAACTAAATTCTCAAGGAGGGCTAGATATGAACTTGTGTGTGTGATGGTCTTTGTAATTTATTTTTGATTCATGTATTTAGTCTTTAAATATTAAAACTCTTTTGTTATATTATTCTCAATTTATTTGTGATGTTTTTCGTTTTCAAATAATTATAGAATCTATTTCATTTATGGATTCAGTCATGCTTTTTCTATTGAGTGGATTAGTTCTATAATTATGTTTGGAGCAATTGATTGTCTATATTGATTTAATTCTCTGCTGCTATATTGCCTTTTGGGTACATTGTCGTCGTTGGATTTTCTCAATGTCGATAACAATTTATGAGAGTTAAGTGTGAAGAATGATTTTTCAAAGAGTTATATTTGATTTAAATTTTGGTTACTAATGTTATATCTTCTGATTAAGAATTTGGATATAGAATTTTTTATTGAGTTATCAATGAATTAAGAATAAATTTGAATACCACAAATACATAAAGAATTTCCTACGCTCTACTTTTTGTTTCATTTTTATAATTTTCAAATTACTAATTTAGTTTTAATTTACGTCACACTCTAAAATCTACTTTTCCCACTCGTCTAAATCTTTTTGTTAATTTCGTTATTGTTCTTCAATTTTTCAATCTATCTCCTTGTGGAATCGACACCTCAAAGCTATACTACAAATGACCATGTTATTCTTTGGGCGTAATCAAATTTTGGCGCCGTTGCCGGGGAGACGGTAGAAGAATTTGTAGTTTTTTTTAGTAGTTTGTAAAAAAAAAAGAAAAAAAGAGCTGTAACTTCGTTCATTTTCTTTTTAGCTTTCTTCATCTTTATTTTATTTTATTTGTCTTTTCATAATTATTTTTTTTACACGTTTCTTTACTTTGCATGCACAGGTACAGGGATGCTTTTGGACAGTTTGCTAGTAGACCCGTGCTAGAATCAGATTCAGAATCTAATTTTTCTAATCGCTTGTTTGATAATTCTGCCAATTCTGAAGCGATGAGTGAACACGCGGACCAACCTATTAGAACCCTCCAAGATTATTTTCATCCCGCATGAACAGCCACACCATCCTGTATTATATTCTCACCTGATGTTCGTCATGTAGATTTGAAAACAGAAATGATATAATTACTTCCGACTTTTCATGGTCTAAAAAATGAAAACCCCTATGTTCATATTAGAAAATTTGAGGAAGTAGTTGCAACATTCCACAATCAAAATACCACTAACGACACGGTAAGGCTAAAGTTCTTTCCTTTTTTTTTTTGAAAGGTAAAGTTAAGAGTTGATTGTACTCACTAAGACCACAGTCTATTGGAACATGGAGTGAGATGACTCAAGTGTTTTTCAATAAATACTTTCCTTAACATAAGACCAATGCTTTAAAAAGACAAATCTCTACATTTGCACAAAAGGATAGTGAGACTTTGTACCAGTCTTGGGAAAGATTTAAAGAATTACTGAGTATGTGTCCCCACCATAGATATAAGAATTGGCGCTTAGTGAGTTATTTCTATGAAGGGTTTACGCTTAGGGAACGTCAATTCGTGGAAATGATGTGCAATGGAGAATTTTTATAGAAAAATCCAGATGAGGCCATAGAGCACCTCAATGAGCTTGCTGAAAAAGCTCATATTTGGATTGGACCAAGTGCTACTGATAGCACAAACAGGTCACAACCTACAAGAAACCTAAGTGGTGGTATTTACCATCTAAGGAAGGAGGAGAACCTTAAGGCTAAGGTTGAAATGGTCACCAGAGAATTAGAATTATTGAAAACTCAAAACTCAAAACCAACACACATGGCTAATCATGCAGAATCTTTTGGGCCATGTGTTGTCTGTGGTGGGATAGATCATCATGCCCAAGAGTGTCCTACACATACTAACATGAATGGTATGTATGAGGAATAAAGTAATGCTCTGGGTATATACAAAAAGCCCTTCACACCTTACTCTGAAACCTACAACCCAGAATGGCGTAATCATTCCAACTTCAGCTGGAAGTCTGAAAACCAGCAGCCTACACAACCCTTTAGATCATATTATACACCATACCATGCACTTCAATCTTCTAGAAATTCTTTAGAAGATACTTTGCATACTTTTATTGAAATACAGGGTAAGACTAATCAGAAATTTGAATATTTGATTATGCAGGTTATCAAAGAAAATAAAGAAATAAAGAGCCAGGTATCTAAAATAATGAGTTCTTTGACTATGAATGAGAAATGTAAGTTTCCTTCTTAAGCTCAGTCTGTACCTCATGGTCAACATATGGCACAAGGAGACTTGAAGGACGTAAACGCCATTGTGACACGAAGTGCTAAGTCTCTATGTGATCCAATAATAGACAAAACAAAGGATGTAGAGAAAAATTAAGATAGCAGCAGTCCTGAGCTTCCCAAAGAACTTGAGGTAGCAAAACCCGAGGAACTTGAGGTAACAAAAAATCCTAGTAAGGTACCTTTTCCTCAAGCATTAAAGTCAAGTAAACAAACTCTAAATCATAACAATAATATTTTGGAAAATCTTAAACAGGTAAAAATTAATTTTCCTCTTTTGCATGTAATTAAACAAGTTCCTACTTACACAAAAATTTTCAAAGATTTGTGTACAGTTAAGAGGAAGTATCATGTAAAAAAGACAGCATTCTTGACAGAGCAAGTTAGTGCTCTAATTGAACAGTGGATTCTCCCTAAGTACAAGGATCCTGGATGTCCAACCATCACATGCAACATTGGCAATCATGAGCTTGGACAAGCCTTACTAGATTTAGGGGCTAGTGTAAATTTGATGTCATATTCTATTTATTTGCAATTAGGATTGGGAGAAATCAAACCAACTTCTGTGGTATTGCAATTGGCTGATCATTCAGTCAGAGCACCACGAGGTGTGGTAGAGGATATTTTAATTCAAGTTGACAAATATTATTATCCTGTTGATTTCTTAATTCTAGACACTAGTTCTGCTGTAGAAACCACATCTAAAATTCCATTAATTTTAGGTAGACCTTTTCTTGCTACTTCTAATGCGCTTATCAATTGTAGAAATGGATTGATAAAACTCTCTTTTGGCAATATGACTCTTGAGATAAATATTTTTCATATTGCAAAATAGCCAGAAGAGGATGTCGAGTGTCATCAGATATACATGATTGACTCACTTATAGAAAGGGAAGTTCTTACAACTCATGACTCAGATCACCTTGAATACTTTATTATTAATTCTGAATTTAATCCTATAAGTGATTCATCTGATATAGTTGACATTTGTGCTATTTTTGACAGAACTCATGATTATAGCACATAGGCATGGCAACCAAAGTTTGAGAAGTTACTTGAAAAAAGAGAAAATTAGATTCCTTCAAGTAGGGAAGCCCCTAAAGTTGAATTAAAATCCCTACTTAAGGGTTTAAAGCATGTTTTCCTTGGTCCAAGTGATACTTTTCCTGTTATTATTTCATCTGAATTATTTGAGTCCCAAGGTGAGAAATTAATTCAGATTTTATGCAAGTATAAATCAGCCCTAGGATGGAGTATTGTTGATATAAAAGGCATTAGTCCCCTGATCTGTACTCATAAAATAAATTTAGAGGAATGAACTAATCCTCGAAGAGACCCCCAGCGTAGACTTAATCCCACAATAAAAGAAGTTGTGAAAATGAAGTATTGAAACTATTAGATATAAGAATGATATATCCTATTGCTGATAGTAAATGGGTAAATCCTAGGCAGGTTGTTCCTAAAAAGTCAGGGGTAAATGTGATAAAAAATGACCTTGGAGAATTAGTCCCTACAAAACTGGTGACTGGTTGGCAGATGTGCATTGATTACAGAAAATTAAATGCCGCCACATGAAAAGACCATTTTTTGCTTCCTTTTATTGATCAAATTCTTGAGCGGGTGGCTGGTTATCCTTTTTATTGCTTTTTAGATGGTTATTCTGGTTATTATTAAATTGAAATTGCATTAGAAGACCAGGATAAAATCACTTTTATTTGTCTTTCGATACTTATGCTTTCCGCATAATGCCATTTGGACTGTGTAATGCTCTATCTACTTTTCAACGTTGCATGATGAGTATTTTTAGTGAAATGGTTGAAAAATGCATGGAAGTTTTTATGGATGACTTGACTGTTTTTGGATCTTCTCTTGATGCATGTTTAATGAGTTTAGAAAGAGTACTGACTCGTTGTGAAGAAAAATAATTGGTTTTAAATTGGGAAAAATGTCACTTTATGATACCTTCAGGTATCGTTTTAGGGCATGTTATTTCTTCCAAAGGAATGAAGGTTGATCAATCAAAAGTTGAATTAATCTCTAAATTGCCTACACCTAGAATAGTCAAGGATATAAGATCGTTTCTTGGTCATGCGGGTTTTATAGGAGATTCATATAGAATTTTTCCGCCATATCTAGACCACTATGTAACCTCCTAACTAAGGATGCCCCATTTAAATGGACACAAGCCTGTCAAGAGGCTTTCAAAACATTAATTGGCAAGCTTACTTCAGCACCAATAATGCAACTACCTGATTCGAATTTACCTTTTGAAATTATGTGTGATGCTAGTGATTTTGCTGTAGGTCTTGTTCTTGGACAACGAAAAGAAGGGAAACCTTTTGTCATTTACTATGTTAGTCGAACTCTAAATAGTGCCCAAGTGAATTACTCCACTGCTGAAAAAGAGTTGTTAGTTGTAGTATTTGCTTTGGATAAATTCCGCGTTTATTTGATTGATTCTACTATCATTATCTTTACAGATCATGCAGCCCTTAAGTACCTTCTTACAAAGAAGGATACTAAGGCACGATTAATACGATGGATTTTACTTTTGCAAGAATTTGACATCACCATCAAGAACAAGAAATGAGTGGAGAACGTAGTGGCAGACCATCTCTCTAGACTCCACATTCAAGGACACTTCTGACTACATACCAATTAAAGATGATTTTTCCGATGAGTATTTACTTTCTATTACTTCTCTACCATGGTTTGCTCATATTGTAAACTATTTAGCTGCAGGTGAAATATCAAAGGATTTTAGCACCCAAGACAAAAGAAAATTCGTGATTGAGGTACGAAAATTCTACTGGGATGACCCTTACCTTTTCAAATACTGTCCTGATCAAATTTTAAGGCGTTGCATCCCCGATGAAGAGATTGCAAGCGTTTTAGAATTTTGTCATTTCCAAGCTTGTGGTGGCCACTTTTCAATGAAGAAAACCGCTGCAAAAATCCTACAGTGTGGATTTTATTGGCCCACCTTGTTTAAAGATATAAATATCTATTGTCGCTCATACGAGAGATGTCAAAAGTTAGGAGTTATGACCCGTCGTAATATGATGCCCTTAAACCCAATTTTGGTAATTGAAATTTTTGATTGTTGGGGCATTGATTTTATGGGACCATTTTCTCCTTCTTTTGGATATTTATATATTATTGTGGCAGTAGATTATGTGTCAAAATGGGTAGAGCTAGCACCTTGCACGACCAATGATAACATGACCATAATTAAGTTTCTCAAAGAAAATGTATTATCTCGATTTGGTACCTCACGTGCTATCATTAGTGACCGAGGTACGCATTTTTGCAACCATTCTTTTGAAGCTTTAATGAATAGATATGGGGTGATATATAAGCTTTCTACTGCATATCACTCTCAGACAAGTGGACAGGTTGAATTTGCGAATAGGGAAATTAAACAAATTTTAGAAAAAACGGTCAACCTGAATCGGAAAGATTAGTCTTTGAGACTAATCGATGTGTTTTGGGCTTACCGTACAGCTTTCAAAACTCCCTTAGGCATGTCACCTTATAGATTTGTTTTTGGAAAATCTTGTCACTTGCCCGTGGAGCTCGAGCATCGAGCATATTGGGCCATTAAACATTTTAAATTTTAACTTGGAAAAAGCAGGAAAACTTAGAAAATTCCAATTGATGGAATTAGAAGAATTGAGAAATGATGCTTATGAAAACTCCAAGATCTATAAGGCTAAAATAAAAGTATTTCATGATAAAAATATTTTGAAAAAAACATTTAAGCCTAATGATCGAGTATTTTTATATGATTCAAGACTCCATAAGCATCCAGGAAAACTTCGATCTAGATGGACCAACCATTTTATAGTAAAAAATGTTTTCACAAATGGGGCGGTAGAAATAGAAAATCTAAAAGATGGATGTATCTTCAAAGTAAATGGTTAGCGCCTCAAAATCTTAATTGATAGACAAATTTCGGAAGTGGAATACATTCCATTATGGACCCAGTATATCAATTTTGACCATCTCCAGGTATGTTTTTTTTTCATTTTCTTTTCGTTCATTTTCTTTTTGTTTATTGTTTACTTTATTTTGTTATAGGTTAATTTTATTTTGAAAAATACCATTTTTTATGCCAAGCAAGCCACCCACATCCCACATCAGGTGTATTCTACCCTGTTTAGTTATTCAATTCTGATTCTTAAACATCGAGGACGATATTTCATTTAAATTGGGGGGTGGGAATACAAATCTGTTATTTAAACTCTGTGGCATATTTCAATCAAAATATAAAAAATTGCCAAATTTTTTTCACACAGACATCTTTTCACACATGATACTTATGCTCATTCATAACCATCTTGGTGAATTCAACAAATCCATCTTAAATCATTTTGTTAAAGCATCCATAGAACTATTTATGCACTTCTCCAAACTTTGTAGTAATATGGTGATTTGACACATGTAACTAAAGAATTATTTTGCTCAAGTATTCATGTGAATTTTGTGAGAATTGAGCTTACAAATACAAAAATTGTGATAAGTATCCATTGATCTGTTGAATTTGATACTTTTTTTGAGAATATCATTACATGATTTGTGGTAAGATGGTGGATATATTTGGGATATGACGAAAGTCAATTTAGGATTAACTTTTGAGCCTTTCAAGCTGACCCTTTTCATCATAGATCCCTAGCAGCCAATTTTGAGCCAATATATACATATAGTATTTTCTTTTCATATCTACATCATCCATACCTCTTCATATTGGAGTATAGCTTATACACTAATTTTTTCTACCATTTTACTTCCAAGTGTGTACTAGGTGTGAAATTATCACTTCAAAAAAAAGAAAAAGAAAACCATGACAAAATGGCATGGTGCTAGATGTGTCCATCAAATTATTCATGAAAGAGTTCATCAAATTGCGAAGACACCAGTGGCAAAAGAAGATGGAAAATTATACTTAGTCAAAAATCTAAAAAATTGAAAAGTACATCAAAAGTAAAGTATAGCCTACTGAAAAATTTAATAGATTCTCTTTTGTGTATACTTGGAAGTTTTTGAAACCTCCTCACCCTTTTCTTCTTATGAACCCCAAACCTAAGCCATATTACAACCCTTTGTGTTGATTTTTCCGATCCTAAATATGCTTGTGGAAAGAATGGTAGAAATCTAATTTGTTAGTATTCCTATCATAAGATCAATGTTTACTTGTTACTTATATATAATTGCCTAAATTTTCATGAGAGTAAATGTACACCTTTGTCAACTTCATAGAGAGAATCTTTGTACAAAAATACTTATATACCTGTGAGTTATGGAGTTGAACCTTTTGCTTAAGATATTCCTACTGTTGTATGTGTTGGAACCTCTAATTTGATAAAAATAGTTTGGAACACATACACACTCTGTGGATTACTATATGAAAATTACTTGTGAAAGGGTTATTGAATTTCTAAGATTTTTTTAATATGCAAATTTGAAAAATGTGTCGTGATGACCCCTATATGTGATTGTTTTGGTCTTTCTCATCATTTTGCATGAAAATTGCTAGGGACTAGCAATAAGTAAGTTGGGGGATGTGATGAGTGCACAAAAAATGCACTCTAAATACTCTATTTAAATGGTAAAAGAAATGAGAAAATAATGGATATAATTCATGTTATAAAAATTAATGGTCATTTATCTTGAAATAGATATAAGCATGATTTAATATATTGATGAAAATATAAAATGTCATATTTTTCTCTCTTAATGTTTAATATTTTATTCTTATTTGATGCCTAAATATACTCATTATTCTTACATTTTGATTTAGGACACAAATAGAGACATTATGAGCAAATGAAGATAGTTGCGGAATTTTAGACAATTCTAACGTTTTTTCATAATATGGGCATAACTCTCTTATCCAATTTTCGATTGAGCTGATTCAAGATGATATAGAACCGCAAGAGAAATATCTATAACTTTTATGTTTTATGTTTTAAGAGATATCCACTCGATCTAAGACAAAATCGACCATCAAATGGATGCTCCTACACTTAATGTTCCTGGATATTCTTCAGCCACTTGCATCAAATCCAAATGTCATCATAATATTTTCCAGCAAGCACTCCTATACCAACTTATAAATTCAATGATCAACTCATATGCAAGATGAAGTGCATTCAAGTTTTTTCAAGACAAATTATTTGACCATAAGATATTAAGTCATATAAGACAACTAATGGATAGAGAAGCAAAATTGAAACACTCAACCTACAAGCAAAATCCAGCTCATGCATAGTGGAAAAACAAATGATCAAAATGACAACTCATAAATCACTTGGATTCAAGAATGGCACATGGCAAAACAAGTTGAAATTAGATTTTGTCATGATAACTTACATGAAAGATGCTTATAAATAGAAGGGAGGGGTGTGTGTTTTAAGACCATACTTAGTGTGGGGGGATGCTTTGGAAGAGCTATTGTTTTGAGAGTTTGAGAAAAGAAAAGAAAAACCAAAGAAGAGAGAAGAAAATAATGGTTGGCTCTTCGATATTATCCCTTGGAGAATTTTTGTTATATATTTTCAATATGTGTAACTAAATTCTCAAGGAGGGCTAGAGATGAACTTCTGTGTATGATGGTGTTTGTAATTTATTTTTGATTCATATATTTGGTCTTTAAATATTAAAACTCTTTTGTTCTATTATTCTCAATTTATTTGTGATGTTTTTCGTTTTCAAATAATTATAAAATCTATTTCATTTATGGATTCAATCATTCTTTTTCTATTGAGTTGATTAGTTCTATAATTATGTTTGGAGCAATTGATTGTCTATATTGATTTAATTTTTTACTGCAATATCACCTCTTGGGTATATTGTCATCGTTGGATTCCTCAATGTCAATAACAATTTATGAGAGTTAAGTGCGAAAAATGTTTTTTCAAAAAGTTACATTTGATTTAAATATTGGTTATTAATGTTATATCTTCCAATTAAGAATTTGGACATAGAATTCTTAATTAAGTTATCAATGAATTAAGAATAAATTTGAATACCACAAATACACAAGGAATTCCCTACACTCTACTTTTCGTCTCATTTTTATACTTTTCAAATTATTCATTTAGTTTTAATTTATTTCGCACTTTAAAATCTACTTTTCGCACTCGTCTAAATATTTTTGTTAATTTTGTTATTGTTGTTCAATTTCTCAATCCATCTCCCTGTGGAATCGACACTTCAAAACTATACTGCAAACGACCGCATTATTCTTTAGGCGTAATCGCTAGATTTGAAAGTAATACCAAATCCTTTAAAAGTACTTTCTATGCATCCATCCATCACTTATGATGGAAGTCTTTTAAGTGTCAATCATACTCTTTCTTGTTTCAATCAATTAATTAGGGAGCTGGAGTGCTCTACGCCTAGAGACATCTCATGACCGACCATGGCCTTTCATATCTCTACACTTTGTTTTCTCCCCCCATTCTTCCCAAGAGACTCTCAGCCACTCTATTCTCTCTTTACTTCTCTTTACATTTTTTCACCTTTCAAACATTATTTTCCAAGCAAGCTCAAGGGTTTTCTCCAAAGACTTTGTGAAAACATGTACTTTGGAAAGTAAATAATGTTTAGAACTCTTTCTACCTTTTCATGCAAAGATCAATGGAACATTTCTCTTTAAAATTTTAGTTTCTATATTTCCTAGTATTTTCTTGAACTTAGATGAAAAATCAAAACTTTTAGTTTTTTTTATGATAATGGAAATTATAATGTTTTTGGAAAAATGACTCTCTTTTGAAAAAGCCAAATGGATTTCTTCTAGCAAGCAAATTTGTGGACGTGTTGAGCCAATATCCCCTAGACTTAATCTTGTTTCCCTTTGTATATTTTCATATTTTTCCTTACTCTATACTTGGAATATTTGTAAATACATTCTTAATTTAACTTTAACATTATTTGTATATGTAATATGAACTTGTTGTTACATTGCTTGTCTTATTGTTTTACTTGCTTGTGTAGTGAGCTTATTATAATTTTTCTAAGTTTTGTTGAGATGATATCTTAGGCTTTTACTCTAAGAAATAATTGTTGGAATATAGTGTTTTTTTATATTAAAAGAATGAAAGGAATGTGCCTTGGTAATTTTCGACTAGTGCATGTGAGGTAATGGCATGATATTTGAGAGTTGGGCTTCGGCTATGGCCAACAAAAAAGGGGAGACTTTAGGCTATAACTCTTGGTAGATGAAAGATGATGATTTAAGACCTTGGATGGTCTATATGAACATGTATCTTTGATTTCCTTGATGTATGGTCTCGGGTATGTGTTAGGTGTAATATGAAGTTCATGTTATATGAAGTTGTTGGAGAAATAAAATTTCTAAGTATTCTTAAGATTTCGGTTATGCTATGTATGGACCATGTTATTTGAGTTTTGGTTATTCTTTAAGAAATGCAAAGGTTGATGTAAGAAAAAGGGAAGGAAAAGCTAGGGTTGGAGCCCAAGGGTATTTGGCCCTACTCCTTTTTTCTAAGACTAGAATTGTTTGAGTAATTCTCTTTTAATTGAATATGTGTGATATGCTTGAAAGATATTTATATTCACATGTTAGTATGTATAAGCTATGGATTCGGCAATACATGCATCATATGCCTCGTGGTCCATATGTCTTATATAAGAAAGTCAAAGTCTTAGCATGCACGTCCACTCAAGTCAAGAGTTCCATATCTTTTGGGTTAATACGTTTTTTAAAAGAAAATGAAATAAATTTTTATAAGAACCCCAAAGGTTAAGACAGAGTATTGTCCCAGTGGAACTCATTGTTCACTTAGAAGTGACTAAAGTCGAGTGAAACCCCCTAAGTTGATAGAGAACAGTTGGCAGGCTACAAATGATTCCTATTTAAAGGATTTCAGAGCGTGGTCGCACTTAAAGTTAGTAGGTGCCAAGGACGGTGAAGGCAATTTGAGCTTGCCATAAGAATATGTTTAGACTAAAGTAGTCATACTGTGGTGCGGTAAATAGCGGGAAGTACATGATGCATAGGGAAACCGTGAGGTATCCAATAAAAAAAATCATGACAAGAAAGGCTATAAGCCGAAAAATGATATGAACATGAATAATGGCACCTAATGATATGAATATATTAAGGAAGACATGAAAATTTTATGAAAAGTTTTGAAATATGTGTCAAAAATGTTTATGAAAATGCATGTGTATAAGTCATAAGTCTCAAAGAAATTCTGTGACGACCCGATTTATTTTCTTAATATAGTTATAGTTACCTTGGGATATATTTTAGTTTATTTGTTGGAATTTCTTAGAAATATATTTTCCATGCTTCTTTGGATTTTCTTTTTTAACCTAAGAAAAGCTATGGTTTGCATTTAGAAGGTTTTCATCTATATATATATATATATATTTTTTTTTTTTATCTTGATTGAAGGAAAAGAATTCACATGTGACAAGTACAAATTGGATGAGAAGGATGATCCACCAATTAGATTTTTCCTTTGGTATGTTTAGGCTATGGTGGAACTTAAGGGAATTTTAAACTTGTTTAAAATAAAATGAGGACACATGACACTTTAGGAACCTAAGCATGGGGAGATTTAGAATAATGTCAAGGGGTAATTGGAAAAGAATGAAAGACTAAAACAACTAGATAATCCTTTGGATGAAATTCGGTTATGGCCAGATTCAAGGAATAATCTAGTTGGTTCCAAGTTAAAAGAGGACACTTGGCATAGGATGAACTAGGCTTAAAACTAAGAGATAAGAGAAATAAAAGAGTTAGACATCAAAACACATGAATAGCCAAAAAAGGAATTGAAGAATCACTAAGCACCGACTTGGAGCCCCCCCACCTACTTAGCATAGATTATTTTTGTAAAATATTTTGTCAAACATTCTCCTATCTTAACATGTGTGAGGACATGTGGCAAGTGAGGGACTTTCATCTAGCAAGTTTTGGATTACACAAGGAAATCAAGGGCTGTCAAAACATATGTGAAGATTTATCTTAGATTTTGCTACTCAAATGAGAAAGATTTACATATCTAAATATTTAGTTTTTCTCTTAGGTGGCATTAGATAAGCCATTGGATGACTTCCTTGCCAACCAAGCCTAAAATTAGATGAAATGATAATCCTAAACCTAAGAAGACAAGTGGCCCATGGCAATAGGATTCTAGAAACATTTTTCCTACTCCTTCATATATATATATATATGTTGGTCGACCAAGAGGAATGAGGTTCTCTCCCTTTTTCCCTAATAGAAGCTCATGGCCAAGGCAAAAGAAAAATCCTCTCCACCTCTTCAAACACTCACTCACCTTACCAAACAATTTCCAAAGTTTCTAGGAGTGATTTTCAAGGGATTCTTCCTAAACAAAACTCTTCCACAAGTAAAATTTCTTAGAGAAACCAGTAAGTGTACATTTAACATAACTTTAGTTTTTATTTACGTATTTTGATGTAACAAGTTACTAGTTGCTCTTTTTGAGTAAATATCATGTCTATGGAATGATTACTTTCACCTATGATTTTGTTAAGTTATCCTATGGAAATATAAGGAAACATGTGGAAGAAATCACTTGTAAAGCAAGAGTTTATTTTAGAATTAAGGATGGGAGTTTAAAGACTCAATAGGTGAAGTTGTTAACAATAGAAGTGGGATTTTGAGACTTGTAAGGGTTTTTAGGTGGTTTCAGCCTTGGTGGGGTTTCTTAAGGTGTTCATAGTTTATTTTTAGATTAATGGTATGATGATTAGATTAAGTAAGTAATTGAGAAAGATTTAATGAAGTCTCTTGAAGAGTAGTGGAGGAAATAAGATTTATTTAGTGAAAGAATGATTATTTTGGATAAAGAAGGAATTGAAAAAAAACTTATTAGGTGAAGGGGGATTCGGCTATGGCTCACCTTAGTTTATTCATGAAACTTTCATGAAATGTCGAGAGAAAATTTGAGTTAACATATATTATGATACTTGACCCTACACTTATTAGGGCTAACGTTAAGTGTTTTCTTTTAAGTAAATATGTTCATGTTCTAATTGTTAAGGAGTGAATCTTATAAATTATTATACGCATGTTCTATGTTGATAAACCTGCTGTATATGTTGTATGACTCATGAATATATGTAAAAGTTTAGAAGTTCTTGCATGTCTATGTTACGTCACAAGATTTCATATTTTAAGTCATACCTATTTTCCAAGAAATAAGATTACGACAGTTTTTACAAGAACAAAAATAAGAAAAGAATTAGATTATAAAAAGTCGTGTCAAGACAATGCAAGTGTTACGATCTGCCAGATGGTTAAGACTAAGATTTATAAGGATAAGAATAAAAATATGAAATTAAGATTTTCACGAAAAGTGTGCACCAGTGTTAACTAAATTCTTTTATGGAAAAATACATGTTTTTATAAAAGGTGCACAAGTTAAATGTAAGTTATTCATAAGAGATATATGAGTCATGATTAATAGGTCTTATGATCATATCATGTGCATTTACATGTTATTTATATATACTATTATGACTTTTGTTATGCGAACAGTGCACTTATTGGAATTTCTTGAAATCTCATTGTTTAAATTTTTTTCTATCATTTCTTTTGGAATGATAGATTTTATTGCAGGTAGGTATGACAGGGCAAGAGACCTAGACTCATTAAGAGACTCCGGTGAGCCTTGAGGGGCCCACCGAATTCTTTCTTCTTGACAACCCACTTTTTGATAATTATGTCTCTTTTGTTTTTGACCATATGTTGGAGGAAAGAAGACAACATACTTCTTTTATGTTTGAAGAACGGTTAAGCATAGGATGTTGTCTACTTTCAAGCCCTGATAGCTCCTTATCTATAAATAGTGTTTATGTAACGCCACCAGGAAAATTCCTCCAACGCGATTTTGAGATCAATATGAATAGGTTTTGGTATAATAGCCCAAATTTTCTAAGGTAAATTATTTTACAGAAATTATTTCAAAGAAATTTATTTGATGTATTTATTTTCTAGGAAAATAGAGTGAGAGATTTAATTGAGGAATACGAGATAACACTTGGTATTTGGGAATTATGCATTCTCGGATTAATCTGTCGAGTTTTAATAAAATGGGCATAAGTTATTCATATGAGGTCCAAATGAGGTGATTCTAATTGATATATAACCTTGAGAGATAGATCTAAAACTTATATGTTTTAATTTTTCCAAGATTTAGAAGGAATCAATAACTTATTTGGGAAGAAAGTGGGCAACTCTAGAATGGGCTTAAATGGAACCCGAGTTGGATGAATTGAACTAATTTGAACCGTGTAACTAGTTAGACAATTGGTTTTGAGATTTTCTGAGATTAAGACATGTGTAGGGATAGTTGGAAATGGATGGAAAATTGATTTGGAAGCTAATTGGTTAGTTAGGGTGATGGAAATACAAGGGGAGCCAAAATCTAGTTGATAGGTGACTAAAGGGGGTCAGATTTGGCTCTACCCTAACTAAACTAAGAAGTGGCCTTTTAGAACTTGTTAAATGGAGACTTAAGGGATTTAGGAAGTAACCAAATGAGTGGGAAAATCTGGAGAGGGGCGTGTGACATGAGGAGAGGGCTGGAGATAGGAGGTGCATGCATGGTTAGGAGAAATGCCACCTCACCTCTTATCCCTTTAGCTCACTCCTCAGCCATGGATTAAAATTGGCAACAAAAATATCTCAAATGTGAGCCCTTGGATGACTAATCCAACTGCAAAGTCTAGGATTTGGGAGGCTTAAGCCTCATTATAAGATATGCTTAGATGGACACCTCATCACCTATGCAAATTGGCAACTAGTGCACCTTAGGGTGTTTTTCCTCTTCTGTCCCTCATGTTGGTCAACCACCACCCTATAAATAGAGCCTTGAGAGCTTTCTAAGCTCCTTTAGAAGGAGAGAACACATTTCCCTTTGGAAGATACTCCAGAAAAACCCTCCCAAAACCCTTGAAGATTTCCTTGGTGAGCTAAGTGATTGAGTTTGGAGAAAAACTTACAAGAAGTTGGTTGGATCCATTCTCTTGAACTTTGAAGAATTTGGAAGTCCATATTCTAGCTTAACATAAGCATGAAAATGGTTTATAGAAGTGATTGAATTATGTTTCCTAGTATTGAACTCTTAAGAACATGATTAAGTGACAAAGTGACATATGAGTAAGGTTGGATTTAATTTGTCTTGTAAAAATGTTCAATAAAATTTAAGAACTTAGATTTAAGTTTTTAAGAAGCCAAATGAAGTATAGTAAAAAGATTTGCATGTTTTGAGTAGAAAAATTCCTAGAGCCGTGATCTCACTCGACCCTCGCTCGACCCATAGCTCGAGCGAAGGCAAAATATAATCCCTCGCTAAAGTATTGCTTGCTACTCCGTTCGAGCGAGTTCAAACTCGTGACTTCGCTCGGTATTCGCTCGACACCCACTCGAGTGAGTTCAAACCCGTAACTTCGCTTGATGATCGCTCAACACCCGCTTGAGCAAGATGCTCTGTTTTGCTTAGACTAAGGGTTTTTCCTGGAATAAAATCGGTATTCTAAATGGAAAGGGTTATGAGTGAAAAACTCGTATGAATAAGAAATAAATAACTAAAAATAGAACGATATATAAGAATATGTTAGTCACGTCGTGACGGGGACGGCAAGATGTAACGCCCAGATGACTGATGTGCCGACAGGGACGGCGATACGTAACGTCTGTCGTGTTATAAGTGTGTGTGGTCTTCATGGGGACGGCGATACGTAACGCCCGTGAGATTGATCTGAATAGCAGGGAAGGCGATACGTAACGCCCGCAGTGATATATGTATATGTTTTGTGTCAAAACGGGGACGGCGGTACGTAATGCCCGAAAGGTTGATATGAGACTCATCACAACGGGGACGGCGAGACGTAACGCTCGGATGATTGATAAGTACATGTGATGGAGACGGCGAGACGTAACGCCCATCAGTAATAAGAGGAATAAGAACTTTTAAGGAAAATGTGTAATTCCATATAAGATTACCTATTCAGTTGAGTCAAGAAAAGTACCAGTTAGGCAGTGGTCTTATGATGTATATCTTAGTGTAAATTTCCTTAGTCATTCAATGGTGATAATATCATGGTTGCTTTTTCCCTGTTTCTTTTAAGCTGCGTATGAACTTACTGAGATTTTAAAAGAAATCTCACTCTTTTGTGGTTCTATATTTTCTTGTGCATATCATATATAAATAGGATTCAATGACCAGTAAGGGGATAGCCCCGATGAAGCAGGAGACTTCGGGGAGTCTTGAGGGACTCTCCGACTATAGTCCTTATATGGACATTTCTTTTATTTCCTTCGGACCTCCTATTAGTAATCAACCTACAGGAGTTTGGAGCCTTGACACATCCACTTTTGCTAAGGGGAGGCGACGTACCTGATGCTGTTTAACGTTAAAACTAGTGGCTCGTTGTCCATGTGTGGGGTTTTCGTGACTTGATGAGTGCACAAAAATGCACTCTAAATACTCTATTTAAATACTAAAAGAAATGAGAAAACAATGGATATAACTCATGTTATTAAAATTAATGGTCATTTATCTTGAGATAGATATAAGCATGATTTAATATATTGATAAGAATATAAAATTTCATATTTTACTCTCTTAATGTTTAATACTTTATTCTTATTTGATGCCTAAATATACTCATTATTCTTATATTTTGATTTAGGACACAAATAGAGGCATTAGGAGCAAATGAAGATAATTGCGGAATTTTAGACAGTTCTAACATCGTTTCGTAATATGGGAATAACTCTCTCATCCAATCTCCGATTGAGCTGATTCAAGATGATCTAGAACCGCAAGAGAAATATCTATAACTTTTATGTTTTGTGTTTGAAGAGATATCCACTCAATCTAAGACAAAATCGACCATCAAGTGGACGCACCTGCACTTGACGTTCCTGGATATTTTTCAGCCACTTGCATCAAATCCAAATGTCATCATAATATTTTCTAGCAAGCACTCCTACACCAACTTGGAAATTCAATGATCAATTCAGATACAAGATGAAGTGCACTCAAGTTTCTTGTAGACAAATTATTTGACCACAAGATATTAAGTCATACAAGACAACTAATGGATAGAGAAGCAAAATTGAAACACTCAACCTACAAGCAAAATCCAGCTCATGCATGGTGGGAAAATAAATGATCAAAATAAAAACTCACAAATCACTTGGATTCAAGAATGGCACATGGAAAAACAAGTTGAAATTGTGATGATTTTGTCATGACAACTTGCATGAAGGATGCTTATAAATAGAAGGGAGGGGTGTGTGTTCTAAGAGAATGCTTAGTGTGCTTGGATGCCTTGGAAGATACATTGTTTTTGAGAGCTTGAGAAAAGAAAAGAAAAACCAAAGAAGAGAGAAGAAAATAATGGTTGGCTCTTCCATATTATCCCTTAGAGAATTTTTGTTGCATATTTTCAATATGTGTAACTAATTTTCTAGTAGAGTTAGGGATGAATTTGTATATATGATGGTATTTGTAATTGTTTTTGATTCATATATGTGTTCAAATATTAAACTCTTTTGTTTAGTCATTCGAAATTTATTATAAATGTTTTCGTCACCAAATAATCTTAGAATTTATTTCATTTATAGATTCAGTCATGCTTTTTCTATTAAATGCAATAATCCTTTGATTATGTTTGGTTCAATTGGTTATCTATTTTAATTTAATTCTCTGCTGCAATATTGCTCTACGAGTATATTGTCGACGTTGAATTTCTTTAATATCGATAACAATTCCTGTTCTTATATTGTGACGAATGATTTTTCGAAAGATTACATTTGATTTAAATCTGGTTATTAATGTTTTATTTTCCGATTGAAAATTTGGACATAGAATTTTCAATTGAGTTATTAATGAATCGAAAATAATTAAAATACCAATTATATACAAAGGAGTTATTAATGCTTTACTTTTCGCACTCATCTAAATCTTTTTATTAATTTCGTTACTGTTCTTCAATTTCTCAATCCATCTCTCTGTGGAATCGACACCCCAAAGCTATACTGCAAACGGCCGCGTTATTCTTTGGGCGTAATCATGACTCCACAGGGACAACTGCTCTAGCGAGACTTTAGTATAAATATGGATAGGTTTCGCTATGGAAGAGAATTCCCCGAGGTTAAAAAAGAAAATGAGAGAGGTGAAGGAGAATCTTTTGGAAGACTGTAATATATTTTGTTGCTAACTTGCTATAGTTTGGGTCTTGTAATTATAAAAAGTACAATGTTAAGTTATTAATGAATGATGTGAATGTTGTAAGTATATTTTCTATGTGATCTTTAGAAAGTTTTATATCAAAAATCGGATCCGCTGCGAATTACAAGATATATGCATTTTATTCTTGTTAAGTACGAAGGTGAGTAACCAAGTGTTACTTATCCAGACACCTTAATTTACGTTAAATCCCAAACGTAAATTGGGGGCGTCACATCTGGTATGGGAGCGAATCTAAGGAAGTTAAGAAAGAACCTGCTTGGTGAGGAGGCATAAGGGAAAATGATGACCTATGTATATGTATTTTGGACCACTGGTTTATGTATGATCTGATACTTGATGTTATTGTAAATATATCTATGTGTTTTAATTATGTTGTACCATGTGATCCATGTGAAAAGTTAGATTTCTTTATATACTCGGGAAACTTTACCTTATTCCACTACATTAACCATTGCACATTGCTAGTACGTTTAAGTGCATGCATAATATTTTTATATGTACGAGGAGTTTGTAACCTTGTGTTACCTAACCTGATACTTCTGTTTACGTTAAATCCCAAACGTAAAATGGAGACGTCGCAAAGTCATAAAGTCTCTTGTGAAAGTGCATGTGCATTAATTATGTTCTGAGTCCCATAGTCATGACACATGCATTTATTTTTTATGTTTGCCCATATATGCCTGTGACACTATTGTTATGATAATAATTGTGTACAAACTGAGATTTTTCGAGATCTTACTCTTTTGTTTTTCAATCGTCACCCCTTCATGGGATGATGGATTTAGTTGCAAGAGAGTATGGACTCCAGGAGCCAGATTTCCCGAAAGACTCCTCGAACCCGTTAGGGCCCGACTAAGTATTCACTTTTTGATGGAGTGACCCCCTTTCTATATGAGATAAGGAGGAGTGCACTTAGGACGGTAGAAGGCCATCGACTTGTAGGGTGTTGTTGCTTTGTTTTGAGTGCTGACGGATCCTTATTCCTTGATGGCGTCTATGTGTTGTCAATAGGAATAACTGTTCAGCGAGGACACAGTGTGAGTCTGGGTTGTTTCCTTTCTAGACCCAGAAATAAGGAGGTCAAGAAGGAACCCCTAGTTTAGGGAGGGGTAATGGGGTCATTTCCTTTTAGGGTTCGGGCTATGTCATATTTTGAAGAAACCTTGTATATCTTCCGTGTTTTGGGAAGTTTGGTGATATGATACATTAAGACGTATGTTTATAAAGTTTCATTTGGAGTACTTATTTAGCTCTACCATGTGATGACTTGGCAAATTTATTTTTTTATATTTCTTGCCCATATTATCCGACCTAACCTTTTTCGCTGCGATAATTATTACATACTGCTAATAAGTTAGGGGCATGCATTTGTCTCTGATATGAATAAGGGGTATGTAGTCTTGGGTTACGTGTCTCCAAAGCTTCAGTTTACATGTGATCCCAAGCGTAAACTGAGGGCGTCAACACACTGCTTATGGAATGTAACGTCATTTTCCCCAAATGTTTTCAGCAGCCATAGGCAATAAGTATTAAACCCACCCATCTCAAACAAAACAAATAAAGGAGATAATATTCAATAAAATTACTATGAACAAACCATAAAACACAAACATTAGAACGGAAGAAATTAAAGTAGTGCATTCGGTAGTATCACAGTAATTAAAATGTGATATTCAAACTTATCGTTTTTCTAACAGTGGTACTCAACACCAAAAAAGTCCCTCTACAATAGCCAATATCACCTATAATCTTACCTAATTAACAAATGAAAACTAGAAAAATGTATCAGTGATTATTTAGGTTAAATTAGCCAACGACCACTTTGTTTTTTATAGTGTTCTACAACAATCCCAAGCAAGACAACCAAGATTTTGCTTCTTCATTATCCTTGGTAAACTAAGTGATGACCAAGAACAATATATTTTACTGAAACATGATCTAGAAAACATAGTTAAGGATCTATTTTACCGAAACATGACTTAGGTTGCGATTTCGTGTAAAAGTAAAATCCCTAAAAATGAAAACCCAAATTCGGAAGCTTACTTATGTTTGTTTATCCCTCTCTTTAAAGAAATTCAGGCTAGGGTTCCACCCTTTGTAATGAGGGAGCATGAGAGAGAGAGAGAGAGAGACAAACAAAGAGGGAGAGGCAGTCGAGAAAGACTCACCTACCAAGTGAGACGGCAACGGCACAGTAGCGACAAAGGGGTGGCACAATCATAGAGAGAGAGAGAGAGAGAGAGAGAGAGATTAGGTTTTAATTTTTGAAGACTATTTTCAGCTCTTCTGTAGCGCCGCAAATAGCCATAAAAATCGCCGCAAAAAGTAAATTCACCCAGTTAGAATTGAAATGTAGCTACCAAATTCTAGATGCCGCTATCAGCTAAAAAACTGGTGAATTTAATTGTGACACTCCCAAAAGCGCCGCAATAACCCCCTTTTGTTGAATGTGTGGATGCTAAAATAGATTGTGCTAATAATCACATAATGGTTTGGCATATAACGGGAGTTTATGGAAACCTAGACATAGTAGCTAGATTAGACACATGGGATTTAATAAAAGCACTAAACTGGAAGGATGATACTCCATGGCTTGTCTTTGTATATTTTAATGAAATATTATATTTGCACGAAATAAAATGGGGGGAAGGATAGACCAGAGAAGCAAATGCATGTGGATTTAGAAGTGTTTTAGCTAAGTGTCAACTAAAGGATTTGGAATTTAATGGATAACAAATCACATGCATGTGAATGGAAGGGAAGGTGATGCTTGTATTAGTGAGAGATTGGATAGATTTCTAGCTAGTTCTCAATGGTGCAAACTATACCCCCACGGTGTTGGCTATTCATGGAGGGCTGCTTATTCTAATCAACTTCCAATATGGATAGATACAAGTGATGAGAAACAATACAATGAAAGAAGAATATCAAAATACATTTAAAGCAATGTGAGTGGGAGAAAACTAATGTGCTAATATTATTGAACAGTCTTGGAAGTATGAAGGGAGACAGAACAATATGGGGACAAAGCCTTGTTGAAATCTTCTTCATTCAAAATCCTTACAAAAACATTATGCGGTCTCTTCATACCTAAAACAACTGGTTGCGATTGAAGTCCCCATCTTTCTCAGATGAATGATCGGATTACATCAAGTGGAGGCCTCTAAATCAAAAATTTAAGAACAATTGCAAACTTGAACGATAGTGCAGACTCCACAATTTCTTCTCTAGGAAATAAAACGCAAACCTTTCCAACTATGACCTTTGGTGCCTGGAAAGGGACAACCACCTCAAGAAGTGGTTGTGCCAATTGGGCCACCATATCAGCAAATGTTCTTTGCTGTCTTGCCACCACTAGAAGGCCATTTTGGCCTTTTGGCGCCAACCATGTTTGGCCAAAACTTCTCACAAAACCAAACCCTAGCAAACTACTTTTTTTAGCATGCCACGTCAGCCCACAACTTACTATAGAACTAAATTAAGTCATCCTCGATTTGTAATGGAGTTTAGCAAAATTCAAGGAGGTTGGCTTGCAGAGGCGGACCTGTGTTATAGGTTGGGGGGGCTACCGCCCCCCCAAAGTTTTTCACAAAAAAAAAATAATAATATATAAATATGTACAATTATTTATATATATAATTAAAATTGCTACATTCAATTATAAAATAAAATAAAATAAAATTGTGACCCCAACAATTTTCACTAAATTTTTACTAAACAAATAGACTAAACTCCTAATTTTTTTTTTTTGATGTTTTATTTTTTTGAAATTTTATTTAATTGTTTTGTGTTGATGTTTCGATTTGTGAATTTCAAATTGACTAATTTCACTTCTTTTGTTGGTCATGACATTTATGAATTATGAGATATTTTTTAATAATTAACTTGCTCATTTGTTACTTTAAATTGATTATCAATTTTTATAATTGTCAAAATTAATTGATTATATTTATTTAATTTCACTCTAATTTATATAATTATGAGATTATTGTAAATATGATTTTATAATATATGATTATTATCTTTATATATAGTCATGTATAAAAATATATATTGTTTATATTTATACATACCATATATTTTATCGATCGCCCCCCCAAACACTAAATCCTAGTTCCGCCCCTGTTGGCTTGACTATTGGTGGAGTTGTATTTTTGGGACACATTGTACATGGACCATTATATATCCAAGGTTCTCTTGGAGTTCTATGCCAAAGTATAGAATTATGTTATTTATCTTGGTTTAATGATGTTATGAGTTTTTAATATACTAGTGATATTTTTTTCTGGGTTGTGAATGTTACAATCTTGTTACAAGGCATCAATAGTACATTGCAAAATTCGAGTAAGCAGTGCTCCTATTTTAGATGTTTCCAAAAATTGGGTGAGGTTGATTTTGTGAAAAAACTTGCATATTTTGCTATGAAAATAATATTGGTTATTTTCTACAGTAATCTCTATATTTCAATATTGCAATAAAAGATTTTGTCATGATTGGTGTAGATTTAAGAATTTTTTTTACTATAATTCTACTGAATAGAATGTGAATATGATGTCTGAAATTTATATTTGATTATGTAATATTATCTATTCAGTATATTGTTTTGTTATTACAATGTATTTGAAATCTTTGAGGCACTAGATTATGGGCCTTGCCACTAGTTATAATTGTGGCCTTTGTTCTATTAGTAGCGCTACTACTAGTTCTGATAGTGACCTCTGTTATGGTCTTGTAATGAATAAAAAATGTAGCCTCTATTTTGACCTTGCATGGGTGCCAAAAGTTGTCATTGTTTGAATGCACGCACTTTCGAGACAAGATTATTTATGTTCTACTTGGCAAACTACATACATGCACAATCGTGCTATGGGGGTAGACATAGTCTTTATTTCTCTGCATCTAATATTATTTTAGTTATGTTTAAGCCAAAGGTCTTTTTATCTATATTATTATTCTAAATAAATATTTTTGAAATATCACTATTGTTATTTTGAGATTTTATTTTATTTTGCATTATGTAGATATCTCATGTTTACACGTTAGTATAAGTTTCCTACTTACCTAGAGTTGTTGATAACTCTTCTATTTATATTTATTATTTTTTAAATAACTTTGGTAGTTATGACAATTGGAACAGATGCTATGCGACCAGAATAGAAGCTGAGAAATGTGAGATAAGTTGCTAGTTGGCACAAGTGGATTAGTATGAGTAATGAGAAATCTTACTTGTGTTTAGTTTATTTTATTTGGACGAAATTTTTTAGATGTTTATGGAAGATTACTGTACTTAATTTGATTTCAGACTAAAAGGATTCATCCCCAAGTGTGGGGCATGAAATTTTCATTTATAGGGCTTTTCTGTTATTTGGAGAAACTTTTTAACAGTATTTGCAAAACAATAATTCTTTGGTGCCTCACGGTTGGGGCCCTTTGCACCCCCCACGGACTTATTTTATTAGAAGAAAAAAAAATCAAATATACTTTGTTTGCGTACCTTCTTTTATCATTTTTAAGAAAAAAAATGAATGGTGAAAAAATATAAAATAAATTATGCCTATGAATCAGGCGCAAAAAGGCCCCAACCACAAGATCCATATCATTGCTCTTTTTAAAATGCAGCTATTCAGACACATATTTGTTTGAAAGGCACCTCTTTGAAAACTTTTGGAGTAATAAGCTAATAATTTGCATAATATAATAAAGAGTATCTACATATTATGTTTAAAAGGCTTTCAGTACTTGATTAAAAATCTGATTTGTTTATCTAGATAACATATCTGCAGAAGAAAGTTCTCTGAAATCTTGATAGAATAAAGACTTTCTACTAATTTCTTTCATGGCAAAAGTAAGTTTAGAATATAGAGATACTCGAGAGAAAACCCCTTCATATATGATTTGAGATTTCATGGTGGAAAAGGACAGGAGGATAAATAATCAAAATATATCGACAAGTCCGCCCATATAAATTTTGAATGAATTTTAATGCTCTTAAATTGGACAGATCCTGTACGTCCTCTAGAATTTTTATTTTTTTTATTTTTTTTATTTTGAGTGAATGACAATATGAGCCCATAACTTTTGCATGTGGACATCAGAAGTTTTTTTTTTTTTTTTTGAAAGGAAGAAACTTCATTGCAACTGAATTACAGGAAAAACCCAAATTCCAATCAAACTAATTTCCTGATTGGAATGCCCCCCACACATAAATAAAATTTGTGATAGATATTGTCTTAACTTTTAAACACTCTCATGTGACAAAATCATAAGAGATTCAATCTCGATTTGTCGAAGAATAAGGCATTTTGATTAGACAGAGATAACTAAATATAACCCAAACCCCACCCACCAAAGGGGGTTGGGAGCAAAACCCTCTTCCCTCCGAAAGAGAAGAAGGATAAAACCCAACACCTTTAAAGAGAAATGAGATAACAGGGAAAGAACTTCCTATTTTATTAATACAAAAATAAACAAGCTACACCAACAAAAAATTGAAAAAAAAAACAGGAAAGAAAAACCGGCACACCATAACTACAAGGACGATGGCAGTGGCACGTGATGGGTATACGCCACACTTTGGGGTCCACCCAGTCGATCCTGGGGCCGTCGACATTGCTGAACTCGAAAAAACACCGCGGACGGGGGCAACTAGCCCATTGAGTGAGGCGCATGGGGATTGCACGCATCGGACATCTTGCGCGTGACAAACATGCACCAACGTAAACGGCTAACCCTCTGGCAGTCTTGAAGATCGACGGCTGAGTAGACCCCCAGCAAGGCACGTGGTGGACACAATCCATAGAAAAAGATGCGAGTCACTCCCCGACTTGCAACATGGAAACTAGAAAAACGAAGACAAACACAAAGGGAAAAGACCAATGAAACAAAAAATCGAAGGGAAGAAAAGGGCAGCGGCAGGGAGACTAATGAACCGATCGGCTCGCTGCTAATAAGAAAGAAAGGAAAAAAAACCAAAGAAAAACAGCCTTATTTGTTTTCAGAGATTAGATGAGATAAAAGTTAAAAAAATAATAAAATATTATTGTAATATATTTTTTTAATATTAGTTTTGTATGGAGATTTGAAAAAGTAATTTTAAAATTTGAAAAAGTTAAATTTTTTATTATATTTTGTATGAGGATTTAAAAAAGTATAATGATGAGTTTGAAAGTTTTGGTTTCATCTCTCAGAACAAACGAGCCCTAAAGAAAAGTATATGTAAAGGAAACTAGAAGAGAAAAAGATGGACGAAAATGAGGGAGGGAGGGGGGAGCCAAAACTCCCACCCCCTTAACAATGGTTTTCAGCTAGGGTTTTTTTAGAAAGGACTTTCTCTCACTAAAGTCAAAGGGGGGTTCAATTGCAACAACCCGCTAGAAATTCAACAGTAGAATTTTTATAGGCTATTGGAGAATTGTGAAAATTGCGTAAGTTTTTACGAATCGGCTAATTGTGTATGTATTAGTCTGTCAGCATAATCAGTGTTACCACACACTATGGTGCCAGAAATGTGTTTTTATTTATTTGAGATATTTAGAAGTGTCAGATTGCATTATGGTCTGCCCCATTAGACTCGGTTGATTATTTAGGATTTTATGGCGGAATAATTTCATTTTCATATTTCAGACTTTACGCTTGTTACAATTCGCGTTTTGGTTTTTTCGAGACACTTCGAGGTTGGATTTCATTTGATGAATTGCACTTTTAGCTTAGTATTATTATTTAGGAAGTTTTCAATACAAAGTTTATTTTTCACTTTTCTAAAGTGAATAGTAATCTCTTTAATAGCACATAGTATAGTGTTTTCAGGATCATTATAAAGGACGTCCAAATTAGGTTGGAAAAGTTTTATTTGGACACTTGACAACATTTTAGCTACACCTGATGAGTAGTATTGGACACTTGGCACCAAGAGGAACCACGAAATGTTTTGAGAAGGAATCAAGATGTGAAATCGTGCCACTTATGCAAAATCCTATCTTTCATCTAACCGTCCAAATTATGCCAAACTAAAATGGGTTTCAACCCAATAAAAACCTAAATGGTTGGAATTTGATTGAAATACAAAAATCTTGGATGAATCAAAATCTTAAATGGTTTTTTAAAATCCTAAAGTTGGCCTCAAAACCTTTTTATTCAATTTCTAATATTGTCTTTAATCATTTGATTAAATCAGTTCCATATGCTATTAATTTCTCAAATTCATGTTATGACATCATTATTCAACCTTTTGAACCTTGTAAATTAGTTTGGGCCAAGAAATATTTAACTTGGGCTTGATAGTATCCCAAATGCTAACCAAACCCCCTTAAACCCCAAATTGAAGCCCACTTGGTAGAGACCCATAAAGCCTACAAAAATTGACCACTTTGGCAAAGTTTCTTGAGGAAGTTTTCTCCCCCACATTGCAGGCCATTCACTGCTCGTGGCAGTACTCAATAGTGTCATAATGTGAAGTACAAATCTAACTTATCTCCCTCCATGCTGCACAACTGCAACAGCTAGCCTTACTCTTTACCATTCCTTACTTTATGTGATTTAATCACCTTCAATCAAAGTTGATTCAAGACCATAACTTCCCCCTCCAAAGGTCTATAGTCGTGCAAGACTCTCTTAACATCATTTGATCACCTTTTTACCCAACTCTTAAAGACAAATGCAAAACAGCTCTATTGGGCAGATTTATGTGTCTTCTTACGTGGTGATTTTTGACCATTTTTAAGTATTTCTTGCTACAAATCCTTCATTAAAGTTGTTCATCTTTGAGTATAATTTCTGTGAATATATTGTTCATTTCATTTCATAGTCATTCTGGGTGTTAAACTGGAGAGTGAGTTCTACTTTGGAGTTTTGACCAAGCTAATGAATATATCTTGGTTCGAAAATTTTATGAATGATCAATGTGATTTTGTGGCATGACTAAAGCTTTTGGATAGTTTTTCTTGGATCTAGAAAATTCAAAACTGGAAGTGGAAAAACAGTTTCTGTTTTGAATAAATTTGAATATTTCGTGGTCTAATCCTATTCCAATAGTTTTAATAATTTTATTGAAGGACCCTAAGCCTCTTATGTATATATGTTAGAATGTTATTTTGAAGATATTTGATGTTAGTTTGAAAGATATGAAATTTTATGCAAACGGATATTCAGATATGTCAAAGTGTTGAGGTTTTTAACTAAATTTATGTTTTGGTTAATTTTTAATCATGTGATCTTAAGTTTGAAGCTTAGAACTGTTTTAGGATACCTTTTTAAACAATTTGATCTTTGGGTTGAGGATCACATTTTTATAAGCCGTGGATCAAGAATTTGATCAAAACAAGATAGAATTAAAAATCTGTTTTTGAACTTAGAGGAAAGCCAAGATTTCAAGTGTTATTTTAGTGATTTTGATGACTTTTGGTTGATGATTCAAAGCATGATTGTTCTTATGATTATGTTATGAATATATTATCGGAACAAGCTCAACTATGTTATCGACGTGGGCTCGAATATGTTATGAATATGTTACAAGCTTCAAGTGCTGCCACCAGTGAGCCTGTAACGTCAGACTCGCCTATGTCTTCGACACATCGTGGACGTTTGTTGGTAGAATGTAATATCCCGACCCAGATATTAATTATTAGAGTTTAAGAGCTAATTGTTGGTCTTATAATTTTCTCATATCATTATAAGTTTCTTACTCTCATGTTATCATTAATATTATCATTTTTTTTTACCAGATTATGTGAGTTTAATAAAAAGTTTATATTTAAAGGTGGATTTATTATATATATTATTTTAGTATGATTGTTAATATTATAATAGATGATTAAAGATTTTATTATTATTATTTTGAAATATGTATTAAAAACATATTTGTTTTTAATTAGATTTCTCTTCTAACTATCACCAACAGATTAGATTCAATAGTTTTAAAACCATACACGTCTCTCACCCAATGCATGCACGTACGTTCACGTCCCGTGCCCATCACCTTATCCTTTCATTTAAATTTCTCCACAATCCCTGCATTCACGGATGAGTTGGTGATCGGATATATTCAAATGTTATGTCATTATCCTTCTTAGAGTTTTCCTTCCACCTATATACATACCTTATGTTTGTTCCTCTTGAGGAAAAGAAAACCTGAAGGGCGCAACAGCTCCTACACCCACTACCCAAATCTCTCACGAAGTCTCCCCTGCACCAAAGTAGCCAATCCAACTGGAGCTCCGTTCATCCAACTTTCGCTCACCACCTTTCCGTAACACCTGCACCACATGAAAATAGACAAAACCATGGCAACCACGCAGTGAACCGCTATCAGAATTTTGTCCACATCTCTTGCACAGTCACGCGAACCAACCCATGAACTTGCACCACCGAAAGCAGATCACCTGCTTTCTTCCATAGTGAACCACTACTAGTGGTGGAGCCACGTTGGGGCAGGGGGGCCATGGCCCCCCCTCCCCACGAGTCCCACCCTTATTCTAAAAAAAAAATTGAGAACAAAAATTCTAATATATGTTTTTTTTTTAAATTGAAAATAAAAAAATATGTTTATTTTTATTTTATTTTATATGATAATATTAATTTTATTTTGTGTTGGCCCCCACTCTAAAAATTATTTTGATCTCTCTTTATAAAATTAATCTAATTTAAAAATAAAATGTATCTCATATAAAACAAAATGATATAATAATATGATGATATGTTTTTATTATAGATAAAAATAAAAATAAAAATAAAAAAAGAAGTTAGATGATTTCTAATGTATTTTTAATATATTTTTATTATGATAACATGTTCTTATCATATTATATATTTTTTTAATATATAAGTTATATTAAATAAATTTTATTTTATTGTAGATCTTACAATCAATTTTTTTTTATATCGCATAAAAAATTATATATATACAGAATAAAAAATATTTTATATATTTTATTTTAATTTTATCTGGCCCTCCCTAACGCAAATATATGGCTCCACCACTAACCACTACACTACCAAGTTAACACCATTGTGAGCCACCTTACTTCCGCACGCATCACTGCCCAGTCATATGAGAGCCAACCATCACTGTCAACCCTAGAACCATCTTGAGCCTCCTTGCCTAAACCACCGAAAATCTCACTACTTGTCCCCTGTTTTGAAACCCAAAAACAGAGCATCCTTTGCTTTTGGTTCTATTTAGTGCCACCTGTCGGGATAGTGAAGCCCAACAACGTTGGCAGCCTCCCCGTTGCCATCATCGGCGTAACCCCCGCCAGCTCCATGTTCGGCGTACAACTCCTCTCGGTGAGTAGAATTACCAATATAGCCGTTGCTCTCATTTTTATTCAAGCCTTTGTTATATTTTTCTCGTATGATATTACATAAACATGTATGGATTATTTAGTTTTAACTAGTTACGATCTTACCCTTTTGTTTTAAAAAATAAAGACGTGAGAGTTTTCAAGTTTTTTACTTTTCCAAGTGGGTGTTTTGATTTATTGCTAGAACCAAAGTAGTGTTATTTACAGAAAACACCATCAAGCTTTTAATCAATTGGTTTATGTGTAGAATTTCCATTAAGCTTTTGGTCTTTTTATCTGTGTGGCATCTAGCTCACTTTTTTTAAATATCTTTTATTATATTATGATGTCTTATTTAGTCTGGTGAGTGTGCTGATTTTGGATTAAGTGGTTATTGATGGATTTGAGGATTTTTGCTATTTTAAGATTTTTGATATTTTAAGAATTTGGGTTTTTATGAATTGTTGAATATAGCTTTGTTTATTTTACTAAAATATATTTTAAAGCGAAGTATATAATTATTATTTCCTTAGTCTCGTGATATTAATTTTTAATTTTTGGTATGTAGCATAGTATGTATTAATTAATTACTCTTTAAGATATATGTTAATCCACTAGAATGTTATGACACATTTTTCTAGAAATATTAGTGATGATCCATACTTTGTATCGGTAATGTTGACCTAAGAAGGAGAATTTAGGAAGTAGCGTTATAAGGTAAGTGAATTTGACCACAAAATTAAGATCCTCACAGTTAGTTTATACTATTAGTAGAGCCAATTATTTGATAACCATTTTCATATACCACTCATGTCATCAAAGCATGTTATTCAGTACAACACAACACATGATCATATCATTCAACATCATGTCCGGATTCAGTGAGTATAGTTATTTGTATCAGTATATATGATATGCATCTCATATTAACTTCAAGTATAAGATTTAGATTAGTTCAAAAACCAATTTTAGTTAGTTGACCAGTTTAGTAAATCAATTAATTCAGATATTCATTCAGATGTATGGTACCAATGCATATCAGATCAGGGTAGATGTGCAAGTCACAGACCAGTTCATGGCATTATACATCTTATCCGCTAATCAATTCATGGTATTATTCCATAAAATCAATAGACTGCAATATCAAGTTTGATCTTATAATTTTTAGAGAATACATACAATCATTACTACGTATAAGCATTCAATCACAGATATATACTTACGTATTTGGGCTTCAATAAAAGGGACTACTAAGAATGGTCATATATACATATATTAGCATTTTCAATCAATTATCTTTTCTTTACTAGTCCGGTAAACACTAAAGGCATATGAACATAACATTTACCTTATCTCTATTTTATTTTCATATCATGCAGTCAAGTCACAAACGCATCATATAGTAGTCAATATACAGTATACACACAAATAGCATCAATATACATCTAACACATAAGCAATTAACTAGGAAAACCTACACTTCACTAGAATACTCTCCTGCTATCCTCACGTATTCAGAGTCCTTATTCACTATGTTAAGACCATCGAAGACTCACTGCGGACATTGGGGCACCTTTCGATATCTCCATATTCTTGAAGTCCTTACCTTGCTAAAACCATCGGAGACTCACTACGAACACTAAGACACCTCTCAATATCTCCATGTCCTTGAAGTCCTTGCTTGGGATAGAATACGCATTCCATATAGTAATTCTGTCTAGTACACGTGCCACTGGATACACATGCCCCCTACTTACTCATCACCTAAGATCAACATAGAATATGTTGATCACCCGCTGGTGCAAGGAGCACCATACCTCAATAGTAACCTTCTCATACCGGTTGGTAGGACTAATTCCACTTTCCCGCCCTATACGAGTTCATCTCGACACTTCTCAATATGATAGAGTTCATCTCAATGTACCTCTGTTGTTTCATGCAATTCGAGACTATTATTGAGCTATCTCTCGTCTTCCCCTACTTCACATGGCATTGCATCATATGACGCCTACATCGACCCTGACTCGATACAAGTACGACTCCTTACATACCCTAGCTACGCTCCCAATACTTCATTGCTACGTGTTCACTTCGTACGTACTTCAAGACATGACACGTTACACAGTGATGGTCATCACTAGGGCTACCGATCACGTCACTACTCTAGAGTGCTACTCTATAATTTTTGACACTACATGTACCTTATTTACCCTAGTCGTGCAACTACCATCTTCGTGACACGCCTTATGATGCATCATGACTACAGCATGTGGAGTGCCCTCCACGCTTCCGCTTCCACTACGCACTTTATATCACACTTCCGTTACACGGTGCATCACTTTATTCCCATGGAGTACAGTACACATGTACTCTCTTCAAATGCTCGCCGCAATACCATACCTACATACAAAGCGCCCCCATGCTACACAATATAGTCCACAATCTTACTTCACAACATAGTTCCCAACACTTCAGAATACAACCAACCAATTTCACACAACTTCCCAGCAGACTTCACAACATTAACAGCAGAGTCCACAATCAATCAATTAAATATAATTATAAGAGAAAGAGGGTTATACCATAGCGAGATAAACTCGTATGTTGTTTGCTTCCTGACACGGTCAATGGCGCTGGAAGCCACTAACTTAGCGTTAACCACTCCGTCAAGGTTAGTGCTGTGACCACGGAGCGAGAATATCCCAGGGTTCAAGTCTAAGGTTTTGGTTACCAAATTTGGGTCGTAAGAGAGTGGCCAATATGATGGGGAGTTCGTTTATGGCGGTATTAATATTGTACATTACAGTTAATGTCACATATGACACATCAACCACGTAATGTGATGGTCTAGGCTAGGGTCCTCGATTTGTCACCAAAAGCTAGAGAGATACTCATTGGAGGGAGGGAAAACTCATGGTGGTGGTAGTGAGGCGGTGCAACTACCGAAAAGTGGCAGATCTACACAAATGGGTCAAACTTGTACCTGGGAAAGTGAGGGAGAGTGTGAGGTGGTGATGGCTTGGGCACGGAGGAGGTGGCCGGTGGGTGAGGAACACCATGAGGGTGGTCGTGAGCCGTGGGTGACGGCAGATGGTGGCACAGCAAGGTGAGGCCGTGGGTTTTAAAATCTATTTTGGATAGAGGAGGGACAGCGGAGCTGGGGTGGCTACTGAAGGTGAATTTTGCACTCTTGAGGATGAGGAAGCTAGTCGTAGTGGCGATGAGGCAAGGCGGTGGCTCACAGAGGAGCTATGGTAGCTCAAAGTGGGAGAAACACATTTTGAGTTTGGGGCTGCCGATGGGAGGTGGGACTGCTGTGGTTGACACCGCCAACATTAGTGTGCTTGTCGATGGTTGGCGGTCCAGGTGTGACCGGCAATGAGGCTTGGTGGTCGATGGTGGCGCCGCCATAAGCTGGAAATAGAACGGGCATAGGGGAGAGAAAAAGAAAATGGAAAAGGAAAAACTGAAGGGTTTGGGCCTTTTCAGACTAATTATAAGTCTGACAATTTGGGGTCTTCAAACTGACAAACGATGTGTTTAAAATACTGATCTGAAAGCATGTAAATTCAATTTAACTTAAAACACTCAGAAGAATTAAATAGAATATTATATTAACTTACTTTAGTTCATAACATAATATACTCTTTCATTAATTAAAATGATGAAACTCATTAATTATTTAAAAAAATAAAACCGTATATTTAAATATGAGGTTTAAAGTATAACTAAAATCCCATAATATAATAAATAAATAAAACTAGGGCAATAAAACGATTTTTACAATTATAATATTTTGTAGTGCTCTAAGATATTATAATTGCATATTTTATAAATTTGGTTTAGGTTCAATAACACTGAAAATATCTCATATAATATTTTCAGGATATCTAAAATATTCTATAGCATTAAAATACTCGGCGTATTTTAAAATCAACATTATTTTTTGAAAATATGCCATCTAGGTTGAGCATGTGTTTCGAGACTTGACACGTACATCGATGCTCGTATCAATTGAATGAGAAATGAATGAGTTGTCATATTATCTCCTCAAAATTCACTAAGTTTTAGAAAAAAGAAGGAGCGAGTGTTATAGCATGTCTCGACACTTTAAATGTTCGTCCGACCCCAAGCAAAACCTGGGAGCATCACACCAATCTCACGGTGGGACATCAGAAGTTATTGGTATCGGATACCAGTAATTTTTGTATCGTCTAAAATATTTCTCTTTCCTTTTAATTCTCCGTAAATGAACTCATTTATTGATAGTTTTTAATCCTCCGGCCCATTGATGGCAAACTCACATGCTCGAAACGAGAAGGCAAGAAGGTTTGCCCAGCTTTGCATTTATTCCTTTATTGCTCGAGAAGCTTTTTCTTTCCTGATCACCATATTCAGCCAATTAAAAGTTATTTCTACGGTTTTGAAGTCACCACCAACTCCAAAAGAGATCTAGAGATTGCGGATATGGCCTCCAATGAACATATTGTAATGCTACCTTACCTTGCCCATGGCCATCTCATTCCATTCCTAGCATTGGCAAGGCAGATTAAACAAAGAACGGGTTTCACAGTGACCATTGCCAGCACCAAGCTCAAACATCCAGTACCTCCGACGTTCTTCGGTTTCCGTCGAAGACTCTAATTCTCCATCCCATTCCAGCATCCGCTTTGTCGAGCTTTCCCTTTTGCAGCTCTGCCCACGACATACCACCCAATACTGAGAACACCGAGAACTTGCCTCTAAACAAAATGATAAACCTTTTCATGCATCGGTGAGTCTCAAAGATCCACTCTTGCACGTTCTCCATTATATCATTGACCAAGAAGGTCGGCCTCCGCTTTGTATAATTTTCGACGTGTTTCTTGGATGGACTGTTGATGATGAAGAGTGTGGGCGCCGTGCATATCACATTCTCCACCGGTGGAGCCTACGGCACCATCACCTACGAGTTCAAGCTGCCGGGGTTTCCTGAAAGTTATCGTTTCCATCGCTCTCAATTGCACCAGTATTTGAGAGATGCGGATAGTACGGACATGTGGTCTACAATTATGCAGCCGCAGATTTCGCGTTGCTTGGAGTCTTCAGGGTGGATGTATAACACAGTCGACAAATTGAACCTTTTGGCCTGGATCTTCTCAGAAAATATCTGCGACTTCTTGTTTGGGCTATAGGTCCTCTTCTTCCCCAAGCAGCTCTTAAAAAACCGTCCTCCTCACATTCATCAAGTATTTCCGGACAACGTGCCGGAAAAAAAATCCGGAGTACCTCCAGAACAATGCCTTGAGTGGCTTGATTTGTAGAGTGCTGATTCAGTTCTTTACATCTCTTTTGGTTCTCAGAACACCATCGGTGCGTCCCCAATGATGGAATTAGCTAAAGGATTGGAGGAGAGTGCTAAATCTTTCATCTAGGTGATAAGGCCACCCCTTGGTTCTGACATTAATGGCGAATTCAGAGCGGAGTGGTTGCCATAAGGATTTGAAGAACGGATGAGGGAAAACAAACGAGGTTTGTTAGTCAGAAACTGGGCACTGTTGGGAATTTTGGATCTCTCAAATTCTCTCCACCAGAATCTACTTTTGACAGAATATCATGAAAAATATAGAAATAAATACAACACAAGAATTTACGTGGAAAACTCTCAAACCAGGAGAAAAACCACCAGACCCAAAGAAGAAAATCTACTATGTGAAAAATTGTTACAATCACACAATTTTTCTCCTCACCTCAACGACACCCACAAAAAACTTCTCCCACTAGTAAAGCTCTAACTTTCACCTCTCTTTCTTTTACATACAAAAAGGACAACAGAGGAATTTTACTAAAGTCAAAAGTTACTAGATAAGTTTCTGACTGGTGTAATTAACTAAGAAGCCCAAGTCTCTTTTTATAAGCCTGGGGCTATCTCCTCTCCTACTCATTTCCCATGTGGGATTCAAGGAGCAAAACAAACCTAACAATCTCTACTTTGCGACTTTGACTGATCTCACAGCCACGCTCCACCGCAATGAAGATCTGCATAAATTTCGCTATCATGCTCCACCATAAAAGCATAACCACTCAAAATAAACCAATTCCAAATATTTCACTTCGGCCCATGTCGAAAATAACCTTACTGAAAAATTATGGTGCAACATCCACATTTGGCTTTCCTAGAAGTTTATCAGCCATCGACATGAATTTCTACCACATACCATGCATCAATGCCAAACCAATGCTCGTGTGCAAACTTGTGGAACAACTAATATTAACACATCCTCTATCATGGCAACTTTGGGATTAGCGGCATGTTATGAAGATATACATGTCTCTTTTTCCATGGAGAGAGACACAACGTTAGCTTCATACCAGTATCTCCATTTACTGACTTGGAGCCGCTTGCCAAACTTGCTCCAACGCTTGTTAACAACTTTTCTTGATGTGCCTAGGTTGTCCACACCTCCAGCATATTGCTGATTTCATGGATTGGTCTACGCTTTGTGTAATCCAAATGGAATCAAAATATTCATGACTTGCACTTGCCACAAGTCAAAATTGATTCTCCCATCAAATTTCTCTACCTCCATTCTTGACATTGCCTCGATGAATTTTATCGTAGAAATGAATAGTACCCACTAAGTAAATTACGAGGAAAGACTGATCTTTTCTAGACAGAATTTCAAGGTTTCCAGGAAAGATTGGAGAGTCACAACGGATACATTTAAAATTTTCATTCTCCTAGACAGAACCTTCTTAGACCGTACGTATCCATATTACCACACCGAAACTTCACCCCGCCAAAAGAACCTAGTATCTCTGATACCACTTGTTGGGAATCTTGGATCTTCCAAATTCCCTCCACCAGGATTTACTTTTGACAGAATATTAAGAAAAATAGAGAAATAAACACAACACAAGAATTTACATGAAAAACTCCTAAATTAGGAGAAAAACCACCAGACCTAGAAAAGAAAATCTACTATGTGAAAAATTGTTACAATCATACAATTTTTCTCCTCACTCCAACGACACCCACAAAAAACTTCTCCCACTAGTAAAATTCTAACTTTCACCTCTCTTCCTTTTACATACAAAAAGGACAACAGATGAATTTTACTAAAGTCAAAAGTTACTAGATAAGTTTCTGACTGATGTAATTAACTAAAGAGCCCAAGCCTCCTTTTATAAGCCTTGGGGCTGCCTCCTCTCCCACTCTTTTCCCATGTGGATTTAAGGAGCAAAACAAACCCAACAGGCACCCCAGTTGGATATTCTTGCCCACAAGTTGGAGGGAGCTTTTCTGAGTCATTGCGGGTGGAACTTGATATTGGAGAGCTTAAGCCGGGGGTGCCTATTATAGGGTGGCCTATGGCAACGGAGCAGGCATACAATTCAAAGATGCTGATGGAGGATATGGGTTTAAGTGTGGAGCTGACATTAGGGCTTCAAAGCATGATTGAAGGGACACAGGTAAAGAGGGTCGTAGCAGGGGTGGAACTAGGATTTGATGAATGGGGGGGGGGGATTAACTTAGAATTTTCTCTTCAAATTAAGCTGGACGACGATCTTTCATAGAATAAAATTCTTCCATTATCATCTCTGAAGTGAAATCTTTAACAATTTCTTTTTCAATATAAACTAGCAAATAATCTGCAAGAAACTCATTTTTAAAAAAAGAATCAATTGTTCTTGGTCTATTCAAATTTTTCTAAACTCTAAGAAAAACTTATAAATCAATAAGAAATTTGCAAAGTGCCTAATAATATATATTAATTTGATAGGCTAAATCTAAAATTTATATGCATAGCAGCACAAATCTATATTATATATATTTTTCTATACATATTAATTTGCTAGGCTAAATCTATTATTTATAGATATATAAATAATATATAAATTTATAATCAAGTAAGCAACACATACTACACACTACAATTACACAAATGACAAATTTATATTAATTTTGTATATAAAGATGAACAAAGAACGGTAGAACCTGGAAGATTAAAGCCGCAACTCACGTCCTGCCATCCAGGCCTCTGGCGTCTCACAATTCGCAAGGGAACTGATGGATTCAGCAACAAACGTGAGTGACTGAGTGGGATTACGATTCCAGAAGCGTAACTGTAAGTGCTTTGTTAAAAATCAGTTAAACGCAATAATCAAATCCTTGTTGAAAAACTGATGGATGTTATCAAATTGACTTTTCAACGGCAATAAAGCTTCCTAATAAACTTCTAAGGTGACGAAATTGTAAAGCCTAAAGGAAAATTGTTCTGAACAATGAAAAGCCTAAATGAAATCGTAAAGCCTAAAAGAAGCTTAAGTGTTTTATTGAAAATAGTTAAACACAATAATCAATTCTTCCAAGAAAAACTTATGGATGTTATCGAATATCAAACTGACTTTTCAACGACAACGATTCTTCCTAATAGTAATAATTTCTAAAGTGACGAAACCATAAAGCTTAAAAGGCTAAAGGTCCAGCAAGTTACCGTAACTTAGTTACGCAATTGGGCAAGAATGTTCCAGTCTTACAGAAGCTGAGGTTGAAAATGAATGAAGTCTGAGATGAATGAAGTTTTAGAACACAGAATCGGCAGATTGCACTTGAAGTTTGGAAGAAAAAAGATAAAAGTTGAAACCTTAACCCAATATCAAATGACGGACTATAAGTATATGGCAACAAATTGAAACAACCGAGTCACTGACCAAGAATCAAGCTACACGCAAGTTGCAACGGTAGTTACCGTACAAAAGGTTAAAGCTAAGTGTCGATTCTGTAGTCTGCCGTCTGGTTTTGCCTAGTTTGCTGTAGAGTGTCATAGTGTAGCATGCTCTAAAGTGTCACAGTGATGTCTCTCAATCTCTATCTCATGTGCTGCAATTGGTTAATGGCATGGACTATTGGTTTCAACTTATAATTTACAGGTAAGTTGGTGAGTGGTGACACTGCAACGGCTTCTCTCCAAACTTTTTATGCCTTTCAGACTTATGATGGCAGACTTGAGGGGTTGAAATGTCAAGATTGGGAGTTGCCTTGTAATAATCTAAATAATCTCTATACTAAACTCAAATTTTAAAAAGTTTTGGGGGGGCTACTGACTAGTCACACAGGTCCGCCCCTGGGTCATAGAATTGGTTATGGACGAAAAGGACAAAGGCAAGGATATGAGGAAAAAGGCAGCCGAGGTTAGAGATCAGATAAGGTTGGCAATAAGAGAAGAGGGAGAAGAGCAGAGTTCTTCAGTGAAGGCAATGGATGCCTTTGATAGGACGATTGTTTCCATGAGAGCACTCACACCAATCTTGGTTCAAAAATTTCAGAGAAAATAGTTTAGTTTCTTATAGGATCAGGATCGCTAGCTCATGTGTACTTTCTTTGTGAAATTGGTCCTGTGTTCTGTGAAAGCAAAATCCCTTTTTGGGGTTTTATGTATTTTAGTTACTTTTGTTTTTCTGTTTCTTCGTAAAAATTGAGGTCCATGTAGATAGGATAATGGGTTTATTAAGAGTATTAGTATTGATTTCATTAAATTTATCATTAAAAGTTAATGAAAAGTAAAAATTTGCGCACACATTAAAAAAATATCATCATATTTAATAAAAAAAGATATATCAAATCTGATGAGTTAATATTCAAAAGTCAAGCAAAAATTATTTTTATATTATTTTCTCCACTTTCTTTTCATTATTTTTAATCAAATATTACGAAATTTTTTGATAAGTGTGTAAATCTATACTTTTCATCAATTTTTCATGATAAATTTTGATGAGATCAATGACAATGCTTTAATGTTTGATGTGTTTTGGGCCAAGTTGGTGTGAAGGTATAGTGATTTTGGGACTCAATGCAACACCTAGGACCAACATCAAGTCCAGGCCCAAGCCTGTGAACTTAAAATTTATTGAGATGGATATTTATGAGAAACCATTTCAGATTTAATGAGTAATTTTAATTAGATCATGAGCCAAAGTTTTATTATGGTGGAATAAGAAGTTTTCTTGAGCTTGATAACGAGGTTAAAGTCATTTAATAATTATGGACTATATGGGCCTCTTGATTTTGGGCTCGTGATTTTTGTTAAAGCTCAAAACTACAAATTGGATGATTTGAACCAATTTTAGAATTAGAGATCACATTTGGAGTCGTTAACAACCTAACCATAAAATTGGGCCTATATTTATGTGTGTGTAGAGTAATTTAAGACCCAATGTCTTGAGCCCATACCTTATTAACCCCATTTAGACCCCGTTCCAGGCACCATACTTTCTTCCTCTTCTTTCTCTAGGTTTCTAGCAAAATATATATATATATATATATATATATATCATTAGCACAATTAAGAAGTTTGGTATTAGTGCATGCAATGATCAAAGAATGTTTCATCACCAGATAAAAGATAACAAAAAAGCTAAATATGAAATGGGAAACTTTTACGAACAATTTGGCCTTCTTTCTATTGTTCTATTTAGGCAAAAACATAAATATTCTAGTAAGTTTTTCAAACCCCACATTAAAAAAAGGAGAAAAAATTGTGATGATTTTTTGTAACACCCCGCTCCTAAATATAATATTTTAAAAATATTTGAGGGAGTTAGTGTGCTACTACGCACCAGATACGAACGTTTTAAAATAAATGAAACAGTTTTTATAAAACTAAAAAGTGTCAGCGAAAACATTTACTTAAAATAAAATGTTAGAATCTCATGTGTTTAATATATATATATATATATATTATTCACTAAAAACCATAAAATAAAATTAATACACTGTCTAGGTCTCTACATCGCCTCTCTAAGTCAAATCCTGCCAACTGTGTATCCACATCATCTGTGATAATGTTTAAAAGGAAAACATAGAAAGATAGAAAAAAAAAATGAGTTGAATACTTAATAAGTAACACATCATATGGTAAAAATAATACACATCGATTCTCTCAAAGCATGCATACTCATATATACATACATAATAACATGAACATGAATTTTTTATAAATCTTGAACGTGACTTTTTCATAAATGCTAAAAATATGAACTTTTCATAAATCATGAGTTTTTCGTAAAACATGAACATGAACCTGAGCTTATCTTATCATATCATATCGTTTCATATCATAGGCCATTACCCACTGTTGACCCCCGTGAGTTAAGTTTAGCGAGTCTAAAATGATTATGATTCCGCCCGTGGCCACGGGTTATGGAATGCATACATAAAAAAGATATACTAGGTGCATTACCAGCATGTATGACCTGGCAATGCAATATGCCCATACATAGGTACCAACTTCATATCATACGTAGACCGCTTACATATCTTACCATACTTGCATATTTATCATAACATAAATTTCAATAGAAATTGCATATTTTCATAACATATCGTGATGCATACTTTCTCACATGAATTCATAATCTTCTATAAATAATTTTATGCACTCTCACATAAAACTATGACTTTTCATAAATAACTTTAATGTATAAAATGAGGTTTCATAAATAATTTTAATACATAAACCTTCTCATAAATCATGCATAAATTTTCATAAATTTTATATCATGACTGGGTACGTAAAAACTGGCTTCCAAATAATGGTCATACATACATAATAATTTTTATAAAAAACATGTTTACCGTATATGCGTGAAAAGTATGATCATGCTACTTATCCCTTTAGCGTTACGTCGTGGTTTCATCTCGTGACTTGTTTACGCCCAAAGAATAACACGGTCGTTTACAGTATAGTTTTGGGGTGTCGATTCCACAGGGAGATGGATTGAGAAATTGAAAAATAGAACGAAATCAACAAAAAGATTTAGAAGAGTGTGAAAAGTGAATTTTGAAATATGACATAAATTAAAACCAAATGAGCAATTTGAAAAGTATAAAAATGAGACGAAAAATAGAGCATTAAAAATCATTTGTATATAATCGGTATTTTAATTATTTTTCGATTCATTATTAACTCAATTGAAAATTCTATATTCAAATTTTCAATCGAAAGATAAACATTAATAACCAGATTTAAATCAAATGTAATCTTTTGAAAAATCATTCTTCGCAATATAAGAACGAGAATTTTTATCGATATTAAGGAAATTCAACGTCGATAATATACTCGTAAAGCAATATTGCAGCAAAGACTTAAATTAATATAGATGACCAATTGAACCAAACATAATCAAAGGATTATTCCATTCAATAGAAAAAGTATGACTGAATCTATAAATAAAATAAATTCTAAAATTATTTGGTGACGAAAACATTTATAATAAATTTCGAATGACTAAACAAAAGAGTTTAATATTTGAAGAACACATATATGAATAAAAAAAAATTACAAATACCATCATATATACAAATTCATCCCTAACTCTACTAGAAAATTAGTTACACATATTGAAAATATGCAACGAAAATTCTCTAAGGAAAAATATGGAAGAACCGGCCATTGTTTTCTCTCTTCTTTGGTTTTTCTTTTCTTTTCTCAAACTCTCAAAAATAGCTCCTCCAAGGCATCCCCTTACACTAAGTATGGTCTTAGAACACACACCCCTCCCTTCTATTTATAAGTATCCTTCATGCAAGTCGTCATGATAAAATTATCACAATTTCAACTTGTTTTGCCATGTGCTATTCTTGAATCTAAGTGATTTGTAAGTTGTCATTTGTTTTCCTACTATCTATACATGAGCTGAATTTCGCTTGTAGATTTTAAGTGTTTCAATTTTGCTTCTTTATCCATTAGTTGCCTTATATGATTTTAAATCTTGTGGTCAAATAATTTGTTTTGAAGAAACTTGAGTGCACTTCAGCTTGCATGTGAGTTGATTATTGAATTTCCAAGTTGGTGTAGGAGTGCTTGCTGGAAAATATTGTGATGACATTTGGATTTGATGCAAATGGCAGAAGAATATTTAGGAACATCACGTGCAGGTGCATCCGCTTGATGGTCGATTTTGTCTTGGATTGAGCGGATATTTCTTAAAACATAAAATATAAAAGTTAAAGATATTTCTCTTGGAGTTCTATATTATCTTGAATCAGTTCAATCGGAGATTGGATGAGAGTTATGCCCATATTACGAAAAGACATCAAAACTGTCTAAAAATTTGCAATTATCTTCATTTGCTCCTAATGTCTCTATTTGTGTCCTAAATCAAAATATAAGAATAATGAGTATATTTAGGCATCAAATAAGAATAAAATATTAAACATTAAGAGAGAAAAATATGACATTTTATATTCTCATCAATATATTAAATCATACTGTTGAATCTAAAGTTTCAAATTTCGTATTTATGCGTAGATTTTGATGATAACAAATAAATTCAAGTGTTAAACTCAAATTATTTATGTAATGGAGCGAATCGCACATCAAGTATAAAAGAACAAGTCTATAAATGAAACTCATAGATTATTTTGTACATCTCTTGATAAAATTTAAAATTGGATTAAGGCTCCAAATTATTATTATTTTTTTCATAAGACATCAAATTAATTTTTTTCACATATGCAAGACATCTTTAAATATTTTAGTTTTGAAAATTATGTTTTTTACATGTGCATAACATCATCAAACAATATAATTTCGAAAATTATATTTTTTATATAAAACTTTGAATTTGTAAAATGATTGATTATCATATTTGACATGTGCATATTTTGTTTGAAAGTCTTGAAGGGTGGTTGTGTGTTTTTTTGACAAATGCAAAATATAGATGATTTTGTTTAAAAATCTTGAAGGATGGTTGTGTGTCTTACACATCTATTGCTAAGTTTTATATCATTCTTTCAAAGCCCTCATTCTCTATTTTCTAAAATTTTGAACCTTAATTCTTATTCTTTTTTAGAGAGATATAGGTTGCGCTGTATTATTTCTATCTCACTTATTGAGGAGAGTACTTTGATAGTCTACCCACTATCAACTCTTGTATCAGTAAGAGGGTGAGTATAACCCTTGTGTGTATAGAAGGTGTTCTACACAAGGAATAGTTGAATCACCAAGTGTGAGGTAATTGAAAGTGTAGAAGGTGTTCTACACAGATTCTTTAGAGCGGTGCTACTCAAATGTGTAATAGGTTTCTATCTCCACCTAAAGGAGATTGAATAGTGAATTTCGGATTCTCAAGGGGTAGCTTGAGGTGAGGACGTAGGCAGTGGGGCTAAACCTCGTAAAAATACTGAGTTTGTTTCTTCTTATCCTATTCTTTACAGTTCTTGCTGCTTTATATTCTATTTATATTTTATATTGTATATTTAATTTATAAGTGTTAATTTTTATAATATAACCTAATTCACCCCCCTCTTGTATTAGTCATCTGGACAACACATGCTTATATATTTCTCAAGATAAATGACCATTAATTTTAATAACATGAGTTATATCCATTGTTGAACTCAAGGTTTCAAGTTTCATGTAAATCTACACATGGATTTTGATGATAACAAATGAATTCAAAGAATAAACGAGTCTCAAGTTCAAGTTGTCTACACAATACAATCAAGCACATCAAGGAACCAAGCATGAGCAAGAAGGGAACAAGTTCACATTAAAGTTATAGAATAATATTGTAAATCTCTTAAAAATCCGAAATTAGGATTAAGGCTCAAAATTAATATTTTATCATAAAGCATTAAAATACATTTTCCACATGTGGATGAATATTTTGAAAATTAAATTTGAAAATTTTGAAAGATGATTGCTTATCATCTTTCACATGTGCATGACATGATTAAAGGTTTAAATTTTGAAAATATTAAGATAATTGATTGTCATCTTTCATATGTGCATGACATGATTAAAGGTTTGAACTTTGAAAATATTAAGTTGATTGATTGTTATCTTTCACATGTGCATGTTTTATTTGAATATTTTCAAAAGTGATGGATGATTTTCTTAACTTATGCAAAAAGTAGATGTTTTTGTTTGAAAATTTTGAAAAGTAAAGTGTGCTCCTTTTGTCATATGCAAAAAGTAAAAGATTAGGTTCGAAATTTTTGAAAAGTAAAGTGTGCTCCTTTTGTCACATGCAAAAAGTAAAAAGATTTGATTTGAAATTTTTGAAAAGTGAATGATGATGTTTTTGACATGTGAATTTTTTTAAATTTGAATATGAAGTCTCATATGCCTATAAATAGATCATTTGAGAACTTCACATTTACAACACCAAGAGCATACAACATTCATTCAAAGTTTTCATTCTCTCTTCTCTAAGCATTGAGCCTTAACCCTTGTTTATTTTGAGAGATATAGTTTGTGCTGTATTATTTTTATTTCACTCATTGAGGAGTGTTTTCTGATAGCCTACCTACTATCAATTCTTGTATCAGTAAAAGGGTGTGTATAACCCTTGTGTGTGTAGATGGTGTTCTACACGGGGGATAGTTAAATCACCAAGTGTGAGGTGATTGGAAGTGTAGAGGGTGTTCTACACGGATTCTTTAGAGCAGTGCTACTCAAAGGTGTAATAGGTTTCTACCTCCACCTAAAGAAAATTGAATAGTGGATTTGGGGATTCTCAAGGAGTAGCTTGAGGCGAGGACGTAGGTAGTGGGGCCGAATCTCGTTAACATACTGAGTTTGCTTCTCTCTTACCTTTACTCTTTATATTTATTACTGTTTCATATTTTGTTTATATTTTATATTGTATACTTGATTTATAATTGTTAATTTTTTTTAATACAACTCAATTCACCCCCATCTTGTGTTAGTCATCTGGGCAACATCCATTATTTTCTCATTTCTTTTAGCATTTAAATAGAGTATTTAGAGTGTATTTTTGTGCACTCATCACACCTCCCAATTTACTCATTGCTTGTCCCTAGCAATTTTTATGCAAAATGATGAGAAAGACAAAGAAAATCATACATAGGGGCCCATCAAGACACATTTTTCAAATTCACATATGAAAACAATTTTATGAATTCAATAAACCTTTCACAAGTAAGTCAAATATAGCAATTTACAAAGCGTGTATGTATTCCAAACTATTTTTTATCAAATCAGAGATTTCGACACATGCAACATTAGAATATCTTAAGCAACAGATTCAACTCCATAACTCACGGGTATAAAAGTATTTCATGTAAGGGTTTTCTCTATGGAGTTGACAAAAGTGTACACATACTCTCATAGGGAATTAGGCAATTATGTATAAGCAATAAGCAAATATTTATCTTATGATAGGAATATTAACAATTGAGAATTATGCCATTCTTTCCATAAGCATACTTAGGATCGGAATAATTAAAACAAAGGGTTGTGATGTGGGTTAGGTTTTGGGGCTCATAAGAAGAAAATGGTGAAGGATATTCGAAAACTTTCAGGTATACATAAAAAGGAATCTGTTAAATTTCTTAGTAGATGATTTTCTTTAGTCTTTCTTATCATTTACAATTTTAGGAATTTAATAACCCTTTCACAAGTAATTTAAATATAGCAATCCACAGAGTGTGTATGTGTTCCAAACTATTTTTATCATATCAGAGTTTTCAACACATGCAACATTAGAATATCTTAAACAAAAGGTTCAATTCCATAACTCACGGGAGAAGTATTTCATGTATGGGTTCTCTCTATGGAGTTGACAAAAGTGTACACATACTTTCATGGGGAATTAGGCAATTATGTATAAGCAATAAGCAAACATTTATCTTATGATAGGAATACTAACAATTGATAATTCTGCCATTCTTTCCACAAGCATACTTAGGATCGGAATAATCAACACAAAAGGTTGTAATGTGGATTAGGTTTTGGGGCTCATAAGAATAAAAGATTGAAGGATATTCAAAAACTTTCAAGTATACATAAAAGGAAATCTATTAAATTTCTCAGTAGACTATACTTTTCTTTTGATGTACTTTTCGACTTTTTAGATTTTTCACTAATAATACTTTTCCATCTTCTTCTGCCACTGGTGTCTTCGCAATTTGATGAACTCTTTCATGAATAATTTGATGGACACATCTAGCACCATGCCATTTTTTTTCATGGTTTTCTTGCCATTTTTGTCCTGGTCTTTTTTCTATTTTTTTATTGAAATGATAATTTCACACCTAGTACACACTTGGAAGTAAAATGGTAGGAACAATTAGTGTATAAGTTATACTCCAATGTGGAGAGGTATGGATGATGTAGGTATGAAAAGAAAAGGCCATATGTGTATATTGGTTCAAAATTGGCTGCTAGAGGTCTATGATAAAAAGGGTCGGCTTGAAAGGCTCAAATGTTAATCTTAAGTTGACTTTTGTCATATCTCAAATATATTTACCATCTTACCACAAACCATGTAATAATATTTTCAAAATAAGTGTTCAATTCAATAGATTAATGAATATTTATCACAATTTCAGTATTTGTAGGCTCTCAATTCTTACCAAAATTCACGTGAATACTTAAGCAAAATAATTCTCTAGTTACATGTGTCAAATCACCATATTATCACAAAGTTTGGATAAGTGCACAAATGGTTCTATAGATGCCTTAGCAAAATGATTTAAGATGGGTTTCTTGAATTCACCAAGATGGTTATGACTGAGCATGAGTATCATGTGTGAAAAGATACCTGTGTGATGTAAATTTTTTTAAAAACTTGGCAATTTTTTATATTTTGATTGAAATATGCCACAGAGTTTAAATAACAGATTTGTATTTCCACCCCTCAACTTAAATGAAACGTTGTCCTCAATGTTTAAGAATCAGAATTGAATAATTAAACAGGGTAAAATACACCTGATCTGGGATGTGGGTGGCTTGCTTGGCATCAAAGATGGTATTTGTCAAAATAAAATTAACCTATAACAAAATAAAGTAAATAATAAACAAAAAAAAAGAACAAAAAGAAAATGAAAGAAAAACATACTTGGAGATGGTCAAGATTGATATACTGGGTCCATAAGTAGAATGTCTTCTCCTTTCAGAATTTGTCTATCAATTAAAATTTTGAGGTGTTGACCATTTATTTTGAAGATATATCAATCTTTTGGATTTTCTATTTCTACCGCCCCATTTGTGAAAACGTTTTTTACTATAAAAGGACTGGTCCATCTAGATCGAAGTTTTCCTAGATGCTTATGGAGTCTTGAATCATTTTTCAAAATATTTTTTCTAAATATTTTTCTCAAAATATTTTTATCATAAAATGCTTTTATTTTAGCCTTATAGATCTTGGAGTTTTCATAAGCATTATTTGTCAATTCTTCTAATTCCATCAATTGGAATTTTCTAAGTTTTCCTGCTTTTTTGAAGTCAAAATTAAATTGTTTAATGGCCCAATATGCTCAATGCTCGAGTTTCATGGGCAAGTGACAAGGTTTTCCAAAAACAAGTCTATAAAGTGATATGTCTAAGGGAGTTTTGAAAGTTGTACGGTTAGCCCAAAGCGCATCAATCAATCTTAAAGACCAATCTTTCCGATCTGGGTTGACCATTTTTTCCAAAATTTGTTTAATTTCCCTATTTGCAAGTTCAACCTATTAACTTGTCTAAGGGTGGTATGCAGTAAAAAGCTTATGTATCGCTCCATATCTTTTCATTAAACCTTCAAAAAAACGGTTGCGAAAATGCGTACCTCGGTCACTAATGATAGCACGTGGGGTACCAAATCGAGATAATACATTTTTTTTGAGAAACTTAATTACCGTCCTGTTATCATTGGTCCTGCAAGGTGTTGCCTCTACCCATTTTGACACATAATTTACTATCACAATTATATATAAATATCCAAAAGAGGGAGGGAAATGGTCCCAAAAAATCAATGCCCCAACGGTCAAAAATTTCAATTACCAAAATTGGGTTTAAGGGCATCATATTACGACAGATCATAACTCATAACTTTTGACATCTTTCGCATGAGCAACCATAGATATTCGTATTTTTAAACAAGGTGGGCCAATAAAATCCACACTGCAAGATTTTGCAACGGTTTTCTTCATTGAAAAGTGGCCACCACAAGTTAGGGAATGACAAAATTCTAAAACGCTTGTGATATCTTTATCAGGGATGCAACGCCTTAAAATTTGATCAGGCTAGTATTCGAAAAGGTAAGGGTCATCCAAGAAGAATTTTCGTACCTTAATCATGAATTTCTTTTTATCATGGGCGTTAAAATCCATTAGTATTTCACCTACAGTTAAATAGTTCACAATATGAGCAAACCATGATATAGAAGTAATAGAAAGTAAATGCTTATCGGGAAAATCATCTTTGATTGGCATGTGGTCAGAAGTGTCCTCGAATGTGAGTCTAGAGAGATGGTCTGCCACTACGTTCTCCACTCCTTTCTTGTCCTTGATGGTGATGTCAAATTCATGCAAAAGCAAAATCCATCGTATTAATCGTGCCTTAGCATCCTTCTTTGTAAGAAGGTACTTAAAGGCTGTATGATCTGTAAATATAATTAATAGGAGAACTAATCAAATAAGCATGAAATTTATCCAAAGCAAATACTACAACTAGCAACTCTTTTTCAGTGGTGGAGTAATTCATTTGAGCACTATTTAGAGTTCTATTAGACTAGTAAATGACAAAAGGTTTCCCTTCTCTTCGTTGTCCAAGAACAGCACCTACAGTAAAATTACTAGCATCACACATAATTTCAAAATGTAAATTCCAATCAGGTGGTTGCATTATGGGTGCTGAAATAAGCTTGCCAATTAATGTTTTGAAAGCCTCTTGAAAAGTATGTGTCCATTCAAATGGGGCGTCCTTAGCTAGGAGGTTACATAGTGGTCTAGATATGGCGGAAAAATTCTGTATGAATCCCCTATAAAACCCCGCATGACCAAGAAATGATCTTATATCTTTAACTGTCTTAGGTATAGGCAATTTAGAAATTAATTCACTTTTGATTGATCAACCTCCATTCCTTTGGAAGAAATAATATGCCTTAAAACAATACCTGAAGGTACCATAAAGTGACATTTTTTCTAATTTAAAACCAATTTTTTTTCTTCACAACGAGTCAGTACTCTTTCTAAACTCATTAAGCATGCATCAAAAGAAGATCCAAAAACAGTCAAGTCATCCATAAAAACTTCCATGCACTTTTCAACCATATCACTAAAAATACTCATCATGCAACGTTGAAAAGTAGATAAAGCATTACACAGTCCAAATGGCATTCTGCGGAAAGCATAAGTACCAAAAGGACAAGTAAAAATGGTTTTATCCTCGTCTTCTAATGCAATTTCAATTTGATAATAACCAGAATAACCATCCAGAAAGCAATAAAAAGGATGACCGACCACCCGCTCAAGAATTTGAACAATAAAAGAAAGCAGAAAATGGTCTTTTTGTGTGACAGCATTTAATTTTCTGTAATTAATGCACATCCGCCCACCAGTCACCACTTTTGTAGGGACTAACTCTCCAAGGTCATTTTTTTATCACAGTTACACTTGACCTTTTATGAACAACTTGCGTAGGACTTATCCATTTACTATCAGCAATAGGATATATCATTCCTACATCTAATAGTTTCAATACTTCATTTTTCACAACTTTTTTCATAGTGGAATTAAGTCTACGTTGGGAGTCTCTTCGAGGATTAGTTCCTTTCTCTAAATTTATTTTATGAGTACAGACCAGGGGATTAATACCTTTTATATTAGTAATACTCCATCCTAGGGCTAATTTGTACTTGCATAAAATCTGAATTAATTTCTCACCTTGGGACTCGAATAATTCAGATGAAATAATAACATGAAAAGTATCACCTGGACTAAGGAAAACATGCTTTAAACCCTTAGGTAGGGATTTTAATTCAACTTTATGGGTTTCCCTACTTGAAGGAATCTGTCTTTCTTTTTTTTTCAGGTAATTTCTCAAACTTTGATTGTCATGCCTGTGTGTTATAATCATGAGTTCTGTCAAAAATAACACAAATGTCAACTACATCAAATGAATCACTTATAGAATTAAATTCAAAATTAACAATAAAGTATTCAAGTGGATCTGAATCATGAATTGTAAGAACTTCCATTTCTATGAGTGAGTCAATCATGTATGTCTGATGACACTCGACATCCTTTTTTGGCTATTTTGCAATATGAAAAATATTTACCTCAAAAGTCATATTGCCAAAAGAGAGTTTCATCAATCCATATATGCAATTGATAAGCACATTATAAGTAGCAAGAAAAGGTCTACCTAAAATTAATGGAATTTTAGAGGTGGTTTCTACAGCAGAACTAGTGTCTAGAATTAAGAAATCAACAGGATAATAAAATTTGTCAACTTGAATTAAAACATCCTCTACCACACCCCGTGGTGCTCTGATTGAACGATCAACCAATTGCAATACCATAGAAGTTGGTTTGATTTCTCCTAATCTCAATTGCAAATAAATAGAATATGGTATCAAATTTACACTAGCCCCTAAATCTAGCAAGGCCTGTCCAAGTTCATGATTGCTAATGTTACATGTGATGGTTGGACATCCAAGATCCTTGTACTGAGGGGGAATCCGCTGTTTAGTTAGAGCACTAACTTGCTCTGTCAAGAATGCTGTCTTCTTCACATGATACTTCCTCTTAACTGTACATAAATCTTTGAGAATTTTTGCGTAAGTAGGAATTTGTTTAATTACATGCAAAAGAGGAAGATTAATTTTTACCTGTCTAAGATTTTCTAAAATATCATTGTTATAATTCAGAGTTTGTTTGCTTAACTTTAATGCTTGAGGAAAATGTACCTTAACAAGATTTTTTGTTATTTCAGGTTCCTCGAGTTTTGTTGCCTCAAGTTCTTTGGGAAGCTCAGGACTGCTACTATCTTGATCTTTCTCTATATCCTTTATTTTGTCTATTATTGGATCACGTAGAGGCTTACCACTTCGTGTCACAATGGCATTTACGTCCTTCAAATCTCCTTGTGCCATATGTTGACACCATGAGGTACATACTGAGCTTGAGAAGGAAACTTACATTTCTCATTCACAGTCAAAGAACTCATATTATTTTATACACTTGGCTCTTTATTTCCTTATTTTCTTCGATAATCCGCGTAATCAAATATTCAAATTTCTCATTAGTTTTACCTTGTATTTCAATAAAAGTATGCAAAGTATCTTCTAAAGAATTTCTAGAAGATTGAGGTACATGGTATGGTGCAAGATTTGATCTAGAGGGTTGTACAAGCTGCTAGTTTTCAGACTTCCAGCTAAAATTAGAATGATTACGCCATCCTGGGTTGTAGGTTTTGGAGTAACGTGTAAAGCGCTTCTTGTACATACCCAGAGCATTACTTTGTTCCTCATACATACCATTCATGTTAATATGTGTAGGACACTCTTGGGCATGATGATCTATCCTACCACAGACAACACATGACCCAAAAGATTCTGCATGATTAGCTATGTGTGTTGGTTTTGAGTTTTTGGTTTTCAATAACTCTAAATCTTTGGTGAGCATTTCAACCTTATCCTTAAGGTTATCCTCTTCCCTTAGATGGTAAATACCACCACTCGGGTTTCCTATAGGTTGTGATCTGTTTGTGCTATCAGTAGCATTAGGTATAATCCAAGTATGAGCTTTTTCAGCAAGCTCATTGAGGTACTCTATGGCCTCATCAGGATTTTTCTGTAAACATTATCCATTGTACATCATTTCCACGAATCGACATTCCCTGGGCATAAGCTCTTCATAGAAATAACTCACTAAGTGCCAATTTTTATATCTATGGTAAGGACACATACTCAACAATTCTTTAAATCTTTCCCAAAACTGATATAAAATCTCATTATCCTTTTGTACAAATGTGAAGATTTGTCTTTTTAAAGCATTGGTCTTTATGTTGGGGAAAGTATTTATTGAAAAACACTTGAGTCATTTCACTCTATGTTCTAATAGACCGCGGTCTAAGTGAGTACAATCAACTCTTAATTTTATCTTTTAAAGAAAAATGAAAGAACTAAAGTCTTACTGTGTCGTCAGTGGTATTTTGACTGTAGAATGTTGCAACTACTTCCTCAAAATTGGAAGTAATTGTACCATTCCTGTTTTGAAATCTACATGACGAGCGTTAGGTGAGAACATAATACAGGATGGTGTGGCTGTTCGTGCGGGATGAAAATAATCTTGGAGGGTTCTAATAGGTTGGTCCGTGTATTCACTCATTGCATCAAAATTGGAAGAATTATCAAACAAGCGATTAGAAAAATTAGATTCTAAATCTGATTCTAGCACGGGTCTACTAGCAAACCGTCCAAAAGCGTCTCTGTACCTGCGCATGCAAAGAAAAGAAAAGTGTAATACTGAAAAATATATATATATATATATATTACGAAAAGAAAAAATAAAATAAAATAAAGATGCATAAAACTAAAAAGAAAATAAACGAAATTATCTCTTTTTTTTTTTACAAACTGCTAAAAAAAACTACAAATTCTTCTATTGTCTCCTTGGCAACGGCACCAAAAGTTGATTACGCCCAAAGAATAATGCGATCGTTTGCAGTATAGTTTTGGAGTGTCAATTCCACAGGAAGATGGATTGAGAAATTGAAAAATAGTAACGAAATTAACAAAAAGATTTGGAAGAGTGTGAAAAGTGATTTTTGAAATATGAAGTAAATTAAAACTAAATGAGTAATTTGAAAAGTATAAAAATAAGACGAAAAGTAGAGCATTGGGAATAATTTGTATATAATCGGTATTTTAATTATTTTCGATTCATTAATAACTCAATTGAAAATTTTATGTCCAAATTTTCAATCGGAAGATAAAATATTAATAACCAGATTTAAATCAAATGTAATCTTTCAAAAAATTATTAGTCGCAATATAAGAACGGGAATTTTTATCGATATTAAGGAAATTCAACGTTAACAATATACTCGTATAGCAATATTGCAGTAGAGAATTAAATTAATATAGATAATCAATTGAACCAAACATAATCAAAGGATTATTCTATTCAATAGAAAAAACATGACTGAATCTATAAATGAAATAAATTCTAAGATTATTTGGTGACGAAAATATTTATAATAAATTTTGAATGACTAAACAAAATAGTTTAATATTTGAAGAACACATATATGAATAAAAAATAATTACAAATACTATCATATATACAAATTCATCCCTATCTCTACTAGAAAATTAGTTACACATATTGAAAATATGCAACGAAAAATCTCTAAAGAAAAATATGGAAGAACCGGCCATTGTTTTCTCTCTTCTTTGGTTTTTCTTTTCTTTTCTCAAGCTCTCAAATTAGCTCCTCCAAGGCATCCCCTCACACTAAGCATGGTCTTAGAACACACACCCCTCCCTTCTATTTATAAGCATCATTCATGTAAGTTGTCATGACAAAATCATCACAATTTCAACTTGCTTTGCTATGTGCCATTCTTGAATCCAAGTGATTTGTGAGTTGTCATTTTGATCATTTATTTTCTCACTATGCATGAGCTGAATTTTACTTGTAAGTAGAGTGTTTCAATTTTGCTTCTTTATCCATTAGTTGCCTTGTATGACTTTATATCTTATGGTCAAATAATTTGTCTTGAAAAAACTTGAGTGCAGTTCAGCTTACATGTGAGTTGATCATTGAATTTCCAAATTGGTGTTGGAGTGCTTGCTAGAAAATATTGTGATTACATTTGGATTTGATACAAGTGGCTGAAGAATATTCAGGAATGTCAAGTGCAGGTGCGTTCACTTAATGGTCGATTTTGTCTTGGATTGAGCGGATATCTCTTAAAACATAAAATATAAAAGTTATTAGATATTTCTCTTGGGGTTCTATATCATCTTGAATCAGCTCAATCGGAGATTGGATAAGAGAGTTATGCCCATATTACAAAAAGACGTCAAAACTCTCTAAAATTTCGTAATTATTTTCATTTGCACCTAATGCTTTGTGTCTTAAATCAAAATATAAGAATAATGAGTATATTTAGGCATCAAATAAGAATAAAATATTAAACATTAAGAGGGAAAAATATGGTATGTTATATTCTCATCAATATATTAAATCATACTTATATCTATCTCAAGATAAATGACCATTAATTTTAATAATATGAGTTATATCTATTATATTCTCATTTCTTTTAGCATTTAAATAAAGTATTTAAAGTGCATTTTTGTGTACTCATCATGACTCGTAACCTATACGCAACATTAATCGTCACTAATTTACTAAATAAAGATACCTTAAAATCATAAATAGAGAATTTAATTAAATAGACCAAAATATGTTTTAAAATACTTTAAAACTCTTTTACGAAAGAAGGGCCTGAGATCCATTTTCAGAAGATAGTTTCTATAATAAGATAATTTAAGTCCACATATTTTAAAACACCAGTCCTTTAAAATATGCCAATTGGCCGAATGGGCTTAATAAATTATTAAGAAACTGGTATGGAAAATAACGGCTCGGCTAAAAGGGTAAAAAAAAACATTTGAGTAATTATGAAATATAATAGGTGCTTGCTGGAAGTTGGAATAGAGAAATTTAAAAGGAGAACTGCAGCTTGCGGGAGGGAAAGGCTCAAGCACTACTCACAGAGGGAGATATAAAGATGCGACAGCAATTCGGTGGTGGCTTGTGGATGGTTTGTGGTTCTGTCCAGCGCTTTCTGTGAAGTGTGGTGATGACGGGGAGGGCTGGAGTTATGGGTTGCAGTGGCTCGTCATGGAGGGAAAACTCCTCTATTTCGGTGTATAAAACCTATAAAACCAGGGCACTCTCATATGATTTTCGGTGGTTAGTAATGGTGGTGAAGGGCAGCTTTGTGGGTGGTGGGTTTCTTGGTAGTTACTGGTTTGTCGAGAGGTGATGCTCTGTTTCGGGTGGAGCAAGACAGGGGACTATTATAACTACATGCAGCAGTTTCGGTGATTCAACGGAGAGCTTGATGGTGGGCTATGGGTGGAAGAAGGTTGCATTGGGGGGAGTCCGTGAGGTTGCTACCTTGAAGTAGTTGCTCGTGGATGGCAATGTGAGGATGACTGGTTTTTGAGATGGACGAGATGAGGGCTGGAGGGAGATGTGCCGTGAGGGTGTTTGACGTGTGCATGCATGTATTTATAGATGAAGATTAAGAGAAAAACGTGAGTGATGAGGAAACTATGCGAAACTATGCTTGAAATATGATAGGAGATTGGATTTGAAGTTGTCTTTCGTTTGAATTTGATTTGGCAACTAAATTCAAATTGGAGATGGTTTTAATTTAGGATAATGATTTTAAGATAATGATGATTTGTTTAAAAGAAGATCAAACTAAAAGATGAAACACGGCTAGGAGAGAAATTGAAACAAATTGAAACATTATTTTAAAAACTTATCAAAACATAGCTTGATAACATAGTAGTAATAATAATAATATATTAAAAAATTTTAATCTAAAAAAATTGGGGTTGGGTTGTTACATTTTTATAAAAAAATCTTTTAATAACAAAAAATAAATTGGTAACAAAAAGAGTTTTCAAGTTCTTTCAAAAGGGAGATGTTTTAATTGCGGCAAATATGGACATTTTGCTGATAAATAAAAAGCCCAATAAATTCAAAAACAAGCTTAACCAGTTGAATATTCAGGCCAATGATCAAGAAGATCTGTTTCATCTCTTAGGAACAAAATCTTCCTCAATGAATTCAACTCTAGTAATTCTGATTATCACTCAAAAGTTGAATCATCTGATTCTTCCAATATTAAACTTGGCTGTAATGATTCATGTTGCAAACCTTTGGGTAAAACAATTAACGTTTTAACTAAGTTGAGGAACAAGAGAATCTTTTGTTAAAATTAATTTCTTAAATTACAAGTCCTGAACTCAAAGAAGAATATCTTCACAAGCTCAAGAAGACGATGGTTCATTAAGAACCTGAGACTTCTAAACAAAAAATTAGTTTTCCAGACAGTTTGGGAAGAAAAAAAGAAGATATTATTGAACTCAAGGTTGAGATTAACAATTTCAAATTTGAAAATGATTTTTTCAAACAAGAATTACTATGTTTAAAAATTGACAAGCAATTTGACCAAGAAAATTATTTTGACAATGAGCAAACGAATGATTCTGATTCCAGTCAAAAGGAAGATAAACCTTTTGATAATTAAATATATTTGATTCGTCATACAATTTCTCCAAAATGGTTTTCTAGAGTTATTATTATTGTTTGTCATAAATTTGTGTTCTCTATGATTGCCATGATTGACTCTGGATTGGATATAAACTGTATTTAAAAAGGAATAATTCTTAGTAAATATTATGAGAAGTCTACTGAGAAATTATTTTCGGCAAATATGAGCTCAATATTGTTCATGTCTGCCAAGATAATGTTTGTTTTAAAATCTCTTCTGTGCTTGTCAGAAATATGACTGATAAAGTCATATTAGGCCATTTTATCTCTTCTTCATATCCATTTTTTTTCTGAGAATGATAGTATCACTATTGATCCTTTTGGCCAAAAAGTCAAATTTAAGTTTGCTTCGAAATTTGAAATTAATACTACCAAATGTTTGAAATCTTTATTTTTTGCCAAAACAAAACATCTGAATTTCCTACAACTAGAAATCAAAATCAAAAATATTTTTGGACAATTGTCTAATAATTTGCTTCAATCAAAAATTGATAATTTTAACAAAAAAAATTGATTGATGATATTTGTTCTGATCTTCCAAATGTCTTTTGGTATAAGAAGAAGCATGTTGTTTATTTACCTTATATTAAAGATTTTTCTGAAAAAAATATTCACACCAAAGCCTGACCTATTCAAATTATTAGCAAGACTTTAAAATTTTGCAAAACTGAGATTTATGATCTTCTTGTTACAAATATTATCAGGCATAATAAGTCTTTTTAGTCATGTGTTGCTTTTTATATCCAAAAAAATGTTGAGATTGAGCGAGGGACACCTCGACTAAGAATTAATTACAAACTACTGAACAAAGTCTTAGAGTGGATTAGGTATCCTATTCTCAATAAAAATGACTTGATTCATAGGTTAAGTAATGCAATTATATTTTCCACGTTTGACTTAAAGTCTAGATTTTGACAAATCCAAATTAGTGAGTTTGAAAAGTATAAAACTGTTTTTACTATCCCATTTGGTCACTACGAGTGGAACGTGATACCTTTCAGTCTCAAAAATGTCCCTAGTGAATTTCAAAATATTATGAATGATATCTTCAAATCATTCACCCATTTTACCATTATTTACATTGATGATGTTCTTATATTTTTAAAATTTATTGATGAATACTAGAAATATTTATTTTCATTTCTAAATATCGTAAGACAAAATGGTCTTGTTGTTTTGCCAAAAAGATTAAATTATTTCAAACCAAAATCAAATTCCTTGGTTATGATATTTCTGAAAGCAAAATCCAACCTATCCATAGGACTATCGAATTTGTTGACAAGTTTCCCAATATTATTCTCAATAAAACCCAGTTCTATAAAGATTTCTTAGTTCTCTCAATTATGTTGCTGAATTTTACAAGGATATGAGAAAACAATATTGTAACGCCTCGGTCCCACGGGAGGTCGGAGAGTTACTTCCTATTATAAAACTCACATTTCAACAGAATAATTAAAAACTTAAAATTCTACAATATTATATAAAAATTAATTCCAAAAGCACTTTCCTCAATATCATCAATTTTGGAAATACTACGTCACAAGAATACAATAACGTTTATTTACTAATACTTGTCAATACTCATATAAACTCCCTATGTTTAATCTATCATTCTTAAATCATCTCACTTAATGTTTCATAATCCGATCCTTGGCTGAAATATTCAAATTCATCTGAAAAATATTCAGAAATAAGGGGTGAATTTAACTACAACTCAGTAAGCAGAGAACATATACAAGAGTGCAAACATGAGCATTTTCAAAAGAAACTTCATATGCATGAACCAGAAATCCTTTTATTTTCATATATAGATTTCCAAAATATTATAAATAAAATAGAGCGACTTTTCAATCTTTTTACATTTAGAAAATCACTATTCATTATCAAAAACGCTTTGGCACAAATAACTGTACAATATCATCTCATCCTCATATCCGAACATGTACCATATTTAACCCCCGTGGTAGAGTTGTGCTATCCCTGGTGGCCAAACCAGGCAGTTTCATATTGTGAGACTTTTCCTTATTCGTTCTCGGAGTCCCGAATGTGCACACAGGAAAGAAACACATACAGGATTACTTTGTTTCCAAAGTAGTTGCACTCCTATCATATCATATCATATCATGGAGGTACCAACCCTATCACGTGAATCCATATCATCATATCAAAACCATATTCCAAAGCAGATCAAACAGATAAAAATGTCAAAAGTTTTCATATCCATATCATATCATATCAAATCAAATCATGTACCGAACTTGTTCATATCATTCTTAAATAACCAATAATAACTTTAAACATTTTACATCACATAAATAAAACATCATTTTTCATACTCGCTCTTTTATGCATTTCAGAAACATGTCAATATTGCTCATGTTTACACTATGCATGAAATAAACATTTTTCACTTTTTTATACAGATTTTATGAGTAATGCAAATAATTGACCGAGATTGTTTTTCTCAAGTTCTCATTTATAACAAAAGCATACAAAATTTTTAGAAAGTCAACATCAATTTCAGAGTTGGTATAAAGCCAAGTATAGGAACCCCGCTTACCTGGACTTCTTAGCTTTTTAGAAATTCTCCAAACAATTTTAGAAATTCTCCAAATAGTGTTGAACAAATAATAATCGACACCTATAAAATAATCATGAATTCTATAAATTTTCTAATGATTACAAACCTAAAAAAAAAAAAGAACTCGAGACGTAAAATCCAACATCCTCTCTTAACATCTAATGTCACGCCCCGATTTTTCGCATTGATTACAACGCAAATCGACGCATCCGGACAAGTAACACAAGGCTACTCATCCTACGTAAATATAAAAAGCAGCATGCATGCATCTAAGCTTACTAATGAAATGCAATGCCGATCGCAGCTGGAAGAAGTAAATTCCCAATATGAGCAAAGAGATCTAACTCTCGCATCAATAGACCACATGGCATACTATAATTACACTTCTCATAACATTGTATTTACAACAATATTCTGTATTTACTCTTACATAACCCAGTTAGTTTTCTCTAAACAAAAACTCATATCCCTCTATCATCCAGTACTCTTACTTCTTCACTTGATCACGTACATGGAGTAACCTCAACCGGAGAGGAGCATTCCATAGGACCCTCAGGGTACCTCAGAATCTCCCGTGCTGATCGGGTCTCAATGCAACTATCTATCCCTGCAACAACATCTATCATTCCATAAGGAATGATAGATAAAAATGGATAAACATAAAAGAGTGAGATTTACTAGAAATCTCAGTAAGTACACAGTTAACGAAATAAAGCATAGATAACCTCAACTATCACCATACATAATCACACTCATCAACATATCACTTATAAGCATACTTTATGGAACTCATACACGTCAATTACCCATCTTACCATACAAACTTAAATCTTAGCTAGACCCATCATCACATACAACCTTAGATCTTAGCTAGACCCATCATCACATACAACCTTAGATCTTAGCTAGACCCATCATCACATACAACCTTAGATCCTAGCTAGACCCATCATCACATACAACCTTAGATCTTAGCTAGACCCATCATCACATACACTTATACTTTTTACTTTATTTCTTAACCCCATAGGTTTCTTTTATTTCTTATCCACGATGGGCGTTACGTCTCGCCGTCCCCATCGGGTCTTACTTATCACATAACCTCGACAGGCGTTACGTATCGCCGTCCCTGTCGGCACGTCAGTCATACGGACGTTACGTATCGCCGTCCCCGTCATGACGTGACTAACTCATTAATCATACACTCATCAATCATCCGGGCGTTACTTATCGCCGTCCCCGTTATGATGAGTCTCGTGTCAATCATCCGGGCGTTACGTCTCGCCGTCCCCGTTATGACACGGAACATATTATTATATCACGGCAGGCGTTACGTATCGCCGTCCCTGCCGGCACGTCAGTCATACGGGCGTTACGTATCGCCGTCCCCGTCATGACGTGACTAACTCATTAATCATACACTCATCAATCATCCGGGCGTTACGTATCGCCGTCCCCGTTATGATGAGTCTCGTGTCAATCATCCGGGCGTTACGTCTCGCCGTCCCCGTTATGACACGGAACATATTATTATATCACGGCAGGCGTTACGTATCGCCGTCCCTGCCGGCACGTCAGTCATACGGGCGTTACGTATCGCCGTCCCCGTCATGACGTGACTAACTCATTAATCATACACTCATCAATCATCCGGGCGTTACGTATCGCCGTCCCCGTTATGATGAGTCTCGTGTCAATCATCCGGGCGTTACGTCTCGCCGTCCCCGTGGAGATCACAATTTCATATCACGACAGGCGTTACGTATCGCCGTCCCTGTCGGCACGTCAGTCATACGGGCGTTACGTATCGCCGTCCCCGTCATGACGTGACTAACTTATCAATCATACTCATCAATCATCCGGGCGTTACGTATCGCCGTCCCCGTCATGACACGGAACATATTCTTTATATAAATTGTTTTCTTTCTTTATATTCTTCTCTTATACACATGAGTTATTTCCACCTATAATTCTACCCATTTGAAACACCACTGCTATTCTAAGAAAGCCTTGAATCTAAGCAAAACTGGGTATCTCGCTCGAGCGGGTGTCGAGCGAGTGTCGAGCGAAGTCACGGGTTGGAACTCGCTCAAGCGGGTATCAAGCGACAGTCAAGCGAGATCACGGCTTAAGGGGTTTTTCAACCCAAACCAAGCAATCTTTTCACACCAACCTTATTTTTACTCATTAGAACATAATTCTAGGTCCTTACAATTTTCCTAACATTTTACAATCACCAAATCATATCCAAAACACCATAGATTCCAAACACATCATTCAAGCCTAATTCAAGCTCCAACCAACAACAAACTAAATTCCATCAATAATCTACTTAATCTATGCTAAGATTAAGTTAAATTGTATACTTACAAGTTTCTCCAAAGCTTGGTTGAATGATCCAACTAGTCCTTGCAACATTCCTCCTCAAAGCACCCACTTAGCTCACTTAGGTAATGTTTGGAGGTTAAAGGGTTAGGGAGGCTTCTTCTTTTGTTTTCTCTCCAAGTGGACGTGACTCTCCTCTCCCAAAAGGTCTCCTATGATCTGAAGATGGTTATATATATATAGAAATAGGTGGCTTGGAGAAGAAGAGAAGGAAAACAAACTAAGGCCCTTAGTTAGCTCAAACCGTGTAAGGGGTATGGTGAGTTGTCCAGCTTTGCCTAATCCAATGATCATCCATATCTCTCAAGATCTCCAATGATTTCCATCCTATGGCTATGCTTCTTCCTCATCTAAAATTATCTTAGATCAATGGCCCCAAATAATCACCAAATATAGATATAAAAGTAAGTTCCAAAAAGTCCAAAATACCCAAGATGAGCTTAGCTGGCCATTGGTCTTCCTTGCATCCTCAAGACTTCTAGAACATTTTCCTCACCCTTTTTGGCCACACGTCCAAGACTCCCTTAGCACCCTTAGAGTAGCTGGAAAATATCTCATTACCTAATTCCCAAGGTTTGGTTATCAATTGGTTGGAAACAAAGGGGATAGTTGACTGTTTTGGCTAATCAGATTAGTCCTTCCCTCTTGTTTGGTTCTAAGCTAATTATTCTTCTAGAAGCTCTTTCTCCACCTAACACATGCTCTCATACATGTATCTAGCAGATAACCATGAGGAGAACCAATCAAATTCGAACATCTAAGGTGAGGTGGTGGAGTGATTCACTTTCGGGCTCCAGTTTGCACTTAAAACAGATCAGTCCCATTACATCCCAATTAATCCATTGATACACTTCGATTCTATAAAAACTTCAGTCATAAAAGTTATAGATATATGTCTTAGGGTTCTATAGGAACTTGAATCACTTCATTTGGAGTTCATATGACCAAGTTATGATTTTTCTAATAAAACTCGACAGATAAACCCGAGAACACCAATCCGGGTACACCAAATGTTGGATAGATGATTCCTCTTATTTCACACGAAATTCACTAAATAAAATATCCTCATTTTCCACATCTCTACACACTTGTCCAGATCTTAGGATAATTGAGAAAATAATCCAATGGCTTAATCTTATCCAATGTTCTTAGTCAACCTCAAGTCAATACTTATCTACTCCAATTCAGACCTGATACTTCAATCTCTATTTCTTATTTGATTAAGTCCATATCTCTTAAACCTCAAAACATAAAAGTTGTAGATATTCCTCTTAGCTTTCCATAGCCTCTTGAATCACTGCAATCCGACATCAAATGAGAAAGTTATGACCATTATACTAAAAGACGTCTGTATGTCCCTGTATTTCGCTCGAGCCAGGCATCAAGCGAGAGTTGAGCGAGATCTCGGGTCTAGGCACTTTTTCCACCTTAACACAAGTCACATTTATACCCAACCTTATTCCCAACCTTTCAATATAAGAATCCTATACATATATCCCAAAATTCCTAAAAATAGTCTTGGAGAGACATAATCATCCCACATATGAAAATTAAGCGGATGTCTAAAAATCCGGGTTATTACATTCTCCCCCCCTTAAAAGGAATTTCGTCCTCGAAATTCGAGAGATCCACCTCAACACTAAAATATATATATATCAGCGTGTGCTTAGAAAAATTCAATAATCAGTAACACCAATATAGCTGCCAATATCACTCTTCTCCTTTGGCACATTCCTTTAAAAAGAAACTTAAAGCATATGAGTAGTTTAGAACCTTGACTTTTCCAAGAATCTCAATATATTCTCCAATAAAATTTCAACAATCATAAATATTCAAACTGACTTCAGTCGATTTCTATGCTCTATGCACCAAATGTTCATCCATATTCTATCTTTTGTAACTTAAAACCCTTCTTCATGGTGATCACAACCAATATTTTCTCCTTAGTAAAACTCAAAATCCCTATCGATTCCTTCAAATCAGCGTAATTTAAGTCTCTGATCATGATCAACATCATGTTTGTACTGTGTACTCCCAAAATTTACCACATAAATAACCTCAATACATACCAAGTCACATCAAAATGGATCTAAAAGTTACCTTTTCAAGACTGTATACTTGCAATTATCATGCCTTTATAATCAAGATCAACATTTTGCCTATGCATCAGTAGTTCGATCATACCATCTTCCTCATCTGAACTTACACCTTCAAAATTTATTTCCTCAATCACCAAAATTTACCAACCAAATCCACCCTTTTCATTCCTGAGGAAGTATTTTCTTAAAAGCTATTATATCCACCATTGTACTCCATTCCATTTTATTCTAATTATTGTAAACTCATCAATTTTCAACACAGATCAAACTAACATGTGAGGTCAGTGCTCCAAAATTCAAATCTTAATTCAGATCAAGTCTCCAAAAATTCTAAAACTTTACATACTTTAGGAGTCACTTTCCAAAATTCTACAGGATCGATAAACTTGTAATCTTTCACCATTTTGCAATTCTTCAAAATTTACAACTCCAGTACCTAAATTTTAAAGAATTCACTCCTACTATGACATTTCCTTCTAAACCTCGATATTACAACAACAGCCTAAGTCGAAAAAATTCAAGCCTACTACTCTTAAACATTTAGATCTTTCTTGATCATAACATCCTCATACTAGAACCCAATCTTTAATCTGCTACAACTAAGAGAACTAATTCAAATTCTCTCGACAGAAAACTATCAAGCTGATCGGTTAACCTCAAATTCTCAACTTTGAAAGAGAAATTCTTTACCACTTGACATAATCCAGCAAAGTTTTCGTCAAATCTCACCATAAAGACTTTAAGAATCCATGTATACTTTACATCTCCATATACAATCATACAATAAACCTCATCACTCCAGAGTCAATGAGATAGTCATCACGCTTCCTTATCAATCTGACCTTGCCACTAATGATTCCGACATCAACCAATTGTCAATTTCTACTCCCATCACGTAATCTGTCTTAGAAATTCTGATTCTTGAAATCCTAGACACTCACAATTCCATGAGAGAAACCAACTTGACCCAATCTTATCCAGAATTTAAGCCTTTCTTAATCAAATCAAAACCTATCTTAATACCATGTGATCATTTTTCCTAGGACATTCATGGTTTACCCAGAGTCGTATTGCTCTGATACCATTCTGTCACGCCCCGATTTTTCGCATTGATTACAACGCAAATCGACGCATCCGGACAAGTAACACAAGGCTACTCATCCTACGTAAATATAAAAAGCAGCATGCATGCATCTAAGCTTACTAATGAAATGCAATGCCGATCGCAGCTGGAAGAAGTAAATTCCCAATATGAGCAAAGAGATCTAACTCTCGCATCAATAGACCACATGGCATACTATAATTACACTTCTCATAACATTGTATTTACAACAATATTCTGTATTTACTCTTACATAACCCAGTTAGTTTTCTCTAAACAAAAACTCATATCCCTCTATCATCCAGTACTCTTACTTCTTCACTTGATCACGTACATGGAGTAACCTCAACCGGAGAGGAGCATTCCATAGGACCCTCAGGGTACCTCAGAATCTCCCGTGCTGATCGGGTCTCAATGCAACTATCTATCCCTGCAACAACATCTATCATTCCATAAGGAATGATAGATAAAAATGGATAAACATAAAAGAGTGAGATTTACTAGAAATCTCAGTAAGTACACAGTTAACGAAATAAAGCATAGATAACCTCAACTATCACCATACATAATCACACTCATCAACATATCACTTATAAGCATACTTTATGGAACTCATACACGTCAATTACCCATCTTACCATACAAACTTAAATCTTAGCTAGACCCATCATCACATACAACCTTAGATCTTAGCTAGACCCATCATCACATACAACCTTAGATCTTAGCTAGACCCATCATCACATACAACCTTAGATCTTAGCTAGACCCATCATCACATACACTTATACTTTTCACTTTATTTCTTAACCCCATAGGTTTCTTTTATTTCTTATCCACGATGGGCGTTACGTCTCGCCGTCCCCATCGGGTCTTACTTATCACATAACCTCGACAGGCGTTACGTATCGCCGTCCCTGTCGGCACGTCAGTCATACGGGCGTTACGTATCGCCGTCCCCGTCATGACGTGACTAACTCATTAATCATACACTCATCAATCATCCGGGCGTTACGTATCGCCGTCCCCGTTATGATGAGTCTCGTGTCAATCATCCGGGCGTTACGTCTCGCCGTCCCCGTTATGACACGGAACATATTATTATATCACGGCAGGCGTTACGTATCGCCGTCCCTGCCGGCACGTCAGTCATACGGGCGTTACGTATCGCCGTCCCCGTCATGACGTGACTAACTCATTAATCATACACTCATCAATCATCCGGGCGTTACGTATCGCCGTCCCCGTTATGATGAGTCTCGTGTCAATCATCCGGGCGTTACGTCTCGCCGTCCCCGTTATGACACGGAACATATTATTATATCACGGCAGGCGTTACGTATCGCCGTCCCTGCCGGCACGTCAGTCATACGGGCGTTACGTATCGCCGTCCCCGTCATGACGTGACTAACTCATTAATCATACACTCATCAATCATCCGGGCGTTACGTATCGCCGTCCCCGTTATGATGAGTCTCGTGTCAATCATCCGGGCGTTACGTCTCGCCGTCCCCGTTATGACACGGAACATATTATTATATCACGGCAGGCGTTACGTATCGCCGTCCCTGCCGGCACGTCAGTCATACGGGCGTTACGTATCGCCGTCCCCGTCATGACGTGACTAACTCATTAATCATACACTCATCAATCATCCGGGCGTTACGTATCGCCGTCCCCGTTATGATGAGTCTCGTGTCAATCATCCGGGCGTTACGTCTCGCCGTCCCCGTGGAGATCACAATTTCATATCACGACAGGCGTTACGTATCGCCGTCCCTGTCGGCACGTCAGTCATACGGGCGTTACGTATCGCCGTCCCCGTCATGACGTGACTAACTTATCAATCATACTCATCAATCATCCGGGCGTTACGTATCGCCGTCCCCGTCATGACACGGAACATATTCTTTATATAAATTGTTTTCTTTCTTTATATTCTTCTCTTATACACATGAGTTATTTCCACCTATAATTCTACCCATTTGAAACACCACTGCTATTCTAAGAAAGCCTTGAATCTAAGCAAAACTGGGTATCTCGCTCGAGCGGGTGTCGAGCGAGTGTCGAGCGAAGTCACGGGTTGGAACTCGCTCAAGCGGGTATCAAGCGACAGTCAAGCGAGATCACGGCTTAAGGGGTTTTTCAACCCAAACCAAGCAATCTTTTCACACCAACCTTATTTTTACTCATTAGAACATAATTCTAGGTCCTTACAATTTTCCTAACATTTTACAATCACCAAATCATATCCAAAACACCATAGATTCCAAACACATCATTCAAGCCTAATTCAAGCTCCAACCAACAACAAACTAAATTCCATCAATAATCTACTTAATCTATGCTAAGATTAAGTTAAATTGTATACTTACAAGTTTCTCCAAAGCTTGGTTGAATGATCCAACTAGTCCTTGCAACATTCCTCCTCAAAGCACCCACTTAGCTCACTTAGGTAATGTTTGGAGGTTAAAGGGTTAGGGAGGCTTCTTCTTTTGTTTTCTCTCCAAGTGGACGTGACTCTCCTCTCCCAAAAGGTCTCCTATGATCTGAAGATGGTTATATATATATAGAAATAGGTGGCTTGGAGAAGAAGAGAAGGAAAACAAACTAAGGCCCTTAGTTAGCTCAAACCGTGTAAGGGGTATGGTGAGTTGTCCAGCTTTGCCTAATCCAATGATCATCCATATCTCTCAAGATCTCCAATGATTTCCATCCTATGGCTATGCTTCTTCCTCATCTAAAATTATCTTAGATCAATGGCCCCAAATAATCACCAAATATAGATATAAAAGTAAGTTCCAAAAAGTCCAAAATACCCAAGATGAGCTTAGCTGGCCATTGGTCTTCCTTGCATCCTCAAGACTTCTAGAACATTTTCCTCACCCTTTTTGGCCACACGTCCAAGACTCCCTTAGCACCCTTAGAGTAGCTGGAAAATATCTCATTACCTAATTCCCAAGGTTTGGTTATCAATTGGTTGGAAACAAAGGGGATAGTTGACTGTTTTGGCTAATCAGATTAGTCCTTCCCTCTTGTTTGGTTCTAAGCTAATTATTCTTCTAGAAGCTCTTTCTCCACCTAACACATGCTCTCATACATGTATCTAGCAGATAACCATGAGGAGAACCAATCAAATTCGAACATCTAAGGTGAGGTGGTGGAGTGATTCACTTTCGGGCTCCAGTTTGCACTTAAAACAGATCAGTCCCATTACATCCCAATTAATCCATTGATACACTTCGATTCTATAAAAACTTCAGTCATAAAAGTTATAGATATATGTCTTAGGGTTCTATAGGAACTTGAATCACTTCATTTGGAGTTCATATGACCAAGTTATGATTTTTCTAATAAAACTCGACAGATAAACCCGAGAACACCAATCCGGGTACACCAAATGTTGGATAGATGATTCCTCTTATTTCACACGAAATTCACTAAATAAAATATCCTCATTTTCCACATCTCTACACACTTGTCCAGATCTTAGGATAATTGAGAAAATAATCCAATGGCTTAATCTTATCCAATGTTCTTAGTCAACCTCAAGTCAATACTTATCTACTCCAATTCAGACCTGATACTTCAATCTCTATTTCTTATTTGATTAAGTCCATATCTCTTAAACCTCAAAACATAAAAGTTGTAGATATTCCTCTTAGCTTTCCATAGCCTCTTGAATCACTGCAATCCGACATCAAATGAGAAAGTTATGACCATTATACTAAAAGACGTCTGTATGTCCCTGTATTTCGCTCGAGCCAGGCATCAAGCGAGAGTTGAGCGAGATCTCGGGTCTAGGCACTTTTTCCACCTTAACACAAGTCACATTTATACCCAACCTTATTCCCAACCTTTCAATATAAGAATCCTATACATATATCCCAAAATTCCTAAAAATAGTCTTGGAGAGACATAATCATCCCACATATGAAAATTAAGCGGATGTCTAAAAATCCGGGTTATTACATTCTCCCCCCCTTAAAAGGAATTTCGTCCTCGAAATTCGAGAGATCCACCTCAACACTAAAATATATATATATCAGCGTGTGCTTAGAAAAATTCAATAATCAGTAACACCAATATAGCTGCCAATATCACTCTTCTCCTTTGGCACATTCCTTT